>JALPQD010000077.1:6565890-6960890 GCA_023101885.1 Typhlomys cinereus
GAGACGCAGAAAGCGAGGGAGTGAGGGGTAGGGAGGGAGGGATGGAGGGAGAGTCTGAAAGATGCGAGCGGAAACGATGAAACAAATAAAGTAACGAACAGAAAAGAAAGAGAGAACGACGAATCCCAGGAGAGGAATGAAGAAAGAAAGAAAAGAGCGAGGGAAGGAAGAAAGAAAGAACGGAAGAGAGAGCAGGAAGAATCAGAAAGAATAGAGAGAAATGTAAGAAAGAAGAAAGGAACGCAGCTAGTAGAGAGGGGAGCGGGGGAGGGAGGGAGGAGGGAGGGAGGCGGGGAGGGAGGGAGGGAGGGAGGGCGAGTTTGAGATGGAAAGAGAGACCGAGAGCGCGATAAGAAAGAAAGATACGAGAGAGGAATGGATAGGACCAGTAGCGAGGATGAACGTCCGAAAAGAAAGAACGGAAGAAAGAAAGCACAGTCAGTAACGAAAGAAAAAGAGAGAGGACGTACGCAGGAAAGACCGTAACGAACAGCTTAGAGCGCGATGACTGCAAGGAATAATACGACATGAGATAGATAAGACGGCATAATACTTATGAGCGGAAGGACAGAAGGTGATTTCTTTACTTTCATTATCTCTCTTTCTCTCTCTATTTCTTCGTTTCTTTTCTTTCTTTCTTCTATCTTCTATCTCTCTCTCTTTCCTCTCTTCTTTCTTTCTCTTCTTTCTTTCTTTTCTTTTTTCTTTCTCTTTCTCTGTCCTTCTCGTCTTTCTCTCTTTCTTTCGTTATCTTCTTCTTTCTTTCTTTCTTTCTTTTCTTCTTTCTTCTCTTTCTCTCTCTCTCTCTCTCTTCTCTTTCTCTCTCCTCTCTCTCTCTCTTTCTCTCTCTCTCTCTCTCTCTCTTTCTTTCTTCCTTTCTTTCTTATATGCACATGTAACAGTGGGTGTGTATATATGTATGAGTGTACACGTGTACAGAAGTGCACGTGAATGTAGGAAGGCATCTAAATATCATCTTGGATTGCTCTACCTCCTTGTTGCTTTGTTCTGGGATTTCCCAGGCTCTTCCTTCTAGGGTCAGAATTGCAGGTTGTTATCATATCTGCCTGGCATTTTTTAAGTGAGGTCTGGGATCTGAACTCAGGTCCACTTGCTTGCAAGGCACAGGTGTTAGCCCCTGAGCCATCTCTGCAGCCTTCTGTTCCTAAAGGGCGTCTGCTTTCCCCTGGGCTGTGAACTGCTGTGCCGGATGTTGAGATCCAGATGGGAGGGCTGTTCTGGCTCCGCTTCACGCACTGCCCACATCTGCCATCTTTCTCTGCTCCAGCTGAGGGTGTTGCCAGTTGAGGTGGAGGGCTGTATGTTTCCAATGCACGCTGCCTGTGATGTGCTGTAGCCATCGGATCAACAACAGCTACTAGGCCCAGGGTTTCGTGGGGCTGTCACGACGTGTCAATCAACCATGAGATCAACCTGACCCGGGGGCTTCCTGAGTCCCACACCAGGAGCAAGGTAACCTCTGTGTGTAAGTACCAAGTTATCTGCCAGGGAAAGAACCTGCCGCCTTATTCCTACATATCTCTAGATGTCTCTAAATGCATGATTTTGCTTAAACACAAGTCGGTGGTTTGAAAGGGCTCTCCTTTTCCTCCATATTTTTCTTAATGTTAGTTCTGGACCATAAAGGGGCAGGCCACATACACAGGTGCTCTGAATCAAGCGGTTTTATTCCTCTGTGTACTTGATTTACAATGATCTATCACTCCCAATGAGCAAAGATGTAAGTAAGATTATTCATAAGTGAGAAAAGACTGTACTTTGCTGTTCAAAGTGGTTTTCTCCAGCTCTGGAATCAATAAAACACTAGACATTTATAATTAATGTTTCTCCTTGCCCCTCCTCTCTCTCTCTCTTTCTCTTTCTGTACTTTTGTGTCTCCTCTCCCTTCCAATCTCACAATGTCTTTATAGCAGGAAGTTTCTATTCTCAGAAGTTTAAAGACTTCTCAGGCATCACTTTCTCTTTTATTGTTTAATTACTACTGCAAATTTTAAATATTGGTAATTTTTTATTCCTGTTCCAACTTGGACTATTAGACTTTCCAGAATTATATTCCTTTTTCAGTGTCTTCAAATTTATGTCTTCATTTAGAAAATTCTCCCTGTCTCCTCTTCCAGAGTCTGTGTTTCGACAATGAGCCTTTTCACTGCTCCCGAGAGGAGACGTCCCAGAACCTCACACAGGGATAACTTCCACATGCCCCTTGGGTTTGTGATCCCGCTGCTGCGGTCTCCGTGGGCACTCCTGCTTCTTATGTGGACGCGGCATTGCGTTCTTGCCGTCCACAGATATGCAAACCCCGACAGCACCGAAGCGCTGTCCTACGGGTGCTCTGTCCGGCGGGCCTTCTGTCCCGCGGGTCTTCTGTCCCGTGGGCCTTCTGTCCTGCTGGTCTTCTGTCCTGCGGGCCTTCTGTTCTCTGTTCTGAAGACCTGTATTTCTCTTCTGTTTGGTCTTTTGCCCCAAAATCTTCTTAGCGGGATATTTTAGTCTTTAGACACACAACAGGGCATTCGCTTGTGGTCTTTTGCTGCCCGTTATTTTTTCAGGACCCAGCGCGGGGAGTGTGTGGTCTGACCATCTGTGGGCTGCACTGCATATGGTCTGACAGCCCTGAGCAGTACCACGTGTGGTCTGACCATCTGTGGGCTGCGTGGTGGTCACAGCCTCGTGGTCCACTCTCTCGCCTGTGGTTGCTCCCCCCACGCTCGAGGTTTCTGCTTTGAGTTTTGCTCATCCCCTTGCTGGATTTTATATGCATTCCTGCTCTTCTGTGTCCAGCTTTCTCTTTGGCGCTCTGAAGTGATGGACCACAAGGCTCTGTGGGCATCTCAAGCAGTAAACTCTGTGTCTAAGTCTCTCACAATTCAGTCTGTTTCCCTTTTATATGCCATGATGATAGCGCCCAGTGCGCAGCTGAGTACCCCTGAGCTCTGGGACCCACACGATCCAGCCAGATGCTGTCCACGAGTGATTCTTACATACAGCACCCAGCCCATGCAGCCTGAGTGTCACTCGTCCCTCCCATGTAGCCGTATCTGCCACTCTGCTCTCCTGGGTGGAGATTCCTCTCCAGATGCGCACACCTGGCAGAATCTTATTCGCATCATAGAATCCATGCCCACAGGGTCCCTTGAAAGTCCCAGAGAGCCGGAGTTCAAATCTCTCCAGTCTTGGGACTGCTGTCTTGGGACTGTGCTGGCTTCTGTCGGGTGGGGGGGGTTGACCACCCAAGGAGGCATCCAGGAGCTCTAGGCGAGGTACGTGGTCCAAGAAGGTTCTGTCACGGTGATATGCTCATCCGCCAGCACGGATCACCCATGTTAGGGCTGGAGGACCTGTGCTCTGAGATGCGCGTCTTGGCTTTGCAGAGGGACAAAGCACAGAGACACGCGGAGCAGGGCCGGGAGTGTATTCGCTGTTTCCCACTGCATCCCAGTGGCTGAGAAACAGGCGTTTACTTTGAAAGAAAGGTGGTCCCTGAGAGCCCCAGTGGACGTCGAGTGAGACGTTACCACCTGTGGACTCTTCGGTGTCTGCCGCTTCCACTCCAGCAACCTGTATCATCGGGGTTCATGTGACCAGGCCATGCTGAACCCCACAACCAAGTCACCACAACTATGCAATCAACAAACCCAGGCACCTCAAAGAGAGGTAACAAGGGGAACCCATCCCGGTCTCTGCCTAGTGGTGGTCCATGCACAGTGCCCACAGCCCAGCCTGAGGTCACGATCCTCCGCTCCATCCCCTGCAGAGATGCAGCGTCACGGGGCAACCGGGCGACTACCCTCTGCTCTGCCACGGGCGAGGGCATGCGGCAGGCCAGCGCGGTGGTGTGGGACAGCGTCTGGGTCCCCAGGGCTGGGGTGCTGCCCAGACCCTAGGGCCCTGGAGACGTTGCTCACTGACTGCACCCAGCCTGCGCGCGACCACAGAGACGCTCCAGGAGCGGATGCGGCCACCTGGACCCACCGGGAAGTCTGCCCGGCCCCCGGTGATATGCTCAGACTTGCAGCCTCCATCTTGGACTGCCGTCCCTCATGTCACTGCCCCCGATGGAGCAGTGGGTGCATCTCAGGTCTGCGTGCAACACGGTGTTTGGCTGGTGATCACAGATGAAGCTTAAATTCACAGACAAAGAAATGATCCAAAAATGAAGTGGAGAGACGCAGACTGTTGACTCGCTGCTCTCTGGATTTCAGCAGACGTGGCATGACTCCGCCAATCCTGATCACGTCCATGCCATCACTCTTCAGTCTGTGACAGCTCGGGTAGGGCGTATCTGCAGCTCACGCAGGACAGGTGCCACCGGGAGGTCCTTGAAGACCACAGGTGTCTTACTCCCCCGAGGACCCCACCATCCACCCACAATGCATCCTTAGCTGTGGACGGTTCTCTGGACCTGGGCTTATGTCCACTGCTGTCCTCCTTGCTTCTGCAATGTCTCTGGGCCTCTTCAGGAAGAGGGGCTCCAAGGTGAGAGAGTGTGGGAAAGACTGCAGAGAGCTGCCATTGTCTCAGGGGCTGCCAGCTCCCCACGAATGTGGGCCTTGGCTTGTGGACCTCAAGGCTCCGACTCAGCGCATTGCTCTGGTAGGAGGCGGAGTGGCGCTTTGCCTCTGTATAGTCGTCAAGACAGGAGCCCGGCGTGCACCAGCCGGGAGCACCGCGATGCTCTGAGCACCGGAGGTGATGCTAATGAAGAGCATTGATGAGGTATTTATTGTCCCTCAGCGAGCGGCAAGATGGAGATGGGCTCATGACCAAGCCACAGAGGACATCAAGACCCAAACGCCACACCTAGAGATGGGCCCTGGAGGAGGAGGTCAGAAGAAAGCAGAGGGTGGGGCTGGAGAGGTGGCTCAAGGGTTAAGCCCCTGCCTTGCAGGCAGGAGGTCCTGAGTTCGGATCCTAGACCCCACATATAGATGCCAGGCGGAAGCGGGGGGCGGCCTGCGTTTCTGGTCCTGGCAGGGCGGAGCCTGTGAATCCCGGGGCAGAGTAAACAAGGAGGAGGTGGAGGCGTCCATGGTGGTTCCCGAATTCGTCCGTGGTTCTACACACACACACACACATACACACAAATTGAATAAATAATAATTTAAAAAGAAAAAAAAAAGAAGAAAGCAGAGGGGGGACCAGCCAATGAGGCACACTGAGAAGAAAGTCAGGTGTGTGTGTGTGTGTGTGTGTGTGTGTGTGTGACTGCATTGCATGCTCGTATGTGTGCATGCATATGTTTGTGCATGTGCATGTGTGAATGTATGTGTCTGTATATGTGTATATATACATGCGTGTATGTGAGAGAGGAGAGAATCCAACACAACTGGTGGAGTCTTTCACCACACCTAGAGCTTGCTGATTGGCTAGATCAGCTAGGCAGAAATCCCCAGGGCTCTTTCTGTCCCTGGCCCACCAGCCCAGGGGCTGCAAACACACTCCACTGAGCTCATGTCTTCTGTGGGTGCTGAATCTGAACTCAGGACCTCATGCTAGTGTGGCAAGCACCCCCACCCCCACCCCCACCCGGGGATCTCCCAGCCCTCTGTGCTCTTGGCTTAACGCAGCTTCATGATAAGTCTTGAAGTTAGAGAACTCTATTCCTCCCTCCCTGGTCTTTCTCAACACCACTCTGGCTGTGAAGTGACTTTACCTGGTGCTCCTAGATCAGGTGGGCGGTGGTGGTGCAGGAAGGCTGCCGGCTTCACCTGGTCCAGGGCACTGCTGGCAGTCTTCCTTATTCAGACTGTCGCGTCCACGGCTCCCTGTTATTCCCAAGCACAATCCCAAGCTGGCCACGGTTTCTCTGCTGCCTTTCAGATGTCCCTTGGGCTTCTCTGCAATACTGTCCATGGCTTCAATGCGTGAGGCCTCTACAGACCACGGTGAAGGCAGGTAAGTGGTCAGGATCCAGACCAGAAGGCTCCTGCTTGTCCCCCCTGAGAGAGGACGCAAGGAAGCCCAGAGCTGCGAGGATGCAGGATCCGCACCCGCAGCAGGCACCGCGCTGAAGACGTGGGATCCGCACCCGCAGCAGGCACCGCGCTGAAGACCTGAGCAAGCACCATGCTGCGAACACGGGATCCACACTCTGCATGCATGTGCTCCCTGTGCCTGCACACCCACCACGCCCAGGATATGAAGGCCACTTCTGCTCAGTGCAGGCGGAGCTGACGTGGTGAAGACGTTCTCAGTAAGATGCAACAGGCAGGCTCACGTCACGAGCCATCATCGTCTCATCCAGATCTCGCTATGATCACATTATTTATTTCATTTTTATTTTTGCGGAGGGGCCTCATGCAGCCCAGCCTGATATGAATTTGCTGTGTTCAAAGATAACTTTGAGCCCCAGATCCTCCTGCCTGCTCCTTCCAAGTGGCGGGAGAATGAACCCTTACTGTGCTCGCCTGCCGACCGCAGCTCTCACACAGACCCACAAGAAAATACCTGAGCACTTGGCCGTTATGTTTCACACACAGAGAGTTGGAGGGTGAATCAAGAAATCACAGGGAAAATCTATAAATATTTTGAGCTGAATGGAAATGATAGCTTGGGTATTAAAATACATGAGCTGAGGTTTAAGCAAAGCTGAAGAAGAAATTTATAAATTTAACTGCATAATTAGGAGGGAAGTTTAAAAGTTAATGATCTACCTTAAGAGGTCAGGAGATGAAGAGCAAATTAGTCCCAAAGAAGGTGGAATAATAAAAATAATAACGCAGAGAGCAGAATTAAATGAAGTAGACACCGTGCAATTAGAACCGAACAAAGGGAGTCAAGCGCTTTGAAAAGGCCAACAGGGTCTCTAACAGCAAAGCAGAAGATCCTGCGCGCAGGTAGGCAAGATGCTCCGGACCGGCCACAGGGGGGCGCATATCCCGCAGGGCCCATGCAGGGCAGGAGGGGGCGGGTACCGACGGGACAGGCACATCCCGGGGCATTAGGGGAAGCCAAGGGCTTTCGCTTGTCTTCTTTGTTCTTTTAATTCTTTGACACTTTCATACATAAGTGCAATGAACAAATGTGTTTTCACCCCTTATTATCCAACGCCACCCCCCTCCTGCCCTACTTCATGCATTCTCCTTTCCAGCCAGTCTCGCTCTTACTTTTACACCTGGGGAGACCTGTATTCAACAGCTCACCTGCGGATGGGTCACCCTCACACTAAGCAGGTGCTCAAATATCCCACGTGAAACCCAGGGGGTCATGCTTGAAACTAAGCCCAGGTCTTTTAAAGCACAGGGGGACTTGACAAATTCTTCACAAATTAAAACTTAACCAGTGCAAGAGGACAGCAAAAGTCTTTAGGCTTACACATGCCATCATGTTCAATTTATGATTAAATACCTTTGGTGTTGAAAACGCACGGCCCTGAAGAGCTAACATTAAAGTAAGGAGCATGACCAACCTTAATCCCCTGAGAGGACGAAGCCTATCTGTGGAAGCCATTTCTTCATGCCAGGATCACACTGACTCTAACCCAACAAAAATAAAACTATGGGACAATATCTTTATCAACACAGACGTGAAAGCTTGGAGCAGGAGAGTACTGCACGGAAGACGGCCATGAAGTACGCGTGCCTGGGGGAGCGGCCTGGACATCAGAGAGTCATCTCTTGATTCTTCACAAACAGTAGAGGGCGTGGCTGAGGCCGTAGTGAGCGCTTCCCATGGAGAACACGGAATTCTCACCTGTACCTGGCGCCGGCCATGTTGAACACAAAGTTCTCACCTGTATCCAGCACCTTCCCATGAGAACACGAATGCTCCCCTGTGATTCTCACGGCTCATGGTGGAGCCACCGTGTACCTCTCCCTAGTGTATGCCAGGAGAGACGGGGCCTCCGGCACTGCGTGTCACATTTCTGGAAGTCCTAGCTAAGGGAGCCAGGAAGAAATATCTAAGTGCTCTAAATATTTGAACGGAAGCAATGAAAAAAAATCCATTTCCTCAGACAGCATTTCCATCTACATAGGAAATTCTTTAGCAATCTAAAATACCCACAAAACTAATGTGTTGCCAGGTGTATAGAGTGCTGCCACAGGAAGCTATTCAATATAAAATCCATTTTCCTATGTAGAACAACAAACGATAAAAACTATAAGGATAACAAAACACAGCATTTCAGGACAACGTTAACAAATGCCAGATATTTCCTTTTGTATTTGGAATATATAAATACGGCTTAAATTACCAAAGAAGAGGGATGTAACTGAGAGGTGATTCATGCCTACAGGTCTGGGGAGACACTAGGTTCTCCCCAAAGGCTCCATGTGCTGAGCACAGTTCCACTCACAGTTCAGACTTGGCTTCAGTCAGTCACTCTCGGATGCTGGCTCCTAAAGTCATGGCAGCCAGCACAGCAGGTCGCAGACAGGGGACCTGCGACTGACGCCAGCACTCACCATGAAGTGATGGTTTGTGGATGGATGGTGTTGGTGCACGTCCGGGAGCCGCCCTCAGCGGGAGCGCATGCAACAAAGGGACTAGTTCTGAGAAAGATGCGGCAGCATTCTATGGAGCCAAGGGTGTCTTCAGGAATAGGCTGCAACTGCACCCAAGAGAAACAACTCCAGCACCTGCCCTGTTAGGGTCTTGTACTTTCATTTTATACTAAAGCAGGGTAGAGGTGGAGCAAGCAAAGCGGGACTTTCCAGAAGCAAACACAGTGGTTGATAGTATCAGCGGGTAGATGGAGCGTGGCCAGCCCGTGGCCTTGACTCTTATTGAACAGAAACCGAGGTTGGAGCCAAGCAGCAGCGCCGTGTAGGTGTGGGCTGTGCAGTGGGCTGGTGTCTTGGGAACTCAGAAATTCTTATTTTAATTCATGCTTGACAATAGCTTAGCAGTTTACATTTGTCTACCCCAGTCTCTCACAGGATGCGAGAAGCAATAACCAAGAGGAAATGAATGGACAGCTTGAGTGATTCCCTATTTAACTTTACATTAAGAAAAGGAAAGAGGAGGAGGTGCTGTGCTACAGCACGGTAAAAGCCATGGAAACCTCTGCCCCCGGCCACGTGGCTTGGCTCAGAGGTAATTGGGAACAGCTGAGAGTCCGTGACAGCGGGTTGAGCCCGTGCAGGTCAGATGCGCTGGATGGTTGCTTCACACACAACACAAGGCAGAGAAGCACAGGAGGGTTTCAGGCTTCAGTAACTGGGGGCGCGTGAGTTGGAAGCACAGTGCACACCCTCTCATGCAGTGCAGTGACTGAGGCTGGGAAGAGCAGAGTCTATAGTCCCCGGAGTTGCTGATGGAACTGACCAAGGAGTTCCACCCTTTCTCAGAAGCCTTGGTCAGTTTGCCATAAACTTCAGTGTATGTCTAGCCTGTGACTGGCTCATTCCTGATTCGGGAGGAATCACAGCACCTTGACTCAGAAACGTGCAAATAGATGCTGCACTGGAACTCTGCAGTGGCCCCAAATGGTAACTGGCCAAAACATCTACGGAGGGAGGGAGGTGCATAGACATGGTGTAGAGTGTCATAAATCTGGAAGCTCGCAGCTCAGAAACAAATACAATAAACTGCTAATATTTGGAGTGACATAAGGCAGGGGCTTACCCAAAATATGAATGTGTGAAAGAATGAAGGAGGCCAGACACAGAGGAGTTATGCTTACACGAGGATCAAGAAGGGGGCACCTCGTCCTTGACAATGGAATGCGGAATGCTGATTGTCCATGGGTCACTGGACGGCTGGACAGCTCCGTGTGTGTATCAGTGTTCATCCCATGACCCTTAAACAGGTGAGTTTCCTGATGGATGTATTCTATCCAAAGTTTTATTTTATCCAAAAGTATTTTATTTGAAGAACATGTGTGGATAGTCTGGAATGCAGTCGATAGCCGCAAGGTGTACAAGGAGCACATGTGCTTGCCAACTTCTGTTACACATTCCCATCAGGACGACAGCTGGCAGCCCCTGGCATGGGGCCCCTGGCCCTCTCTCCAATGGTAGGACCTAATTTGGCAACACCACTAGCAAAGCAAGAGGGCTGCTCCCTCCTCAGCCTCTTCCCTTGTGTTCCTGCTGATGGTTCCTTGTGTGTGAGGGGGACTGCTCTTCTGCAGCTTCTCTCTGGCAGATCCTCCAGACCACCAGTGGTCCCTACTCAACCCAAGATGACCTCACTGCTCATGGAATCTGTGCAAGACATCAAAGAGAAAATCTGACCTTCTCCCAACACGTGGGATAGAGCCAGTGGGCTCTTGCTGGTCTTTGGAAGAAAGATTCTGCCAGTCTTAATTGTCCTTCCCTCCTCACTGGAGGAAGGTCCTCCGTAGCCCATCTCCCTGTTCTGGAAGGTTCTCCATAGCCATCTCTCTGCATTGGAAGGCTCTCCATGGCCATCTCTCTGCATTGGAAGGTTCTCCATGGCCATCTCTCTGTTCTGGAAGGTTCTCCATGGCCATCTCTCTGCATTGGAAGGCTCTCCATGGCCATCTCCCTGCATTGGAAGGCTCTCCATGGCCATCCCCCTGTTATGGAAGGTTCTCCATGGCCATCTCTCTGTTCTGGAAGGCTCTCCATGGCCATCTCTCTGCATTGGAAGGCTCTCCATGGCCATCTCCCTGTTCTGGAAGGTTCTCCATGGCCATCTCTCTGCATTGGAAGGCTCTCCATGGCCATCCCCCTGTTATGGAAGGCTCTCCATGGCCATCCCCCTGTTCTGGAAGGTTCTCCGTAGCCATCTCCCTGTTCTGGAAGGTTCTCCGTAGCCATCTCTCTGCATTGGAAGGCTCTCCATGGCCATCTCCCTGTTCTGGAAGGTTCTCCGTAGCCATCTCTCTGCATTGGAAGGCTCTCCATGGCCATCTCTCTGCTCTGAGCTTCTCTGGTCGTGCTGTTAAGGAAGTTGCTTCCAGGAGACCACATGCCAGCTGTTTTCTCATGAGCACGTCAGGAAATGGGGCTCTTCATACAGGAGGATGAACCTTCACATAAACACGAAATGACCAGAACACTTTAGAGAAAGTAACTCCAGTGGAAAATATGCAGGTACTTCAACCATCCATCCTGCTTCCCCGTGTTTTCATCTCACTCCTCTTTCTCCACAGCAACCTTGAAAATGGCCCACTGGAGTCTCCTGAGGGCCAGAAGTGACCCAGGACTCTGGACAGTTCTCTGCAGAAGCCCCACATCCTCGCCCCGGATCCCAGGGTGGGCTGCTCTCAGCTGGCAGCTGACCGGGGGAGATGAGATAACTCCCACCCACAGCAGAGGGAGGACCATTTGCCATAGACGGGGACCTGTTAAGCATCAAAAGTACTTTTGCACCCAAGACACACGTGGCCTGCGCGGGTTCCTGCCCACACGGGTTTCTGCAGGGTCCACGTTCCACAGCTCTGGCAGGTCTCGTAGATCACCTTGGCATGGGGATGCTACACCAGCCCGGCCAAAGCTTTCCTGGGACGTGCACGGCCGTCTGCAGCTCTCCGGCAGTCCAGCTTTCTGCTCCTTCCTCTTTCTGCGGATGGGACCTCCTTCCTGGTCTGGCGGCTCTCCTGTCCACCTCTGCCAGCTCTCTGGCTCTCCCAGTGTTTGCTCTGTGACCCTCTGGCATGTCAGGTCCTGGGGCAGAGCACACTCGTCTGTCCCTTTGCTGTCATCCGTCCGCTTACCGCTCCTTCCTTTGCTCTCTCCTCTCTCCACCCGGAGCTTTTCTTCTTCCTGTTACTCCTGCCTCAGCTTTTCCTTTGTCTTCCTCTGAGCTTGTTTGTCTGACCTGTCCTTGGCTTTCTATGGAATTCGCTTTCCTGAGAATTGGAAATCAAACCGTCCCTGGGATGGAACGTGGCCGATCTGATTACCTAGCAAAGTTGACAACCTTAACTCTTCAAACTGGAATCGATAGACACGTGTTTAATTAGGATCCTAGAGACCATGCGGGTGGGGGACAGCTAGTGCAGGTTAACTGAAGATAAGGAGCATCCTGGCGGGATGGAGGGGCAGGGTCGGCTCTTGTGCACAAAATCTCAAAGGGAAACCACTTGAGTGCTTCTGTCAATTCCCACTTCCCTTCATTTGCATCTGGCTCCTTCTTTAGGGTGACCTTGAAGACTGTGTCTCTGGGGTTTCTGGTGGGGACCACAGTGACTCGGGCTCTGGATGGTCTTTCAGAGGCTCCACATCTACCCCCCTGGATGCCGTGTGGCACAGCATTTTGACTCACGGTGGGAAAGGCGCCAAAAGGAAGCTGTGCACACCGGCCGGACAGCAGCTTCAAGGAACTGTCTGTCAGCCCCTTGCTAGTGGGGGAGGGGGAGCGTCACGTGGACAATTACTCTGAGTGTGTTTAAAACAGAAGACTGTTCACTTGCAAGCAGAACACATGAGTGGCAGGAGGAAGGTTGAACTGGGGGTCCCAGCAGGAAGGCTGAGCCAGCGTCCAGCAGGAAGGTGTTTCCTCTGTCATCCACAGTTATAGCCATGGAGAACACCCAGATGTCTTTATCCACTTCACAGTGAGTCAGAAAGGGGTCCTGACAAGATGCTTTGCCAGGTTGTTTTAAGCATAGAAACCATGGCCAACAGCCGCTACAAGCACAGCTGCTTCTGAGATCTGGTCTCAGCTACTGAAAATGCAGGGGCGTGAGTTATTCTGCCAGAAATCTTGGCATACATCCTCCGAGATGTGCTCCTGTGTATACTACCCAATGTAGAGACAGAGAAAGAGGTAAAGTATGTATAACAGTTATTCTTAACTATTGCTGTGAGAGAGCACCCAAAGTCAAGCAGCTTAAGGGAGATTTATTCAGCTTACAGTTCAAGCAGCGGCAGCATGGCTGGTCGGCCAAAGCTGGAGGAGGCTAAATCACTGCAGACATCTTGGAGGCTGAGAGCTGCAGACTGCTTGCTGCAAAGGCAGACTTCTCCTGGAGGCAGGGTGGGGCTCATCCACCTCAAGGCCCACCCCTTGTGACTGCTTCCTCCAGCAAGGCTCCACCTCTCAAGGTGACATGACCTTACCAAACACAGGAGACTGTGGGGGACACACTTCAAACCATGACAATATGATTTGGAAGACATGTGGTTTTATAAATATGTGTCTAATTAGAACCACAGACAGCAGCTGGTGAGATGGCTCAGTGGGTAAAGGTGCCACATCCAAACCTGGCAATTTCAGTTTCATCCCAGGACTTCACATGGTGGACGGAGGGAACCAGCTTCTGAAAGGTCCCTCTGATCTCCACACATGCACCATGGCAGCCCTCTGTCTCTCTCCCATAAGTAAAATATACACAAAAAGAAAAGTCGAAACAATAGAAAGAGCAGCATGCCAAGATACATTTTACTGCAAGAGTGTTCAGAAAGGAACTGGGTGAAATACAAAATGATAAAAAATAAAGTTTTCTCACAAGCAAATCTAGAACACCTCACACACACATGGGCACACACATGCACACATGGTCACAGGTATGGCATGTGCACACAAGCATATATACAGGTACACACCTACACATAGGCACACACATGTGTACACATGTTCACACACATATACAATGTGATAGTTAATCTTGGGTCTCACCACACCTGGCATTAATTAAGATCAGCTGAGACTACCTGAAGAGATTACTGGATCAATACATTTACAACACAAAGACCAATCCTATATCTGATTGGAGCCTCCATAGATCTCCCTGGAACCTCCCAATAGTGGACCAGATAAAAGGAATCACGGAATATAAGACTGGGAAGAAGAGAAACTCCAGCTACATGGATGGGAGTCACTTAGCCTGCCAGCTTCAGTCACCAGCCATGTTACCTCCGCCATGAAAGACTGTATCTTCCCTCTGGAACACTAAGGCGAATAAATTTCCTTTCCTCCCTTAGTTATTTGACTTTGGGTGTTTTCTCACAGCAATACTTTAAGAGTAACCATGACAGAAATTGGTACCAGGAGTGGGGTATTGCTGTGAGATTAAGAGCATCTGGTACCACAACATGAAGTTATTTGTGAAACTGAGAGAAGTTGGTACCCAGCAGTATGGCCAATGCTGTGATGTGGCTAGTGTGCCTTTGGAACTGTTTGTTGGGAGAAATATGGAGAACTTTGGGACTTTGTGCTGGGAAAGTCTTTGTGTTTTGGCAATGGGGCCAAATGGGTCTTTCTCATGAGAGCTCCGAAGATCACAATGCTGTGAGAAACTCAGGCAGTGGAAGCCCAGCTTGTGGTGGTCCAGAGGGGAACAGAGACTGTGTTTGCAACTGGACAATGACACATGGAGCCATGTGTTGGCAGAGTTTAGTGAAGTTTTGCCCTCGTCCTGAAAGCTTGCCTGAAGTTAAACTGGAGTGCTTGGTGGAGGAAATTTCAAGGCAATGTAGTCTTGACTATGTGATATGGCTACTTTTTTAGTTGTCTTCAGAGTTATGAAAAAGAACAAGGACTCAGGCAGAAAGAAGGAAATGTAAGATTTGATGATAAAAAGTGGCAAACTTAAAGACTTACAGCAGTAAGAAGCAGACAACAAAATGCTGGCTGTTAAAGAGATTAGCTCCAATAGTAAATCAAAGCCTGCTATCAATTTGGACAATAGGAGTGGCCCTAGCTTGAAGGCAATATTCTCAGAGAAGGCTCCCATCCATAAGAATGAAAATCCTGGGCTGGAGAGGTGGCTCAGGGGTTAAGCTTCCGTCTTGCAGGCGGAAGGTCCTGAGTTCAGGATCCCAGATCCCACGTATAGATGCCAGGTGGAAGCAGGAGCGGCCTGCGCTTCTGGTCCTGGTAGGGCGGAGCCTGTGAATCCCGGGGCAGAAGGAGGTGGAGGCGTCCATGGTGGTTCGCGAATTCGTCCGTGGTTCTACACACACACAGACACACACACACACACACACACAGACACACACGTGCATGCACGTACACACGCACATGCGCACAGTTGAATAAATAAATAATAATAAAAATAAAAAAAGTTTAAAAAAAATAAATACATAACTGAAAATAAATATATATCTTAAAAAAAAAAAAGAATGAAAATCCTTTTGGAAGCAATGAGCTAATGGTGAAGTTCCAAAGCAAGGGTCTCTTTCTCCACAAAGCAACTTCCAGAAGAAGAAGAGATTTTTGCCACAGTCAACACAGAGAAGCTGAATCAGCTGTGATTCAAGGGGGCCAATCTCCAACCCAAGGAAACAGCAAATCTTGGCAAAGTCATCCATGTGGATCTGGTATTATAGGGAGGAGGTCATGGATCCCTCCTCCAAGATTTCAGAAAATGGTCGACTCCAGGCAGCGTGTGGCAGGAAGCCTGCCGTTTAGAGGCCCAAGAAGGGCAGTTTGTGCTGTGGAGTTAAAGCTTGGTTTTCCATTGAGAAGTGAAGATGTTAGAGATGCCAGAGACAATGTGAGACATCTGCCAAGAACAGCCATATACCCTGGGAGGAGTCAGCCCAAGGGAGTGATGTGTTCTATGGGCAGCTGTGCTAGAGAGGTGGGACCAAAGCCCTTTGGAACTGAGATGACTTCAAAGCCTCTTTGGTAGTGATCACTGATCATATGCCTGTACTCATCTTATCTTGGGCTTATGGCTCTAACCTCAAAGTTTCCTGGGCTGCAGTTAAAGCCCTTTGCCTTGCAAGCTGAAGGACCTAGCTTCAGATCTCCAGGTTCATGTGAAAACGTTGTGCAGGTGTGGCTGGCCCTAAGATGCTCTGGGCTCCATCAAAACAGTAAGGTAGAAGAGTAGTTGACATGGATTCCTGTTATTACAGGCTAACAGCAATAAGGTGGAACGGTGATTGAGAATGGTAATCTTTGGGCACAGACACTCAACTGCATTCATGCACATTTACCCCCCACGTGTGCCCACCCACATGCAAAACATACACACACTCATGCATGCAACCCTACGCATATACGCATGAAAGAGAAAAAGATTCCTTTTGTTTGTTTAAAGTTCCAGCTCCTCCTGGGTCATATGAGGTCCTGTAACCAGCCTCCCTGTTTGGTTTCTGCCCTTGCACTGGCTCACAGTGAGGCCCTAATAGGCAAGAGTCAAGTCAGGTCTCGTGTGCTCTGAAACCCCAAGGGCTTCCCATTCATTGCTTGAGAACAAAACCGAGAGATCCTCACGCTGACTTTGAATGGGTTGGGGCCCTCCCCTGTGGTCCCCTGTGGTCTGACTGAGCCTCTCCTGCCTGGCTTGGCCCACAGCTGCTGCTGCTTCCCTTCAAACACAAGCGTGTCACCCCTGGGAGACTTTGCGGCTCCGTTCCTCTGCCAAGAACATTCTTCACGACTCGCCAGGTCACCTCGCTCCGGCTGCACTGAGCTCACCTAAGTCCCCTAAGACCCCACTACACAGGCTTTCTCATTACTACTCCTCAGCCAGGAAATTGACTATAAAGTGATCTGCAGGCTCTGTGAGCCCCTCCCCAAATCAGTCAATTTTACACCCCTGACAGCTGGATTTTAGCAAGTCTATGGGAGGAAGTTTATGATAACATCTTCTAGATTCTTCTCGTTGTTAGCAAAAGCTGAGCAAGAGCACACGACACGGCCTGTGATCTCGAGGTGCTGACCAGAATGGACTCCACAAGCCGCGGCACCTGAGCATTCATTGAGGACAGTAACAGAGGCTCGTGTAAACATCAGGCTTTAGTTTATGTAAGGTGAGTAGGCAGAGGCCTGAGCTCAAAGACGGGCTGTTAAACCAGGAACCGGGGCCCCACTGTGCCGGGCCACGTGTCACCAAGAGCCGTGACAGGAAGCATCGGTGTGGAACAGGGACACAAAGCAAGTCGTGCGAGCGGGAAGGGAGGGAGTTCATCCGCACCGCTTGACGTATCAGCCAAAGCTCGGCCCCGAACTGAGGGGCAGGACAGAAGCCGCGGGAATAAAGGAAGGAGAAGCGCAGAGAGACCTGACCTAGTAAAGGGAAAAATAAAAATCTCTGCATAATAATGTAGCATCAAACCAAATCAGAAGAAATGTTTTGAGCCTCAGAAGAAGCCGGCGCGGGGCAGGAAAAAGCCCGAGGCTGTGATGTGTTCTGGAGGCGGCTGGCGTGTCTATAGCTGACTCAGGTGCCTTTTTGAAGAAATACAAAGTCGCAGGTCAACACGACGGCGTCTCAGTTACTCTTCTGTGTTGCGATGGAACGCCCTGGCTAAACCCCGGCTAAGCAGCTTTATTTTGGCTCAGTGTCCTGTGGCGATGGAGGCAGAGCGCAGAGCCTGAGGCGGTTGCTCACTTTGCATCCGGCCAGGAAGCAGAGAGAGTGATGAAGGTGGGTGTTCAGTTTGCTCTCTCAGTCCAGGACCCCAGACCACAGGACAATGCTGCTCTGTTTCAGGCGGGTCTTCCCACTTCAATTAGCCTAGTCCAGACAACCCCTCAACGCCTGTGTGCAGATTTCCCTGACCTGCCTCACCCCTCAACGATGTGCCCAGTGGCCTGTGGTCTAGATGATTCTAGATCCTCTCAAGTTGATAACACTGACCATGATGGGTGTCATATGTGGAAATAAGAATACTCATATAACATCTATGAAAAATCAATTTGCAGCTTTGCATACTAGGACTTGAGAATCTGTTTGCTCAAGGGAGTCTGTTGGATTAGGAGGTGGCAAGTGAGAGAGGACGTTCCCTCCCCTGCAGCTCAGCCGGCGTGCAGACCCAGGAGGCCCAGCCAGGGAAGGACAGCGGCAGGGCACAGCAGATTCGAGCCTGTGCACCCCTGGGGACTCACCAGGCTCTCCGGGTGTTGTGTCCCACTGTGCCCTGACAGGCTTGTCTGGTGCCTTTTGCCTTTCCGATTTGACCAACCAACGTGTTTCTGAGATGGGTGTGTGCAGCCTGTCTTAGTGAGATACTGGTGTCGACTTAAGGCTCTGAGTTCTGGGTACAGTTGTGAGAAATTAGTAGCTTGATTAAGCCCTGAGCAAATCTGCAGGAGATTGTAGTAGTTGAGGCGAAGACCTGGCAGGAGAATAAGATGGAAGGAATTGCTGGAGAAAAAACTGGCTTCCTTTGATACACAGCGGCCAGACAAGCTGCTCTGTCGAGTGGAGATCGACCCTCTCAGGGATCCTGCAGGATATAATGCGGCAAGGCCCCGTGTTCTCCTTCGGGCTGGACAAAGAACGGTACCAGGACCATAAGAGAGAAGAGACAAAGCCTTGGCCACTCAGGCTATTTTGACTTGACTTTATCAGCAACAAGGCAGGTGACCTGCCACATACCCTCTGCGGTGGGCGATGTCTCCCGACCACAGGCTCTAAGGCGGCCTGTTGTACCCGAGGCCGCCTGCTGTGGCTGAAGCGGGACAGGAAGTGGACCAGACGCCACCAGCCTCCATCCTGTGGGTGTGCCCGTCTCCACACTGGAGCAGGGGCACTTCAGCAAGCTGCCAGGCGGCCGGCTGGCCCCAGGGAGTGAGCTATGCCTGGCTCAGCGTGGTCTCTGCTGTTGGCAGAGTGGGTACCAGCTGGGCTGACTTACCTGGGCCCCTGCTCGGCTTCCATCCCTGCTGAGATGGCCACTTTCTTCCCAGCCCCTGAGCAAGCCACAGGGCGTCTGCGAGGGAGGCAGTGGCTGGACAGTGGCCACTTTGTGTCCACTTTTGTGGTCCACAATTCTTGTTCTTGTTCCTTCCAAGCTGTTAAGAATGCCCAGCTCAGAGCGCGTCACCATGCTGCTGTTGCCAGCTCGCCGGCATGGTCGCCGATAAAGTCACCACCAAGTGGCTTAAGGGAACAAGGGGTTTCTTCTCTTATGATGGTCCAGTTACGGTTCTCAGTCCAGCTTGACAGGAGAGCTCACACCAACACCATGACCGAGGGAACTGGCCACATCATCTCCACATAATGGCTGAGAGAGGGACGAGCCTTACCTGCTAGACCAGCGTGTCTGGCTAGGTGTACACGAGGATGCCCCTTTCTCAAACAGCTCTCAGTATTTTATTCACCTGTCCAGGGCCAAGTCCCACCCACCAGGGGCTGGACCTTCCCCATCAGCTAGACAATCTTCGTAGGGTTTGCTCTGGGCTTAACTCAACCACCAACTCTCTATAAATGTACTCAGAGTTCAAACCCTCAAGAGTCAAGTTGACCCCCGTATTTAACCATCTCTCTCACTGTGACACAGCGGGAACCAAACACAGGGCTGAGATCTGCCCACTAGAACAACTTTCCCACCCCACCTGGCTTCAGCACCACCCGAGGGCTTACGGCCCACAGCCCCCCATGTTCAGGTGTGTCCCATGGTGCAGGTGTGGGGGCCTGCAATCCAGATGCTCCAGAGACTGATGCAGGGGCTCTTCAACTTTGATACCAGCTCAGATAAATTAGCAAGGCCTTCTACAAGAGGAAAAAGCACTCGCAATGCAGAGATGGGTCAGGGTCAAGTCTCTCCTCAAAATCAGATGGCTATGAGTTCAGATCCTGGATCCCACATGGAAACACAAGGCAGGAATGGCTGTGGTCTGCACTTCCAGCTCTGGAAGGTCGAACCCGGAAAACTCCAGAGCAAAGCAAAAAGGAGATAGAAGAATCCAAGGTGATATCCTAAGTCACCTTTGGGCCTCCACAGGCACACACAGTGCCTTCTGACACTCACACAGCTAGATAGACACACACATGCATATACACGTACACACATGCATAGGAACACACACACACACACACACACACACACACACACACACACACACACACACACACACAAGAAAAACAGCCCTGAGATGTTGCCTTGTGGCAGAGCCCTTGCCCGGCATGCACGAGGCCCCAGGATCGAGTCCCAGCATGGCAAAGAGGACTGGCTTTCTCAGCAGCGCTAAGTGGCTGTGGCTCAGGACAGGTGGTGGTGGGTGTTGAGTGGAGATAAGTCAATTGCTCGGCAGCCTGCACCCCAGACTCCCCAACACAGTCCCCGAGAATCCTTCCATCTGGCGGCTGATAGCTGCTCGCAGCCTCTCAGGGCCCCGTAACAAGAGAGGAAGGTTGGCTGATGGACCTCTCAGGAGAAGTACGGGCAGGTGGACAGGGGCAGGGCGGAAGGGGGTGCGGCACAGCGCTGACTTACTGGGGCTTCCTGCTTTTCTCTAGTACTATCCGCGGGCAGCGTGTTATCCGCAGTCAGACGAGAGACTGACCCAGGAGGACCAGGCCCCACCCAGCCCGGCTCTCCCTTTGACGGCAAGGAGCGATGCCATCCTCAGACCCACGGTCTCCTGAGGTCTCTCAAAGCAGGGCGAGGTAAGATCGTCTTGGGGGAGGAAGGCTCCGCCTCCTGGACCCCTCCTTCCACCTCTGGTTCAGCAATGCCGCTGAGAAATGGTGGGGCGTTAGTGCTGGCCAGTGGGACGCCCCTCCCCGCTCCAGGCCGTGAGCCGTGGAGGCTCAGGAGATGCGTGCTGGAGTGCGGACAGAAAAGTGGGTGCCCCCTCAGCATCATGCCAAACCACCCTGCTTGGTGCCCTCGGCCGAGAACAGACGAATTATCCACTACACCAGGACCAGAGAAGCCCACTTGTAAAGGGGGGGGCTCACTCTTCCCAGAGCCTCTCGCTTTGCTTTAAATGGGACGCCGGTCAGAGCTTGTCATGCACAGCCTCGCCTGGCCGACCCTCGCCAGGGCAGGGCACCCATGGGGCAGTGCCAAGCCCCCTCATCCTCCATGTCCCCCCAGGCTATGACGAGGAGCTCTACAGAGCGCCGGCCGAGTCCTTTCCTGATGGAAAGTGAGGGCGGCATGTTGTGGTTTAATTTGGGGTGAATCAGGAGAAACCAAGGGGCAAATCTCTGAGTCATGCCAGCGCAATCTGCGGCTGCCATGAGTCACACTTCAGCTGCATTTAGGAATAGAGAAACCAGAGGGCAGAAATGGAATGATCTGAAGAGATGGTCAGGTCAGACCACACAGTGGGGAGGCGTGGACAGGGGCAGTGTGGACACTGGGCACGGCCACCTGTGGTCAGAGAGGCCATGGGAGGAAGTGGGTCAGCTCACATACAAAAGACTCCAAGAGACATTGGTGTCACCCATCCACGGCTGACACGGCCTAGTCAGCGGAGGGAAGGGAAACAGCATCTTAGGACCTCTGCTGCGTTCCGTGGCCTACGTTATCTTCTCCTGTGTTCTGTTCTTTTGCTGGAGAGCGAAGCCGGGATGAGAGGAAGAGGTGTCCCACAGCACGCTGCGTTCCCTAGAGGCAGGGGCGAGAGGAAGAGGTGTCCCACGGCACGCTGCGTTCCCTGAGCAAACATCTGTTCTTCCCACATAGAACTACAAGACAGACCACAGAAACTGTTCCTACCAAGTTCACCTTGGCAAGCCAATGAGTTTACGGGGGTCATTTATGAAAGTGTGGGTGACCACCGCAGCACGGGCAGCAGCTCACGGAAGCTGTCTCTCTGGGGTCCCTGCCCAGCCTGCAGGCAGCCCACCAGGGAGCCCCCTGACTGTTTCTGCTGTAGAAAGGGGAGGCGGGGCTTGAAGCCCCCCCAGGGCTGAAGCAGCAGCGGGTCCTGGGGGGACAGTGTTGCGGTGCAGCTGCGCTGGGCTGCCAGGCAGTGCGTGCGCCTCAGCCGGCCGCCCCCCACCTCTGCTGGCTTGGGGTGCCTCGGGGCTGTGTCCCCAGCTTGGTGCTGAGGGACGGGGCCCAGCAGATCTGCAGCCGCTGGGAGCCGTGCTTGGAAAGGACCGTGGGAACTCAGGCGCGTCCGCCCTTGCTTCCCCGCCGTGGGCCGAGCGGTTTCTCGTGCCATGCACGGCCTGCAGTGCTACCTCCCCAAGGCTGAGGTGACGGAGCCGGGAAAGCGCGGAGCCAAACCTCCGCGGGCCGGACTAGAGCGCGGCTCACGTGCTATGGCGACAGGCAGGCAGTGGGATAACTGACGTGTATGTACATGCGAGCCTGTGCATGTACGCACGTGCGTATATGTGTATGTGTGCATGAGCGCACATATTTCATATGTGTGTGCATGTGTGTGCATGTGCATGCATGTGATCATCCATAAAACATGAGAGAGAGAGGGAGGAAAGAGAGAGGAGAGGCGGGGAGGAGAGGGAGGAGGGAGAGAGGGAGGAGAGAGAGGGGGGAGAAGAGGAGAGAGAGGGAGAGGAGGAGAGAGAGGAGGAGAGGAGAGGAGAGAGGGGAGAGAGGGAAGGAGAGAGGGAGGAGGGAGGGAGAGGAAGGAGAGAGGGGAGAGAGAGGAAGAGAGAGAGGAGAGAGGGGGAGAGAGGAGGGAGAGAGGAAGAGAGAGGGAGGAGGGGGAGAGAGAGAGAGGGGAGGAGAGGGAGGAAGAGAGAGGGAGAGAGGGAGGAGAGAGAGAGAGAGGAGAGGGGAGAAGAGAGGAGGAGAGAGAGGGAGAGGAGGGGAGGAAGAGGGAGAGAGAGAGGGAGAGAGAGGAGAGAGGAGAGGAGGGAGGAGAGGGGGAGGGAGAAGGGAAGGGAGGGAGAGAGGGAGAAGAGAGAGGGAGAGAGAGAGAGAGAGAGAGAAGGAGAGAGAGAGAGGAGAGGGCAGAGAGGAGGAGGAGAGAGGGGAGGGAGGGAGGAGGAGGAGAGGGGAGGGAGAGAGGAGGAAGAGAGAGGGAGGGAGAGAGAGGGAGAGAGAGGGCGGAGAGAGAGGGAGAGAGAGAGGGGAGAGGGAGGAAAGAGAGAGAGAGAGGAGAGAGGGGAGGGAGAGGAGAAGGCGGGAGAGAGAGGAGAGAGAGGGAGAGAGAGAGGAGAGGAGAGGAGACGAGAGAGGGAGGAGAAGAGAGAGGGAGAGGAGGGAGGGAGAGGGGGGGGAGGGGCGAGAGAGAGGGAGGAGAGAGGGAGGAGAGAGAGGGAGGGGAGAGAGAGGGAGGAGAGAGAGAGAGGAGAGGGGGAGGAGAGAGGGAGGGAGAGGAGAGGAGAGGAGGGAGGGAAAGAGAGAGAGGAAGACAGAGGGAGGGAGGAAGAGAGGGAGGAAGAGAGAGAGACAGAAGGAGAAAGGGAAGGAGAGGGAAGGAGAGGGGGAGAGAGGGAGAGGGGGAAGGAGAGAGGGAGGGAGAGAAGGAGAAAGAGAGAGGGAGAGAGGGAAGGAGAGGGAAGGAGAGAAGGAAGGAGAGAGAGAGGGAGAGAGGGAAGGAGAGAGGGGCAGAAGGAGAGAGGGGCAGAAGAAGAGAGGGAGAAAGGGGGAGAGAGGGAGGGGGAGAGGGCTCATTCATCCATGTCTTCACACTGGCCTCACAGTAACTCCCTAGACTGTGTTGCCTTCCCGCCCTCGGAAGCTAGAGGCATGAGGAAGGCCGGCGAAGACCCTCACGCCTCCCACGGGCAGCTTGGCAAACTCCAGATCCCTTTCCAGGCACTGCCATCCCAGGCCGTCCGTGCTGGGGACGGGTCCGCGCTGGGGACGGGTCCGTGCTGGGGACGGGTAGCAGGGACCACGGATGTGTGGCCGCATCTTAGCACGGGACCCTCGGAGGGCTGAGCTCTGAGCATCTGCACGCAGGTTGAAGACGGGCCTCATTCGCTCCAGCGGCCGTTCTGGAAGCGGCGCTGTCCACTTCACCCCGGCCACAGGCGTCCACGCACGGAGGCTGCACCGAGCAGCAAGCCTTCTGTCGGGCCAGCAGACAGCTGGAACGTGTGCGTGTGTTGGGCGAGTGTCCCTCATTCACTGTGGGCCTTGTGGTTTTGGGAAGGGTGGCAACGTAGGGGCTTCTACTCTGGGTGCTGTGAGCAGAGAGCCTCGGAGTAGGGGCGCCAACCCCCCGTCCCCCTGGCCCACCTGCACGGGGTACTGTTGCTCAGCATCCCAGCACGGGGAAGTATTTTTAGCCCTGCTGGGTGCAGAGAACAATCGCGATGCCAGGGCGCTCTGTTTTCCTTCCAGGCTGCCGTGGGAGGGAGTTGACTTGGGAACTTTTCCAGTAAACCTAAGTTGTTGGCATCATGTGCCTGGGGATGAGTTTCACCCGGACCTGCTATTTTTCCTGTGGTGTTTCAGCGTGTGCCCGGTCAGTGCCAGGTGAGAGCTGCCCTCACCCTCCTCATCCTCATCTCGCATTTGCAGCTCATCGAGTGCAGGATCTCTGGCCAGGGCCGTAGGCGTCCACCCTGAAGGGGACACTCTCCCCCGCAGACCTCTGACAGCTGGAGCTGGGGGCTGCTTGGTACAGCGGCAGAAGCTTGCCTGGTCTTGGGGGTCCTGCCTCTGCCTGCAGGGGAGGCCAGAGCTTGGAGCTGTTAGTATTTGGATAGAGCAACAGGCCACCATGCCCCCTCGGCTGGGCTCTTGACACTCCTGGGACCTGGGCACCCGGAGGGCTGCAGAGTGAAGGGTCTAGAAGGATCCTCCAGCGTGCTGGGCTCTCGGGGCTGGAGTTGCACCCTTCCTCCCTCCCGCCCTGCAGGGAATCAGCTCCTGTCCCTAGGGACCAGCTTCTGGTCCTCCAAGTCATTCGTGGACCAGATTGCCACGGGGCTGCTGCCTGGAACACCCGGGGGTGAAGACAGACAGACAGCTCCTTGCAGGGCTGGATCTACTGTCTTTCTTCTCCCAGCTCCGGGTCTCTGTCCTGCAGCTGGCGAGGCTGTGTGGGAATGGGGGGCTCTGCCGTCTCTGTTTCCCTTGACGCACGCCTACACGTGCGTGTGTCTGAGCGTGGGTAGCACAGCTGCTGCCAGCACCTGCCGAGGAGCCAGGAGTGTTGTCCCCACCGACCTCCAGCTCCCCTCTGCCCACTGACTCAGAGTCTAGACCCTGTGAGAAGAGTCGATGCCCCTCTCTCCTCCTTCCTCCCCCTCCCCCTCCCTCTCCTTCTTTCGCCTTCCTCCCTCTCCCTCCCTGCTCTCTCCCTCCTCCTCTTTCCTGCTTCTACATTTAATAGCCTGGTGGTTTACTTATTGCAGATGATTTTTTTTCCTAAACCAAATAACTTTTCTTTGCTTTTCTCCGTTCCCATTAATTGTGATTTATATGAACTGAAATGTCTTCCACAGCAGCGTGTATATTTAGAAGCTTTAAATATCAAGAAGGATGTTCCCTGGGGATGGGCACACTCAACTCACATGTGCACAATCTCTCTCTCTCTCTCTTTCTCTCTCTTGCTTCATGGAAAGTCTTGATCCAAATGTCAGAAGAAAGAAGATGCAACATGAAACACCTTGACATCTGTCTGCAGTAGGCATGCGAGAACCATGAAGCTCCGCTTGCAGGGTTGGCATCCTGAGGTTGGCATCCTGAGAGAAGGCAAAAGTGAAAAATCACCGAGTGCTCAGTGTGCTTATGAAATCTCATGGGGGCAACATGGAAAGGAGGAAGCAAAGGCAGTGAATCCCCAGAATTCTGCTGGGGCAGAAAAGTCATCTTCTCTCGCGAGATGGAAGAGCAGTGGCTAGGGGGAGACGCACAGACGAGGGTGGGCAAACTGGGGAGTAATGGTGTCTCACAGGTAGATGCAAAGAATCGATCTGTTCACACTGCCGGCTCACACAGTGGGTGGACGAAGTAGTGGGCACCTGCTCAGTGGCTATTCTAGGGTGTGATGATGATGATGATGGTGGTGGTGGTGGTGGTGGTGTTGGAGGAGGAAAAGGAAGACAATGAGAAAAAGGAGAAAGTGAAAGAGGAAAATGAGAAAGGAGCAGAAGGAGGAAGAGGAAGGCGTTCAGAAGAGGGGGTGGTGGAAGTAGCAGCCCGTGCAGGGCTGGGCGAACATGCTTCACCCTCTCAGACGGCCGGGCTTGGTCCCCCGAGCTCACCTCTACACTCTTTCTAAGACATTCAACTTTTCCCTGTGCTCAGATTCGACCTGTGCTTGCTGAGAGGACTGCTTGGGAGGACTTTGCTGGGAGGACTGTGCTGGGAGGACTGTGCTGGGAGGACTGTGCTGGGAGGACTGTGCTGGGAGGACTGTGTTGGTAGGACTGTGCTGGGAGGACTATGCTTGGGAGGACTGTGCTGGGAGGACTGTGCTGGGAGGACTGTGTTGGGAGGACTGTGCTGGGAGGACTGTGCTGGGAGGACTGTGCTGAGAGGACTGTGCTGGGAGGACTGTGCTGGGAACACTGTGCTGGGAGGACTGTGCCAGCTCAGGTCTCCTCAAGAGCTCCAACAGGTGTTTGCTCGGCCAACCAGAAAGCCCCACTCTGAGGCCTCCCCATAGCATCTGCCCATGTGCCGAGGGCTCTCCAGAAGCTTCTCTCAATGCGTGCTCGCCTATCCCATGAGCCGGCTCCTGTCTTTCCCCATCTGTCTCTCCTGGCCTCAAGCTGAGATCCCAGCCTGCCTCTCACTTGCCCTTCAGCCTCTCCCGCACCCAGCCTGTCCCACACCCAGCCTCTCCCTCATCCCAGCCTGTCCCACACCCAGCCTCTCCCTCATCCCAGCCTCTCCCACACCCAGCCTCTCCCTCATCCCAGCCTCTCCCACACCCAGCCTCTCCCTCATCCCAGCCTCTCCCTCATCCCAGCCTCTCCTGCACCCAGCCTCTCCCTCATCCCAGCCTCTCCTGCACCCAGCCTCTCCCTCATCCCAGCCTCTCCTGCACCCCAGCCTCTCCCTCATCCCAGCCTCTCCGCACCCAGCCTCTCCCTCATCCCAGCCTCTCCCTCATCCCAGCCTCTCCCTCATCCCAGCCTCTTCCGCACCCAGCCTCTCCCTCATCCCAGCCTCTCCCTCATCCCAGCCTCTCCCTCATCCCAGCCTCTTCCGCACCCAGCCTCTCCCTCATCCCAGCCTCTTGCACCCAGCCTCTCCCTCATCCCAGCCTATCCTGCACCCAGCCTCTCCTGCACCCAGCCTCTCCTGCACCCCAGCCTCTCCTGCACCCCAGCCTCTCCCTCATCCCAGTCTCTCCCGCATCCCAGCCACTGACATACTTGGTGGTTGAATTCCCGGAGCTACTGACTCCAGGCGTGTCCAACACAGTTTCTACAAAACAGCCCGAATGACCTTTTTAAAATGCAGCTCGACAATTCTGATCATGCTATTCTGGTCCTGGGATCCCTAAAGAACTCCCCCCGTGGTTCCCCAATGGAATCCCAGATCTACCTCAGTCCTTGTCTGTGCTTTTCTCTGGGCAAGAGCTGCCGAGCCGACCTTCCGTTTTCCCGGTGAGCTGGGCCCCTCTGTGTGCCACAGGCCCTGCATGTGCCGTGGGCTCCCTGTGTGCAGCGGGCTCCCCGTGTGTTCTTTCAAACACTCCCAAACACAGTTCTCTGCACCTTTCCATGGGGCTCTCAGGAAGACCCTCGAAATGGCATGTCTAAGCAGGGCAGAGCCAAGCGTAGCTCCCCAGCGTAGCAGCCACTGGCAGGACCTACACACGCTGGATCAGACAATGGGGGGCTGTGGGTGGGAGGCCCATGTGACCCTCCCACTGAAGGCTGAACTACCCGATTCTGGGAGATGGGGAGACAGGGCATCCGGCTGAGCACCCACTGAGGGGCGTCAGGCTCCAAACCCACGGGCATACAGGCGGCCCTGGTTGAACTCAGTGGGCCACAAAACGAAAGTCAGGAAAGACGTTTGTACGAAGGAAGGGGAGTGGCAGGGCTGGGGAGGAGATGAGAGAGGTCAGGGATAGGAATCAGAATGCTACGTGCGTGTATGATTTGTCAGGTAACGGAATTTATTAATAAAAAGGAAGAATACACAGTGAACACAAATCAAAAGAGGAAAATGAGATTCTCAAATCAGTGATGTAATCAACAAACTGAAAAGCTAGAGTAATAGTCAGAGGACAAACTCCTGCCATAAACAGAAATGACCAGTCCAGAGGCCTTAGATGTCAGGAATCCAGCACGTTGTAACGCTTTGGCATGTACCGTGACTTGAATGTGAGTGTCCCTTACAGGATCGTGGTTAGAACCCTTAGTCGGTGTCAATACTTGGGAAGGTCCTGGTACCTTTAGGAGGTGAGTTTTGCTGGAGGAAGGCAGGACATGGTGGGCAGCCCTGAGGCTGGGGAACCTGCTTGCAATTGTCCCTTGATCTCTCCGCCTCTGTGATGTCTAATGTGACTAGAGCTGCCTCCAGCTCCTGCCTCCAAGCCACGCCCTTGGCCGTGAGATTCCGACAATAATGACCAGCTGTGCCCTCTGGAGCTGCGAGCTAAACAAATCTCCCTTCGGCTGTCTGCATCGAAGTGCAATCACTTCTGAGCAACAGAGAAAAGTCACTGCAAGAGCAAACACAGCGCAACTCAGCTGAACTAGGCAAATCCTCCAAGAGAAAAAACATCATCAAAATTAACCGAGAAAAAATGGAAAAACCAGGATAGTTATAGGCCCATAAAATTGTCAAACCTGTTAAGTTTCAAATGAGTTTCTGTACATCATGATTTTACATATGAGATATGTCACATATAAGGATGAAACAGCAGGAGACTTTTACGAACTCATTTAGAGATAGGAAATGAAGAGCTACTGCCTAACTCATTAGCAAACCCTGTGTAATCATGTTTGCAAAACAGAAGAAGCCTTGTAAGAATGGAAAGTCATCGGCAAATGCTTCATAAACTTAGATGACAAGTTCTAAACAGAATATTCGCAAGCCAGATGCAGCAGCGTATAAGTAGGTAATATGATATGTTGAAGTTAGGAGGTTTCCAGAAATGCTTTTAATTTTTTTCATATTCAGAAGTCAAATAAAGTAACATACTGTAGAACAGAACAAGGAGGATACAGTGCATTTGCTCATCCTGAGAGATTCATCTATGACACTATACAATTCTGTATTGACTAGAGATGCAGGTCAGAAAGGAATGGCAGAATTCACGTTCAACATACAAACCTAACTCCATCCAAGATGTACCAAACCTTTGCTCCTGGCTGCCACAGCAGCTAGAACCAAACTTAATCCCCCACTGTAAAAATAAAAGAAATTTTAAAGTCAAACAGTGTTTGAAACAGTTCTTTCCACACACCAGGCAACGCACAGCACAAGGTTGTGCTTCTATCCGGAACGTGGTGAAATTAAAACGTTTGGACAGAGTGAGTCCTGAAGTCATCCCACATTTTTTTTCTTGATGCGTTTTCTGGTTTGCAAGGGTAAGTCCTGAGAGACTCAGGCTCAAGCCAGGGGCTGCCAGGACTAAGAGTCTGACGACGAGCAAGTGGGAGGTTGAGGTCCCAGTCTCTGTGGACGGACTCTCAGGACAAGCTCGAAGGATCCATACTCCGAACCCAGGAATTTATTCTCCGGGCCATGGGAAGTCAGGCCGTGAGCTGATGAGGTCTGGCATGTTAAGGAACTCCGTGAATTCACACGGAGCAGAGGGCTGTCAAGGCTTCAATAGTCACAGAGGCCGTGTCCGAGGCTGCTCGGGCATCTGCCTGCTGGCAGGGTCTGCAGTCCTGCCGAGTGGTCAGGAGTCGTCCCTGGACGAAGGCTCCTCCCGGTCTGCCTCCTAAAACTTTGACCGGAACCCTAAGAGACTGGCGCAGTCACTCTTTCTGTTGCTGTGAGATGATACTCAGAAGCAAGTTGGGGAGGGGGCTTGCTCAGCTTGCGATTCCAGAGGGGACGCAGTGCATGATAGTGGGAAAGGCAAGGCAGGCGACAGAAGCTGGGGTGACTCGGGCTTCTGCAGACATCCTGGAGGCGGAGGGAGGCTGAGACAGCAGACTGCAAGTGCAGAAGCAGGTGGGGCCCACAAGCTCAAGGCCACCCCCAGGGACGCGCCTTCCTCCAGGGAGGCTCCGCCTCCCAGAGGTGCCACAGTCTTCCCAGGAAACAACTAAGGATTTGAACCTTTGTTGGGGACAACTCGCATTCAGGCCTCAACACTCTCTAACAGCAGAGTGGAGGGAAAGATGGGGTCCCCTTGCTTGCTTCTCGTGGCCCACAAGCTCCGCCACGTGGGTCCGAACATGCCCCAGCCCCGCTGTGCCATCTCGCCACAACATAATATTGTTTCTGCAATCCCTTGCTATGTTCTGCTTTCTTCCTTTGCCCTGCCCTGTGGCGGGACTTGGGAATCTTTTCTTCCCAGAGAACACGCCACAGGTCTTTCCCTAAATCTGTCTGGGCTGACATGGAGTCGTCTGTCTCTGCCTCCTTCCCACCCGCCTCACAGCCAGCATGGCTGACGCAACCACCAAGCATGGAAAGTGACCAGTCAGGACCAAACCACTCAGTAGGGCAGACCCAGAAACTGCGTGTGAGGGAAGCGCAGGAGATCTAAGTGAATGAATCTAGGCGTTGAGAGCATCTATGATACGGGGACTTAATTAGATTGGATTAATAGCATAGTTTTGAGATGGTAGAATAAAATACCACAGAAAATATCTAAAAAGAAGCAACAAGAGAAAGACTACAGGGAAAAAATGAGCCAAATCACCCAGAGGTCAGTATCAAGCAATTCCATAGATGTGTAGATGGTGCTGTCAGGTGACCTAAGTTCATAAAAAAATTTGATTTTTTTGGTAAAGAATGCTTGAATTTGATGAAATCATGAGTTTTTAGATATGAAAAGCACAAGAGACCCCAGAATTGGTAAAAGCAAGAATACACACACGCACTCACACACACACACACACACACACAGACACACACGCATGCACACACACACACACAGACACACACACATGCACACACACACACACAGACACACACGCATGCACACACACACCAAAGCACAATCAAATGTTGGAAAACAGTTAAAAAAAAGGAAAAGTGTAAACAGACAAAAGGAATAATAACGCATAAGAATCAAGGTCAGGAGACTGCAGACCTCGGTGTAAACTATGAGAGCTGGCTAGCAATAGAACTACAGGCCCCCCAAGGAAGTAAAATGCAACCCAGAATCTTCTGCATCCAGCCTCATACCTTGGAGGTGACAGCAAAGCAGGGGCTTTTCCAGAAACAGGGAAAAGGGAGGAGTCTCCAGGGCTTTTTCTGAAAGGACTTATGGGAAATTTTCCAGGAGTAAACCACATGACACTGGGTAGAAACGTGCATGTGCACAAAGGAGCAGAGAGAAGAAAATGTCAAATATAAAACAAGCCTTATATTTTATTTGCTAAGTTTTGCTAACATTTCTCAAAGCAAAAAGGCTGTCAAGTGGAGTGGTTCATAACTTGCTGAAAAAGAAGGAGCCTGATGAAATCGCAGGTCATTTCTGTGGAGGCATGTCTGTACACACATGCAGATGCTCAACCAGCCTGCATGCCTGGTGTCAGCAGCCTGCATGCCTGGTGTCAGCAGCCTGCATGCCTTGTGTCAGCAGCCTGCATGCCTGGTGTCAACAGCCTGCATGCCTGGTGCTCATAGCCTGCATGCCTGGTGTCAGCAGCCTGCATGCCTGGTGTCAGCAGCCTGCATGCCTGGTGTCAGCAGCCTGCATGCCTGGTGTCAGCAGCCTGCATGCTCTTTTCTCATGCCGCATGTAAAGGCTTTGCTGAAAACACAGAGCAGAATGCTGCTGCAGGTTGTCTTAATGGGGAGCGGCACACATTCTCACTTTCCACCACCCTCTTGGAGGACGTGATGCCACACATGGATGACAGCTTGGCTGCCTGATTTCCATCAATCAATTGAAAGTGAGTCGGAATGGTGGCTTTGCCATTCAAGGCAACCTTGTCCCTCTTCAGACCCCTGACACCCACGCGTCTGAGACGGAAGCAAAGGAAGAAGCGTCTCATGCAACATAGAGGGTGCGGTGTCCGGTTCTGTCTTCAGGCCTGGCCTGGATGGATAACGACCAGGAAAGAACTCTGAGGTGTGGCAGAGAGGCCAGCACACAGGCCCTGAGCCCAGGCGACCGTGGCTCTGCCTGGGAATCGCGTACTTTGGAGGGGCCATCTGAGCTTCAGAGTGGCTTCCCTCTCTTCTTCCCACACCACGGGAGCGTCGAGTGACCTCCCAGCCCTGGGCCTTGAGCCCCTCTTGGCTCTGTGGGAGGTGGATCATTTTGTCTGGAATCTTCAAGTCTTCAGGGCAAGCAGATCCATCCAAACCTGATGAAGGCAAGGCTCTCGTACCAGGATTTCCACACCTGTGTCCTGATGGCTCATCCCTTGGGGTGTCTTACCCAGGGTCACCCCGACTTGGTGTTCTTGGTAGTATGCCCACTCAGGAACACACCAGCTCCTTTTCCAGGGCCTGCCCACCCCGCACCTGCCCTTTCATTGTGAAATCAGCATTGGACACTGAGGCCTTGGAGAATCATTTGCTGAGGAGCATTTCAGCAAGGAAACCTTAGTGGCAGGTAAAACAAGCATCGCTGACCAGAATGGCAGGAGGGACAGGATTGTCTTACTCTACGTTGTGTACTCAAGCTCCCAAGCATGACTAAAAGGACACGAAAATAGAAGTAAAATGCAAACTCAGATCATTAACTGATAGCACCGCAGGGGAGACCTTTATAAGGGATGATGATTGGAAGAAATCACAGAGAAATGTATCACAGGTTTGCCTCAAAATAGTTTAATTTCTGAAGAATATCTTATTTTTCTTCTGAAGAAAAATACTAAAATGAAAGTCCACATAGTGTTTTTAAAATGTCTGCGAAAGGAGTATCACTCTGTGCATGATTTAAAGACAGGATGGTTGGTAAAGTGAGTTGGAGATGGGTGTGTGTGTCGGGTAAATGGGACCCAGCTAAATTTCCACAGGTCTCAGTCTTGGGGCTTCTGTCTAACCAGCAAGAAGCCTGGCTCTCCAGTTCCTGGCCTCGCCGCATGGCCTTGGAGCCCGCATGACTGTCTGCTGTCTCTGCACAGCGCGTGAAGATGTCCCTCGCCCAGCTTTCTGACAAGGAACCAGTTGCCACGGGTAAATTCCACATCTGTGTCTGACTGCTCGGCACAAATGACAGCTCTGAGCCGTGCCATCCTGCCGGCTGGTGAAAGCTAGTCCCTGGGTGGAAAACCCCAAGATTTGTTACTTGCAGACGAGACAGAGATTAGGAGAAAAAATATTGCGGAAGGGTTTGAGTCTCTGATTGTTTTAGCACCATGAGGCCGGACACCTCACTCACTGTCACCCAAGCCTTCTTCAGCGGGGTGCAGATGGGGGTGGACAGCCTGTGAAAGCCCCAGTTATCTCTGACACAGACTAAATAGAGTCTCCCAGACAGTGAGCCCCCAGGAGGGACCCGTGTAGTGTTCGAGGGCTTTCCAGGCTGGGCCCGATCACTCTGCGAAGCAGACAGCTGTGTAAATGCAGCTTGACTTTGTTTGCGAGCGCCAGAGCTCAGCTCCCGTGGGTCCCAACAGGTTCCCGGGTACCTTGTGACCCCACCAGGGCCCAGGAGGGTTGCACATTTATCAAAGGCAGATGCCACGTGCATCAAGGTGTGCAGAGTCCGTGCGGTGACAGGAAATGAAATGTGGCTTCCGTGGCCCTGTCCCCTGGGGAGAGAGTCCTTAAGTATCCTCTTCTCTTGGCCTGTGAGGTGCTGTGTGTGAGCAGCAGGTGACAAGCTCAGAGACATCAGTCTCTTGGCTCGTGACGATGCTCTGGATGCAAGACCATGGGGACAGCTCCCCCAGGACGCCCTGAGTGCAAGACCCCACCTGGACAGCCCCCCACCATGATACCCTGCTGTGCAAGACCTCATGTGGACAACATCACACCATGACGCCCTGAGTGCAAGACCCCACCTGGACAACACCCCACCATGATACCCTGCTGTGCAAGACCCCACCTGGACAGCACCCCACCATGACGCCCTGAGTGCAAGACCCCACCTGGACAGCCCCCACCATGATACCCTGGTGTGCAAGACCCCATCTGGACTAGAGACCAAGCATTCTTTTTGCCAAATCGGTGGCTGCAGCAACCTCACTAGTGAAACCCGTGTGGGAAACGGGGGTAAAGGAGGGAGGACTTCTCTGTCCTGTCAGCTCTGCATCTTTCCTGGTGGTGTAGTAAGATGGGGAGTGACCAACACAGGCTCAGAGGAGAAGCAGACACAACTTGAGTGTTAAGAAACATTCGGCTTTGGCTGGGCACATAACTTACTTCTTGCCTGGTGTCCACAAGGCCCTGGACTCCATTTCTAGCCTCACATACACTGGGCATGGGGTTCCAAGCCTGCAATCCCAGCACTTGGGGCATGCAGGCAGAAGAGTCGTTCTTTTTTATTATTTTTATTATTTATTCGATTGTGCGTGTGTGTGCGTGTGCGTGTGCGTGTGCGTGTGCGTGTGTGTGTGTGTGTGTAGAACCACAGGCGAATTCGGGAACCACCATGGATGCCTCCACCTCCTCCTTGTTTACTCTGCCCCGGGATTCACAGGCTCCGCCCTACCAGGACCAGAAACGCAGCCCACCCCCGCTTCTGCTCGGCGTTTATATGTGGTGTCCAGGATCCGAACTCAGAACCTTCCGCCTGCAAGGCAGAGGCTTAACCCCTGAGCCACCTCTCCAGCCCCCCAGAATAGTCATTCTTGGCTACACAAGGTTTTGAAGGCTAGTCTAGGCTACTTGAGAACTTATTTAAAAAACGAGAGAAGAAAAGATTTGAGTACTCTGCTCAGAAAGTTCACAGCAGGTTTTATCAGAATACCTGGTGGGCACACAGGATAGCAGTGAGAGGGTCTGGCTAGGCAAGGGAGGCCAAGGCCCTGGGTTCTGATTCTCTTGGGAACCGCGAGCTGATGTCTAGCAATGGGCTGGAATTGGGATGTGAGAAGAAGATGACGGGCGCCTGCCTCCAGGGTTTCAGCCTGAGCCCCAGAGGGCTGCGTGGCCAGCCCGCTGTTGCCATGGTGACTGGTGGTGGGATGCAGCGCTGAGGCTCTGCTGTGCGCTCGCTCATTGGCTGTCCCTCTGGAGACACCGGTGGGCCAGCCAACCATCCCTTGAGCTGGATTCAGTGGGGCTGGGTGGGAGGGAGCTTGGGTCTGGGGGTGGCAAAGCAGAGATGCTTCTGGGGGTCACATGAGGCCCGTGAGCGAGGAAGCCCCCACATTGGATGGACGACCAGCCCCAGCTCCCCCCACGACCCGCAGAAGGTGGCTGCTCCTGAGTCACTTCGGGCAACGGTTGGCAGCAGAGCACACACACATGCCCGGTCCTCGTCCCGGGTGGGTAGGGTCCTCCGACCCACGGTGGACGTCCGAGATGGAGAGAGGAAGCTCTGACTTCAGCCACGCTCAAGGGGAGTCCCCCCCCGACTCTCTTCCTGGGAACAGGAGTCCACTAGATCCCCGCGTGGGGAGGTCAGACTGCCAGCAAGGGAAGACTCCCTGCTCCCAGGCTGAGGGCAGAAAACAGAAAAGAGGGGCTTCTGGCCGTCGAGGGCTGTGCATGAGGAGCCCTTAAACATGAGGGGACCTGTGCCTTTAAATCCATGTCCTCCGATCCGTCACTGGCTGTCACTGTGCCTCTGGGTTCCAAGCCTGTTCCCATCAGCTGCTACTAAAAATACCTTGTGCTGACCAGTCTGGACTCTTACATAAGATTTACTGTCTTCTCCGCACCTGCCATTGCTGTGATGTGACAGGCCGCGCTGGCGCTTCTCTGGGGGATGGGTCCCCCTCAATGAGGGATGACCGTGCTCACACAAGGATCCGCCCCCGTGGGCAGCCGGGGCGCTGCAGGAATGGTAGCGTGGCTTTGCGGCACTCACATGACTGCCGCAGGTCCTCTGGGGTCTGCACGTGTATCAGCTCTGCTTGGGGGGGGGCAGCAGCAAGGCCCACAGGCAGGGAGGTTCTCCTGCCTGCCTCTGCCAAGCGGGCCCTTGGCCACAACCACATCCTCTGCTGGGTGTGCCACAGCCACAGTGTGACAAATTGGTTCTCTGTATGAGGCGTGGTTCGGGCAGAGCAGCACTGTGCTCCCGTTTCCTTGCCGTCCTCCCCCGGGCCATCCTCCCCCGGGCCGTCCTCCCCCGGGCCGTCGTCCCCCGGGCCGTCCTCCCACGGGCCATCCTCCCCCGGGCCGTCCTCCCACGGGCCATCCTCCCCCAGGCCACCTCCCCCCGGGCCGTCCTCCCCCCGGGCCGTCCTCCCCCGGGCCGTCCTCCCACGGGCCATCCTCCCCCCCGTCCATCCTTCCCCCCTGTCCATCCTCCCCCCCCCCCGTCCATCCTCCCCCAGGCCATCCTCCCCCCTCCTCCCCCGGGCCGTCCTCCCACGGGCTATCCTCCTCCCCCCCCCCGCCATCCTCCCCCAGGCCATCCTCTCCCCTCCTCCCCCGGCGCCTCCCCCCGGGGCCGTCCTCCCCCGGGCCGTCCTCCCCCGGGCCGTCCTCCCCCGGGCCGTTCTCCCCCGGGCCGTCCTCCCACAGGCCATCCTCCCCCCCGTCCATCCTTCCCCCCTGTCCATCCTCCCCCCCCCGTCCATCCTCCCCCAGGCCATCCTCCCCCCCTCCTCCCCGGGCCGTCCTCCCACGGGCTATCCTCCTCCCCCCCCGCCATCCTCCCCCAGGCCATCCTCTCCCCTCCTCCCCTGGGCCGTCCTCCCCCGGGGCCGTCCTCCCCCGGTCTATCCTCCCCCCGTCCGTCCTCCAGCCCGAAGCACTCGAAAGCCGAGAGGGTTTGCCCAGGCTGGGCCCTTCTGGTCCTCACCCCTGAACAGAGCCATGTCCAGGCTCCATGCAGAGTGTAGAACCAGCGCCTCCTTCCCAGCCGGGCCTGAGCGCTCAGCTCTGCCTTCTGCACCCCTCCCCACGCTCCTCCCCATCCTCCACGGCTGCCTCGGACCCGTCTCGGGCCGTCCAGACGCTGCTCTGCCCCTCTTCCATAGCAGACGTGGTCGAGGACCCGCACGGACTCCTGAGACCTCACAACTCCAGACATCACGTGTTCCGTGCTTCCTCGTGCGTGCAGGCTAAAGGCAAACCTCATTCATGAATGGGGTGCGCCGCAGGATTAGCAATCCTAAAGCTGCCAAGACACACTTCGGCCGTGTCTTCCTTTCCTTCCTCACGAGTGCTGGGCGCAGTTTAAAGCGGGGCTGGCTTCGTCTCTCCTCATGACTTCAGGATGCTCACGCCCCCTCTCCTTGTTGCATCTGAATGGCCAGTGTCACTGTTCTGTGCTTCGAGGTCTTTCAGGGGTGAAAATGGGGGGGTTCTTGACCCCAAGTCCTGTGGCTCTGTGATGATGAGTCTGGAAGTCCAGACCACTTCAGAGTGCACAGTAGACATTGAGTGCAGCTGTCCTGGCCAGGGCTGAGTCGTGCAGTGAGCGTCTCTCACGCCTCTCAGAACCGAGCACAATTGGAAGTGCATGGATTATTTATTTTGGGAACTTTTTGTATCATGTTTCCTACCAGCCGCAGTTGGCTGTGGGTAACTGAAAACTTAGAAAGCAAATGTGCAGGAGTGGCTGCTGCGGCTGTGGTGTGTGGCCAAAGACTCTGCTTCCCTGTGCTGGCCCCAAGTGCCTCCTGCACGGAAGGCCAGCCCCACGGTAGCCCCGCCCCATGCCCACTGCAGCCCTGCCCACCTGCCACTGCAGCCCCGCCCCCGGCCCACTGCAACCCCGCCCACTTGCCCACTGAAGCCCCGCCCCTGCCCACTGCAGCCCCGCCCCCTGCCCCATGCAACCCCGCCCCCTGCCCACTGCAGCCCCACCCACCTGCCCGCTGCAATCCCGCCCATCTGCCTGCTGCAGCCCCGCCCCCTGCCCACTGCAGCCCCGCCCCCTGCCCACTGAAGCCCCACCCCCTGCCCCCTGCAACCCCATCCACCTATCTATTGCTGCGTCTTCCTTTCTCTCTTCCTCTTTCTGTCCGGCATTTTATCCACCAGGTCTCCCTGAGTCCCCAGTATGGACTCTTCTCCTCTTGCCCTGGCTCCTTACTGAGCAAGTGACCCCAAGTGGGGTGTTGATGCCTCAGGCCTGGTCACCCCCTTCTCACTTCTGGAGACAGTGGGGGTTCAGGGCGTGTGTATGGATGCGTGCAGCCCAGACCATCAGCCTGCGCGCCGTCCTGTTCCTTCCCCAGAGCATCAGCCTGCGCGCCGTCCTGTTCCTTCCCCAACTTTGTCTTCTGCTAACCTGCAATGCAGGACATGGCTAAGGGAACTGCCAGTGCCCCCCCCCACATACTCAGAACTCTTGTTAGGCAGAGCTGGTGCCTCCACCAGCAGGGCACCCCCCTCCTGTTCCATTTTGGTCTTATGCACCCACACTTGCACACTGTCCCTTGCGGAGCAAGGATGGCTTCTGCCAAACCTTAGCATTGTCTGTAGCAGAGCGCTTGCTAAAGGACTGACAGCTCTGCTCTGAAGGGCTGTTCCGAGGCGATTTCACCCCCTTTCCACAGGGGTCTCCTGAGGTTCCCTGCCAGGGCTCCCAGCCTCCTGCGACAGCCAGGCTACTCCTGGCTGGCCCCTGCATGCAGGGGGTGTTGTCCAAGGAAGGCTTGTTTTCGGGGCTTCTTTCATTCCTTCCAGAAACTTCTGTGGGACAGAATTCAGGGCACTGTGGCCGCGTGCAGCGCACACTGGCTTCGGTGAGTTTCCGCTAGTTCCTCCGCTGGGTTGCCCCAGCGAGCTGCAGCTCTGTACCGCACACTCCCGTGCAGCGGCTTCCCACGACGGCCGCTGCTAGCACTCATGGGCCTCCTTGGCTGACCGGCTCTCCCGTGGTTCCCGTCTCTGCGACAGGCCTGCGCCCTTCTTACAGACTGAAGGCCCGTGGAAAGTGGGCTGCTCCAGAGGCAAGGGTGGCAACAGCTTGTCCTTGGCACCCCCTAGGTCCAGTGTCTCTGCTGCCGTCCTTCCTGACACCCTTCCAGGATGGTAGTGTCTCGTGAGACCCTCTGCCCCCACGGGCCGAGGACAGTGTCTCATGAGACCCTCTGCCCCCACGGGTCGAGGACAGTGTCTCGTGAGACCCTCTGCCCCCACGGGCCGAGGACAGCTGGGGCTTTGGGTCCTGTGCAGCAGGAGACACTCCCGACCCCCTGGGTCTCACCTCTAGCATCTCCACCAGGCGACGAATGATGCTCAGGCCTCCTGACAGGTGCCTCCTGGTGGAACTCCCCCCCAGCCTCCTCCCTGGCTCTCCTCTCTTCCCTGCAGCCTGATGGCCTGATCCACAGGCAGCATTCCCACCCTCTGCCCCTGGGTGACCCCAGTCTCTTCATGGAGTGCCTCACCCTCCAGCGATCCTTGGGATTGTCACCTTGTGGGCAGCATGTTTTGCCTGAAAAGATGGGTGTGCTCTGCGGAAACAAAAAGATCTCCTTGGGCTGGAGAGATGGCTCAGGAGATAAGAAAGCAGGAGGTCCTGAGTTCAGATCCAGTCCCATGTAAAAAATATCAGGCAGAAATGGCAGCAGCCTGCACTCTGGCCCTGGTGGATGGAGCCTGGGAAATCCCAGAGCAAACAGAAAGGAGATAGAAGCCATCCAGGATGATTCCCAAAGTCACCCTTGGTCTTCCATAGGCACATAATGCCCTCTGACACACACACACCCACACTCAAATAAGTGAAAACATAAATAAATAAAGCTCAAAAGACCTCGAGCAAGGAGGGGTCCCGGCTGGGGGACCCTGGCAATGCTCGGAGCTTCGGGGGACAGGTGTAGCCGGTCACTCTGCTGGGCCAGGACCTGCAATGAGGTGTCTGCAGGAGGGCAGAAGCCACACGCCTTGCTCCTGCTGCACGCGTGTTCCTAGCCTAGGCTGTCCCTCCGAAGATCTGTCTTACAGCCTCCCCTGCCTTATGTCAACAAGAAAGTTCTAGTAAGGCCAGAGCCTTTGCTTCTCTGATTTTTGTTAAATTCTTCCTTCATAATTATTGATTTCCTTAAGGGAAAAGTAAATTCAGTTCTTGTTTCTTGCAGCTTGTTAGCAGCCACTTGGGTCTAGGACACAAGGAGCTAAATCCTGTCGAAAGGTCTCAGAACGTTTCCAGGCCGAATCAATCAAAGCACACTGCGGTGCTGTTTACTGTTATGAAGACCAGGCTGGGAAGTGCATCCCAGCGAGCGCTGGGCTCCCCGGCAGCTTGGCTCTGGCTCCAGCGGCAGGTAACCGAGGGGGTGGGGGGAAACTGGGAGGCACTGGTGAGCGAAGCCCAGGCCTGGCTCTGGACCTTGGGGTGGGAACAGGGGAGGAGAACTTGGGGACTATGGCCAGAAAGTGTCTGTCAAACTTTTGAGGCCCAAAACGAAGCAATGGAAAGATGGGATGAACCTTCAACTTGGTCTGCCCCGATTCGTGCATTCACATTCCTTCCCGGGCTGAGCCTCTACGGCCAAGCTCCTTAAGACTGACCACAGCCAAGCCTGTTCAGGCCGGGGCACTACACGCCCCGACTCCGAATGGCCTCCCCCAAGCGGGGAGAGCTCCATGGGAAAGGCCCCTGGTCCAGCCAAGCGGCTTCTCAGAGGGTCTTCCCGACCTCCTCAGTGCTGACCTTCCCGGGCAACTTCTGATTTCTGACAACCTCAGCAATGCCCAGAAGCCCACTTGTGCTTCCCTAGCTTGTCATCAAGTGCACCATGAGCTCTGGGGGATAGCATGGGGCAACAGCACCTCTATTCCCTGGGGGGCACTACACCAGCCCCGGGGAGCACTACACCAGCCCTGGGGAGCACTGCACCAGCCCCGGGGAGCACTGCACCAGCCCTGGGGGGCACTGCACCAGCCCCGGGGGACACTGCACCAGCCCCGTGGGACACTGTACCAGCCCTGGAGGAGCACTTGACCAGCCCCAGGGAGCACTGTACTAGCCCTGGGGAGCACTGCACAAGCCCCGGGGGGCACTGCACTAGCCCCGGGGGGCACTGCACCAGCCTTGGGGGGCACGGCACCAGCCCCAGGGGGCACGGCACCAGCCCCGGGGGACACTGCACCAGCCCCAGGGGGCACTGCACCAGCCCCGGGGGACACTGTACCAGCCCCGGGGGATACTCCACCAGCCCCGGGGAGCACTGCACCAGCCCCGGGGAGCACTGCGCCAGTCCCGGGGAGCACTGCACCAGCCCTGGGGGACACTGCACCAGCCCTGGGGGACACTGCACCAGCCCCGGGGAGCACTGCACCAGCCCCGGGGGGCACTGCACCAGCCCTGGGGGACACTGCACCAGCCCCGGGGACACTGCACCAGCCCTGGGGGACACTGCACCAGCCCTGGGGGACACTGCACCAGCCCTGGGGGACGCTGCACCAGCCCCGGGGGACGCTGTACCAGCCCCGGGGAGCACTGCACCAGCCCTGGGGAGCACTGCACCAGCTCTGGGGGGCACTGCACCAGCTCTGGGGGGCACTGCACCAGTCCCGGGGGGCAAGGGCACCAGCTGGAGCTCACAGGACAAGTCTCTGAGTCTGGGAACCATTTTCCATGGTGCAGACGGGGTCTGGGCGGTGACACCCCACCAAATGTTTTCTTCCCTCTGTCATGTGACCATGAATGTGGACCGGCACACAGATACTCAGAGCAGAGCCGCGGGGCCCTCATTCTCAATCGGGGGGGCTTGGAAAGGTTGGGTGTAAACCTCGGCTCCCATATGCACAGGGACGCCCGTTACACTGGTATCCATGGGACAAACACACACAGAAACATTCAACCTTTTCATGTTGCAACATGACACCATCTACAAAATTCAGACTTGAGAATCATGAGGTCAAGTTACAAGAAAAGAAAATTTTAAAATCTCCTTAAATATTAAGGACATTTAGGACTTTGTATCAGGCCACATTTTAGAGACCCAGTACTACGCAGGGTCTGGTCAAGCTTCCCAGATACTTAAACAATGATCAGAGACATGGAGCAAACAGAGGTTCGACGTCAGCCCGTGGAAGACACGCAGAACATAGGATGTGACCATGCATGAGACACAGGGCGGATCTGTGTGGAGCAGCAAAGGCCTGGAGCTCAACTGACAGAAGAACATGTGCCTCGGATCCTCTGCAGGGACAGCTTCCTCCCTTCTGCCAGAGCCTCGTGGCAACAGGGACGAAATGTCCAGACTGCAGACTAGAAACCACTCTTCAGAAGCAAGTGGGGCACCTGGGTTCCTGTGGGGACGGGCATGGCCCACCCGGCGGCTGGGATTGGCTTTAGACCACAGTTATTAGACTCTTCTGAAAAGTCATCACGAACGCGGGTGAAATCAATGAAACTTGGAAAACTGAAGTTCTGGGGGGAAAATGGCCCAACATCAAAAGCTCGGGGCCAGGCTCCCCAAAGGGGGGCACCGCGGCGAGAAGGACAGATCAGGAGAAGTGACCCAGTCTGTACCGCAGAGATAAAGCACAGGCAGGGACGGAGGGCAGCAGAGGGGCCTGGGATTTGCGATGTGGCGGTCGAGTTGAAAGAGTCTGACGCGAAAAACAAAAGATGTGTTGGCTGAAAACGCTCCAGATGACAGAGTTGAGAAAATCAGAGAATAAACCCGGAGAAACTGACCCACGGGGAGACCTCAGAACACACCATGCCACACAGGAAGCTTTGAACACAGTGATTGCTGCGGCCCCTGCAGGGGACGTAGAATCCACCTTGGCGGAAGCCACCAAGCTGAGATGGACTTGGGGCTGCAGTTTTCAAAGCCCAGAAAGGAAATAACAGTCCCCTTGGAAATTACTATCCAGAGGAAAAGCCTTGAGGCGTAAAGGTTTAGACCAGCATTCTCTGTTGACTGACAGAAGCACGGGCATGCTTGTGACTTGTCCCACTGCAGCCGTGGGATGCCCGGAAGATGAGGGAGGCACGGCTGACTTTGAGGTGCAGTACACCATGGTGGGGGAAAGTGTGTGGTGGTAGGAGCCACTAGTCCACCGTGGTGGGGGAAAGTGTGTGGTGGTAGGAGCCACTAGTCCACCGTGGTGGGGGAAAGTGTGTGGTCATAGGAGCCACTAGTCCACTATGGTGGGGGAAAGTGTGTGGTGGTAGGAGCCACTAGTCCACCATGGTGGGGGAAAGTGTGTGGTGGTAGGAGCCACTAGTCCACCATGGTGGGGGAAAGTGTGTGGTGGTAGGAGCCACTAGGCTGTGGCTGCAGGGGCGGGAGGCTGCTTGCTCACATCTTGGACGAGGAGAGAGAAAGGGGAAGGTTGGCTCTCTGGCTGTCTTGTTCCCTCTTTCAATCAATCTGGAATCCCAGCCTGTGAGGTCCAGCCTATGGGGCCTGGGTCTGTGGAACCCCAACTTAGGAGGTCCCAGTCTGTGGGGACCCAGCCTAAGGGAGGGTCTTCCTCTCTTGGTTAACACTCCCTTGCACACCCTCACAGCCACGTCCAGGCAGTTGCCTTGGACCCGGCCTTCTCTTAGTCCAGTAGCAAAATGAAGCGTTGCACTGAGAGTTCAGGGCGGGCAGAGCAGCTCTGAGGAAATGGAGGCTCAGGACGGAGGGAGGAAGTGTGGGCATCAGGAAAGATGCAGCCCGGGCATGAGTAGACGCAGCACTTTCCTCTTCTGCACGTTAATTCTTTAGACTGATTAAAGCCTGAAGGTGAAGCCCCCGTACCCTCATCTGATGGTTTTCCACACAGGGGGGGCGGCACGTAGAGCAATACACCCAGGTGAGGGGCAGGGGTCCTGAGCGAGGCCAGCACCCTGCACTGTGCTCGACCCGCGGGCACCTGTTTCTAAGGAAACCGTGCGAAGCCAAGTGGGTCGCAGCCTCTAGATCTCCATGTTAATCCATACAAAGCCATGCTGCAAGAACTGCTTGCTACAGAGTGCTAAAAATGTCCAAATAACCCCAGAGAAGGGCGCACACGGAAAAATGGAAAATGGCCAGAAAACAGGTAGTGAAGTGGTAGGATGAAGTCCAGACACATCGATTCTCACAGCCAATAAAAGGTGTTCACACTATCGCTGGGCAGAGCTTTGGGGTGGACGCAAGGAGAGTCACGGTGCCATTGGGTAGCTCGGCCCGTTGTGATGGTGCCCATGTCTGAGCAAAGGCTGAGAGGCCGTGGCCCCAGATGCTGATCGGAGCTGGGTCAGTGACACGAGCTTCAGACCAGTGGCTTTCAACAACACATTTGCAGTGACACTAGGACAGTGTGGAACGATAACAGAATCGAGTCACCAAGGACTCTAGCAAAACAAGCAGCATTTCATCTAAGGAAAGAGAAACAAGCAGCATTTCATCTAAGGAAAGAGAAACAAGCAGCATTTCATCTAAGGAAAGAGCCCTCGTCTGGGGAGTACGAGCTCCCTGAAGGAGACGCAGGAGTCCACGTGGAAGTGGGAGGCAGCCACCCCCTCTGCCGGCGGAATGCAGAGCTGACAGGACTGGCCAGGATGGTGACGGATGCTCACTCTCCACCCTCTGCAATCTGACCAGTGTTTACAATGCCACCCTAGAAGGGCAAGCACACATGGTTTCAGATACATGTGGGGGCTCAGCAGGGACATGACTGGGGTCCCACAGAGCCGGCCCTCGATCCTGGCAGACTGAAGGTTGAAGTCAGCAGCAGGAAGACGGCGGAGGTCTCCGGACACCTGGAAATCACACGTCATCGAGGCAGTAGCCGCTCAGAGAAGGCTCAGGGGAATCCCCTTCGCTGGGCAGCTGCAAGCACAGAGTGTGCCACGTGCGCTGCGGCTGAGACAGCCCGAAAGGAGCCCTGGAGCATGAGATGGTCGTGCCAGGGATCGTGAAAGTGCTCAGCACACATGCGGCCTCGCCGGGGAAAGGACGGTGAAGAGTGAGATACACAGAGATGCAGGAGGCGCCGATTACAGAGACGCCGGCAGAGTTCAGATTGAAAGCAAACGGTGGGAGACGCCCAGGGTCTCAGTGAGGATCAACACAGCACAATCCCCTCAGCAGGTGGGCTGGGAAGGGCTGAGATCACCAGCCCCCCATCCAGACTACTAAATACAGACCCTGCCCACACCAACCACAGGTTAAGAAGGGATTATGCACGTGGAGTCAATGACTCACGAGAGGTGTACCAAGTTCCTCTAGGACCACAACTGCCGAAACTCACCAAGATGAAGTAGAAGAATGTCAACGGTCCCAGAGCCAAGAAGGGACTGGAATGAGCAGTTACAGGTTCCCACAAGGGCGAGTGACAGGCCTGGGGGCCCAGGCACGTGCCGCCCAATATCTGGCTACAACTGATTGATTGAGGAAAGGAAACATGTCCTTTCTTGGGGCAAACATTGCAGATAAGCCAGGGAGAAAGATGGGGGGTTGGGGGTTGATTTGAATGTGAGCCGCCCACCACAGGCTCTTCTGTCTGAAGGCTTGAACCTTACCTGGCAGGGAGTTTAGGAAGGTGGAGTCAAGCTGGAGGAAACATGTCACTGGGGGCGGCTTTGAAAAGGTGTTCCAGCCCTTCTCCCTTCCTTCGCTCGCTCTGCCTCTTTCTGCCAACTTGGCGAGTCTTACCATGCTGGGCTCAGCTCGCTCTAGAAGCACAAGCAAGCAGATAGGCCTTTCTCACTTAAGTCGTCTGGTCACAATATTGTCTCACGGCAACAGAAAAACAAGAGAGAGAGGAAGAGGGGTCAAAATGACACCAGCATTATATGAAAAAAAATCCCAACTAACTATTGGATCTGGCAGTGAACTGATGTTTACTCCAGGAATTCAAAAGTGAGTCATCATTTAAGCATCAGTCAGCATAATGAGCTGTAATAAGCGTTTAGGAATCAAGGCCATGTGATCATACCCACGGGCGTAGGAAAGGCATTTGATGAAACTCGTATCTACCCGTGATAAAATTCCCAAGAAAACTTGGTAGAGAAGCAGTTTTTGGATCTACTGAAAGGCATTTCCCCAAATGTACAGCACAGATCTAAATGGTAAGGGACATATTCAGTTGATTTAGTAATTCAGACATATTCAGTAATTCAAATTACCCGGGTTTCCGCAGGGCTGAGGGCCATTTGACATTGGAACACATTCTTACTATACTTATGCTACGCATCATTTCATTGCGAGTTTCTCACTTCACTTTTTGGCTAGTATTTACTACCTGCACTTTATTTTACACTGTGCATCTGACAGACGAGATGCAAGTTCAAGCAATTTCTTCCTGAGTTCGGAACAGGCCGCAGAGCGACAGAGACGACAGAGAATGGCGCACCGGGCGCCGGAAGTGTTCGTGAACGCACGGCGCGCTGGTGGCCGAGGAGTCTCGCGGAGGGGACGAGGGCCTGGAAGAAGAGGGCGCGGCGGACAGTCCTCGGGGGTGACAAGCCAGCTGATGCCTCACAACTGACCCTCTGGCTCTGCGTCGAAGCACGTGGGAAAGGTGAGCGAGCCCGTCACGTGCGCGCCTCGCGAGCAGAGAAAATGAAGTCATTCCTCTGGCTCTGAGCAGCAACAGGCACTTCTCAGATGGGTGATGCCATGAGATGGACAGCGGACTGCCCAGGGCTGACCAGCTCAGTGGCTGGACAAGAGGACGCTCTAAAGCACTTCCCACAGCCAAAGTCACGCACAGCGAGGTCACGGCTGCTGTCTGCTCTGAATCCTGGGAAACCATGTCCAGAGGCAGATGGACGCGATGCACCGGAAACCACGAAGCTGCAGCCAGCGCTGGTCACAAGAAGGACCTTCCGGTTCTTCTCCACGACAACGCGCCTCATAGAAGTTGACCACATCGAGCTTGAGGTTTGCCTCGTCCTTCCTGGCTCCCTGACCTCTTGCCAACCAACTACCACTTCCTCCGGTGTCTTGATAGCATCTTGCAGGAAAACACTGTCCGCAGCTGCGGGATGTAGAGCACACTTACCAAGAGTCTGTCAAATCTTGAAGCTTCAATTTTTATGCTACAGGAATGAACAAGCATGCTTCAGAAAGTGTGCTGATTGTAACGGTTCCGATTCTGATGAATAAAGAAAGGCCGTGTGATCCTAGTTATAATGGTTTAAACTCATGGTTTTAAACAGTAAACTACTGCACACAACCTAAGGGCTGTTTGGCCCTGAACATAGGAATCCTTGGAAGCTGCTTCTTGTCAGCGCTTGTAGCGCTGCAAGCTGTGGTGTTGCCGGAGAAGGGACTGGATGTAGCACATGGAGAAATCCAGCTGGAACTGGCCTGGAAGCTTCCTTCCTGCTGGCTTGCTGTCCCATGCCACGTGGCACTGTACAGACCACAGGGGAGGAAAGTCATGGGCAGTCTGACCAAGCTGTGTGCCCTGTCTGCCCTCATACCCACCTGCCGGGCAAGATGTGCCCGCTGGTGAAAAGAGAGTGCTGTGGAGGTCACCAGCTGCTTTCTCATTGGGCTTGGGGTCTGCTTCACAAGAGGGATTTGTGTCTCATTCTGTAAACCAAGTCCTGTGGCTGAGGAGGTCAGAGAACCTGGGAGACCCACACTGTCGCTCTGCTGAGGGGTCATGTTATCAAATGGCCTTCTGAACACTGATGTCCACATGCTCCAAACACAGCTGCTCCCGGGCTCGGCCAGACCAGCTTCCTTCTGCAGTGGGTCACGGCTAACGAAGGGCTTCACAGCTGGCTGAAGTCCTGAGAATGAGTAACCATCAAGACTTGGGCATCTAAGAGCCCCCCAAGGCTCAGGGCTCATGGAGGAAGAATGGGCGGAAGGACTGTAAGAGCTGGAAGTTGGGGAGGAGGGTGGTGAAGGTGATCTTCTGGACGCACGGCATCTCGCTCAGGAACTGACGGCAGATGTGTCACTGCATCCAGCGTGCAGAGGAGAGGAGCCTGGGGGTCCCTGCCCTCCCTGGGGATCATTGGCAGTTAGTGGATACTGGGGGAAGGAGGTTCACTTTATTCAGTGATGTGGCCACTGGTAAGTTGCCCACACGCCCATGCAGGCAGCTGAAGTCAAACTCAGTGGGTCACAAAACAGGCATGAAAGTAGGAAGGGTACATGTCAAGGAAAAAGGGGTTCAGTGGGAGCAGAGGCATGAGTAAGAGAAGGTGAGGGTGTGTGTGTGTCCAAAATGCATCATATACATGTGCAAAATTGTGAAAGATTTAAAAAAGACTTTTTGCCAATAAAAATGAGATGGTTCGAAAATCTACATGAAAAGCCAGGAAAATGGGCAGAAGCATTTTGGAAACCAGGGAAGCTGGGAATGACGGGCAGGTAGAAGAGGCTTTAAGCTCTTTCAGTTAGGGCTGCATAGTGCTGGTCACATGATGTCACAGACACACAGCAGGTCACTGCCCCGGCAGGACCCACAAGGCAGGGCAGCCTGAGTTTTCACTTATAAGTGCAAAGACAATGTGGCGGGCTACAGCTCGGTGGTGAGAACTTGCCCCTCACAGCCGAGGCCCAGGTTCCATCCCTAGCACTCCCACCACAAAGAGGGGGCGTCTGAGTGCAAACGTGATCAGGGAAGAAAGACACCTCTTTCCACAAAGGTGCCAGAGTAACGGGCCACCTGGGGGAAGCTGAGAGTTTGTAGCTCCGTGGCAATTCATCCTACGAGCTGATGGAGGCGGTGCGCTCTGTCTGACAGCTCTTACCACAAAGCCCACAAAGGCTCCAAAGCAAGCACAGGAGAAAGTCACTGGGGTGGGGCACTGGAGAAACCTTGTTGGACAGGACCCTGTTGTCGGAGATTGCAGACTCCAGCCCACGGATGCTGGGGACATGTCCACATCCAAAACCGTTGCTGCGCGGCAATAAAAAGCCCACAGAGACGCTGGACAAAACACTCTCCGCTCCTACAAACTGTAGGTCTAGTTCTTAACCACAGGGCCTTGGGATGTGACTATGGTTCAGACAAGGTCTTTGCTGAGGTCACCTAAGTGACTTCATTAGGTGGGTCCTAATCCAGTATGGCTGGTGCACACGTGTCATGTGGTCCGGTCAGGAGCAGCCTCCTGCAAGCAAGTCGAGCTGCTGAGGAGACAAAAGGGCAAAGGTCACTGTATGTCCCCATGCAGTGCTCCCCAGCAGTGCTCCCCAGCAGTGTCCCCAGCACTCCCCAGCAGCGCTCCCCAGCAGCGCTCCTCAGCAGTGCTCCCTAGCAGTGCTCCCCAGCAGAGCTCACCAGCAGTCCCCAGCAGTCCCCAGCAGTCCCCAGCAGTCCATTAGTGCTCCCCAGCAGTGCTCCCCAGCAGTGCTCCCCAGCAGTGCTCCCCAGCAGTGCTCCCTAGCAGTGCTCCCCAGCAGAGCTCACCAGCAGTGCTCCCCAGCAGTCCCCAGCAGTCCCCAGCAGTCCATTAGTGCTCCCCAGCAGTGCTCCCCAGCAGTGCTCCCCAGCAGCGCTCCCTAACAGTCCCCAGCAGTGCTCCCCAGCAGCGCTCCTCAGCAGTGCTCCCTATCAGTGCTCCCCAGCAGAGCTCACCAGCAGTGCTCCCCAGCAGTCCCCAGCAGTCCCCAACAGTCCATTAGTGCTCCCCAGCAGTGCTCCCCAGCAGTGCTCCCCAGCAGCGCTCCCTAACAGTCCCCAGCAGTGCTCCCCAGCAGTGCTCCCCAGCAGCACTCCCTAACAGTCCCCAGCAGTGCTCCCCAGTAGTGCTCCCCAGCAGCGCTCCCTAACAGTCCCCAGCAGTGCTCCCCAGCAGTGCTCCCCAGCAGTGCTCCCCAGCAGTGCTCCTGAGCAGTGCTCCCAGCAGCCCCAGCAGTCCCCAGCAGTCCATCAGTGCTCCCCAGCAGTCCCCAGCAGTACTCCCTAGCAGTACTCCCTATCAGTGCTCCCCAGCAGTCCCCAGCAGTGTTCCCCAGCAGTGTTCTCCAGCAGTGTTCTCCAAGCAGTGCTCCCCAGCAGTGCTCCCCAGCAGTGCCCCAAGCAGTGCTCCCTAGCAGTGCTCCCCAGCAGTGCTCCCCAGCAGTGCTCCCCAGCAGTGCTCCTGAGCAGTGCTCCCAGCAGCCCCAGCAGTCCCCAGCAGTCCATCAGTGCTCCCCAGCAGTCCCCAGCAGTACTCCCTAGCAGTGCTCCCCAGCAATGCTCCCCAGCAGTCCCCAGCAGTGTTCCCCAGCAGTGTTCTCCAGCAGTGTTCTCCAAGCAGTGCTCCCCAGCAGTGCTCCCCAGCAGTGCCCCCAGCAGTGTTCCCTAGCAGTGCTCCCCAGCAGTGCTCCCCAGCAGTGCTCCCCAGCAGCGCTCCCCAGCAGTGCTCCCCAGCAGTCCCCAGCAGTACTCCCTAGCAGTGCTCCCCAGCAATGCTCCCCAGCAGTCCCCAGCAGTGTTCTCCAGCAGTGCTCCCCAGCAGTGGTCCTGAGCAGTGTTCTCCAGCAGTGCTCCCCAGCAGTGCTCCACAAGGCATCTCACCCAGTTCTGAAGGCCACGGTGATTTCTCAAAGTCTGCTCCAAGCTGCTTTTCTGGGGCTCAGCTGCACACAGACCCAGCCAGGTTCTGCACAGCCCCCACCCGTGCCAAGCAGAGGGGGGACCGAGAGGTTGGAGCTGCCTTGAGCCCCACCAGACTGAGGTGGGGCGGGAAACCTCTTGGCTCCTGTCCTCCCTTCTGTAGCTCGCATACAGTGGTGGGGGAGACACGGGAGACATTTGGGAAACAGCATGGTGGGGTGCTGCCGCAGGCTCCACGCCCTGCTTTACTGCAGGTGAATCCCACAACGCAGCATTAGGGAACCCAGGTCCACACACAGCCGCCGTTGCTAAGACAGGCTCTGTGTTTGAATTCCAACTCCATCACATTCACTCCAGGTCTCTCTTACTAGAAAGAGGACGACTACAGATCGCCCCAAACGCCAGGGATGGCCCTATGCAGACTCACATAACTGAGAGGTTCTCAGGTGGTCGGCTTCAGGCGTGGTTTGATCCAGGCTCCCTGGTGACAACATGAGGATTCTTGTTGTCCTCCTCATTCTCAAGACAGCTCTGTCCACACGGAGCAGGATGGCCATTAGTGCCCTCCAAAGCCATTCGACCAGCTGCAGATAAGGCCAATCTGTCCAGTGGATGTTGAAATGCCACAAGAAAGGTCACTTGCCCATCTCTGACCTCACGTGATTTCCTAGGAATGTTGAGATCTTGTCCACAGCCTGACTGGCCAAGACCATTTGCCTCCCTCTGTGTGGCCTGACATAGAAGAATTGTGGACATCATCCTAATACCACGGAGCAGCAGGACCAGGGCCAGAGACAGGCGGTGGGACCCGGGGTGGGGCTGGAGTCGCATCAGGCCGCTACCCAGCTGCAGGCTTCAGGAGATCCGGGGTCTCCAGGGGCCTCTGAAAGGACGGTCCAGAAGGGCCGCGCTGCTCACATCTCACATCACATGACCGCAGATTGCAGAGACAAATCCTAACCGGCTGCTCTCATCTGAGACACGGGTGCACGCATGCCTGTCACGGGGACGCCCTGAGGAGCAGCTGCCCGCCCGCGTCTCACCGGCGGCTTCTGCCCTGTGCTGTGCTGCGGTCCGTGGTACCAGGGTGGTGCTTGGCCACTGCCTGGGGTCCTCCCCACTCCCCAGCTTCCAGCTCTGGCTCCAGGGCTCACAGAGTCCCTCGCTTCTCCTCCTCCAGAAGCTCCCGTCTCTCTGCACCTGCCCCTCTCCACTCCAGCCACCTCTGGCTTGGCTCTCCACTGCCCTCTCCAGTGTGCCCAGACAGCTCTCTGCATGCGCCGTGGGCAGCCGGTCAGTGGGGATGCCCGGCAGTGCCCTGCTGGAGACAGAGGGGGAGGAACATTCTGGAAACAAAAGGTGCAAACTGATGTTGGACGGAAGCAGCCCAGGAAGCCAGCGTGGCACCTGACGCTGGAAGTAAAGCCAAGTATCTCCGGCTCCTCCTGTGTCTCTGCGAGGGGCGGGAGCGTGGGCGGAGCCCCCTGTTCAGGGCCACCCGGGTTTCCTTGAACTCTTGATTTCCCTTCTCAGGCTGTCAGTTCTTTCCTGGTTGGTCTTTTCCCTCACTTGACCTACAAACACACCCAGCCAATCAGAACTCTCCCATAGCTACGTAACAGGGAAGATGCGGGACTTCACTCTGTCCAGCTGCAGGTTCCAACCGGTCGCCCGGCTCTTGGATATTCCTCACACTGCTTATCCAGCAGGAAGACTGCAGATTCCAGAGGAAAAAAACTGAAGACATCCGAGTCTGGCCGGAGGGGGCCTGGACCTTGAAGGGTGGAAAGAGTCACTTGCTTGGAGTCAAATTGCTCAATGGAGGAGAAGGAAGAGAAAGAACTGGTTGTATCTGCAGCACTGGACAGACTTGTCGAGACTCAGAGCCGCTGCTTCAGCTGCAAGTGGGGGCGTCTCCCCCCAGCTTTGAGACTCAGCCAATGCATGGAGCCTGCTCCATTGGAGAGCCTCGCTTCACGCAAGACCTGCTAGATATGGACGGCGCTCTACCTCGTCTGCAGATTCCAGGCGTGCTCTGCTCGGGACTACGCTCGGAGGAGCTGTAACACCTGTAAACCCCTCAGCTACACCCCGAAGCCTGCTGAGGGCTCCACACACACAGCTGCACTGTTACCAGCCTCTCTGGGCTGCTTGGCATCAGTCATAATTAGGCACAGGTGTCAACTTGACAGTTGAGGGTTTGAGCTCTGGGCACAGTTGTAGAGAGTTGATGGTTGGGTTAAGCCCAGAACAAACCTGCAGGAGATTGTCTAGCTGATGGGAAGGCCCAGCCCATGGTGGGTGGGATTAGGCCCTGGATAAATCACAGAGAGCTGGTTGAGGGAGTCGGCATCCTTCTGTTCACTTGGCCAGACGTGCTGGTCTGGCAAGTAAGGATTGTCCATCTCCCAGCTATTATGTGGTGATGGTGTGGCCAGTTCCCTTGGCCCTGGTGTTGGTGTGTGCTCTCCTGTCAAGCTGGACTGAGGACTGTAACCAGGAATCGTAAGAGAGAATAAACCCTGGGTTCCCTTAACCCCGTTTGATGGTCATTTGTCAGCAACCATGCAGGGAACGGCTACAGCACCCCTTTCCGACTTTCCCATTTAAATTGATGCTTCCACCTGGCAAATGAAAGTGCCCCTCGTTCACCTTTCACCCTTCATTCCATTCTTGCAGTGAGGGCAAGCCAATGTCCCCACAGGAGAACTGACCATTTCAACGGCCACACAGTGGCCGGGCCAGGACCCATCCATCACGTGCCTCAGGAGCTGGACACACGGCAGACCTTCCCAGTAGACGTGACTGTGATCCTCGGTAGGTACCTGCTCTTGCCCTGCCTGAAGGTCCTGGGTCCTCCCTGGTCCTGGAGCCCACCGGGATGCTGGCCAGTGAGCCCATGTTCACCCTAGTAGCCTCATCAGGGCTGAGAGGCAGCCTCAGCGCAGAGCCCTGGCAGGGGTTCTCTTGGGAAGTGACCCTGCATGAATTCATGAGTGTCCCCCCGCCCCCTACTCATCTGTGCCAGCCCAGAGGTTCTGCAGCAGTGTCCAAGCCCTGCACGAGAGTGGACCGGGGACAGCACGTGGCTCATTGAGCCGCGACGCCGACCAGGCGTTCCAGCCACCGAGGACCTGCGTGAGTTAAATAAGTCGAACGAGGAGTTGGCTCATTGACCTGGCCCAGGGTCCCTGGGAAACCCATGCTACTTGAAACTTCCAGGGGGGCTTAAAAATGCTGCTTAAAGGCTCAGCGATCTTGCCTGCCCTGCACCTTCCAGCACTGCAGGTGGAAATTGGATCTAACAGTGAAAGAAAACCAAGTGCAGGCCTCAGGCAGGTCCGCAAGCGTGTGAATGGCGCCGCTCAGGGCAGCCTCGCATGTTACTGTCACTCTTCACGGCTCTCCGGGCCAGTTATGCACAGGTGGTGCTTTGCAGACAGCACTGTCTGCAAACCGTCTGTCTGAATGTCCCAAATGCAGAGAACCATTGGCTGTTCCTGGGACCACAGTTCTCTCCCCATGGTGTCTGGTGGCCGCACTGAGCTTTCTGACACCTGGTCCCGCTTCCCCACTTCTGCCTGGAGCCATTTCCCTTTATCTCAAAGAACAGACTGTTAGAGAGGCAAGCACAGGCATTTCCTCCAGCTCCCCAGGCAAAGCTTTGTTCCCAGGGGAGCACAACGACCCCCGAGGGAGCACAGGCAGGACAGCAGGACCTTCTACCCCGTGACACCCAGACACCCAGAACCTGGAGGCCGGGTGAACGGGAGCCAGGCTTCCTCCCCAAGGAGGAGTTGAGTGAGGGGCACCGTCCCCTGGAGGTGCTTCAAGAGCCCTGCAGATTGGGACTGATAAGAAGCTTAGCGCAGACACCGTGTTGGATCAGCCACCATCTGTGGGATTTGCGCCTCGTGAGCCGGGCTGGAGCTATCTCGGTCTTACAGCCCTGCTGGGGCTGCGTAGATGCGCTTTATCTGATCCGAGGGAAATCATTTCCTAAGGCAGCTGGGCCATGGGGGCTTCTGAAGATGGCCGCCTTCTCTGGGACTGGGGGGAGAGGGAGGAAGGTCAGCGCGTCTCCTTCCAGGGCGACTGGCAGCGGCTTGGTGGATGCTAAATGCCGCTCCTGGTCTCAGGAAATGCTCATGGATTGCACAGGTGTGGAGGCCTGGACGCTCGAGAGCCAAGTTCTTTGAAGAGCAGGTGAGTTCCAGCCCAGCCGTGTCCCTAGCCCCATGGACAGCGCCTGGCCCAGTTCCCGTGGCCTGGTGCCCGGCAGACAATGCCGGCTGAGTGCAGTACCTAGGCTGCTGCACCAGCAGCCTGCCTCCAGGGCAAGATGCGGCCGCCTGTGCATGGAGACGCCAGCGCGCTGGGCTGCTGCATCGTGACTGGACGCTGCGGCGGTCTCGCCTGGCTCCGCGGAGGCAGCTGCCAGGTGCAGACGCCAAGCCAGTCGCTGCTGCTCCGGTGTCACTGCTCTGAGCACCATCTGCCCGGTGCGATCCTCGAACAGGCTCTCGATTCCCAGGCCTGTGGGGGGCGGCCAGCCCCGCTCCATGAGGGCCGAGGCTCATTGATGCAGAAGCCTTGAGTTCATCTCCCACCACGTGAGTTTCCAGTTCTGGCGGCTCCCGGAGAGATGGGGCTCACGATGCCCTGTCTTGGGAAGTAAAATGTGCCTCTGCCCCTGTGGACTTGCTCTGGGGTTAGGGGAACACCACAGTTGTGGGTACGTCCACATCATACAGACCAAGCTGAAGGCACACTGTGTACACAGTTCACACTGTGTGTGGAGAGTGAGCACACTGTGCGCTGAGAGCACACTGTGCGTGGGGAGCACATTGTGTGATGCAGGGAGCCCTCGACCTTCCCTGTGCAGGGAGAAGCATTCTTGGCTATGTGGGGAGCTCGCCCCTCGACAACCACACCTGATGCCTGCTTCAGTGTCCCAGCCCAAATGCTCCGTCTGAGGACTGTGGTAACCTAAGTCATTCCTATTCTCACCGGAGGGAATGGGTGGGTGGGTGGGTGGGCAGATGGACAGACAGCACTGACCAACCTCTCTTACGCACCTGCTCTTGTGTGAGTTCACTTAGGAAGACACAAACAAGCGTATATTCACCTACAGGGGCCGCTGACCACAGACCACCTTGCACCAAGTGTAACCCGGTGACCATAGAGTCTGTTCACAGGAGCACGCGTGAGGATCACTTACAGGGACGCGGGTGCCTCAGCGGCAGCTGCGTCATGGACAAACCCACGCAGCGTGGGTGTCGTGGAAGCAGCAGCCCTGTGGGTCTCGCTGGCTCCCCCTCTGAGCTCCTCTCTAAGCCACGTCGCCTGGCAGGAGAACCCTGCAAATCTCGTTGCTTCCAGAGTCTTCCAAGCTACTTTTCAGGAGGGAATGACTCACTTGGCGCCCTACCCTGTGTGGGGTGCCCTGCCCTGTGTGGGTGCCCTGCCCTGTGGGGGTGCCCTGCCCTGTGGGGGTGCCCTGTCTTGTGTGGGGTGCTCTGCCCTGTGCAGGGTGCCGCCCCAGCTTTAGTGGAAGGTCGGCCAGGTTTCCAGTGTGTCTGTCAAGGACCATGACGAGGATTCAGCCTCCCGTGTGGTCACGTGGATGGCTTCTGACGCAGCTCTAGGTGTCAGGACAGAGGCACCATGGGGGGAGGAAGCTGCAGCCCACAGTGCTCACAGGCCACGGAGCCACTATGTGGCAGGGGACTGCGCTGTTCCTTGGCCTGTTAGGTACAGTCCTGCGACTCAGCGTGTTCCTCCTGCCGGTCACCCCGTAGATTCTCACTCCTCTCTCCGCTCTCCACAGCCCGGTGGTCAGCTGGAAAGTCACGTCCCCGCTGCCCAGCACTCGTCAGCAGCGGATCAAGATGGACCTGCTCTAAAGTGGCGCACGCTTTGGGTGACAGTTTCTCCAGCTTGCCTCCTACGTGCCTCCCCCTTTGTGGCCATGGCGTCCCCGGAGCAGTGTTTGGCAGCCAGTGGCAGGATGGGAGGCAACGTGTCCTTCGGCCGTGTCCTCCTGTGGCCATGCACAGAGGCTGTGTGGCGAGTCCTGACCTAAGGAGGACTGCACGCCTGGTGACCTGCCCTGGCACGTCCGAGCGGGATGCCGACTCCTGTACTCGCTCTGTTGCTCCGGGCGCTGTACATGGGAAGCGGGCAGCCCTGGTCCGGGAGAGACACTTGCGTTTACGTTAGGAGGCCCCTGTGGCAGGTGCAAAGGGACAGCGTGTGCTGAATGGGCAAGTGGAGAGAGGACAGAGGACACCGAGGATCTGACTGACCCGACGCGGCGCCTGGGTGACGATACCCTGGATCCCGGCTCAGGAGTACAGTTCAAGCCTGTGTCCAGCATTGATGGTTTACTTGGCATGCTTCAAAGACCTGTCCAAGCCGCTTGCATGAACTGACCTATCCAAGCCCACGAGGAACGAACAGGTTTAGCAGCCATCATTCCACGCACGAGAGACGAGACGTGGCCAGTGCCACGTGAACGGTGGGCCGAGACCCACCCAGGCGCTCAGTCAGGTTCCCTGGGCAACAGGTAGACCCAGAATGGAAAGGGACAGGCAGTGAGAGATCCCACGGGGATGAACAGCAGGTGACCCCAAGACGCACAGGTGACCCCGAGATGAGCAGGCGACTCCGAGACACCCAGGTGACCCTGAGATGCAGAGGTGACCCTGAGACCCACAGATGGAAGTGCAGGGGAAAGGGATAAGTAGTGGGGGCAAAATCTCAGTAAATGTGCATAACACACGGGGTTCAGAGGGAGCCTGGAGGCTCAGGGGAAGCGGTCTGAGGAGATAGAGGGACGTGCTGGGGTGACGCCAGGGAAACAGGCGCGACCGACACTCAAGCCTTTGCATAAAGATAGATTCCAGCAGAAAGACCCCCAGGGTGCCCCCAGAGGTCGGCTCCATCCTGTGTCTGGAACCCCTGGTGGATAGAGATAAAGGGGTGCAGAGGGACGAACCAGAGCTGGGCGAAGCCAGAGAGCAGAGCCCCTGGGGGGCGAGGACGCTGGCCCCAGTCCCCAGCCTTTAATTTGCTTTATTCATGGACTTTGCTGGCTCGACAAGCTGGAAACACGTTTCCCCCATACGGGGATGATTCCTCTTCAGTCCCGGGGGAGGAAACACATCCCAGGCTGAGGCAGACAGTATTTTAGTGGAAGTTCTTAATGCTGTTCAATATTAAACTTTTATAGCGTTTTTAAAAATTCAGGAAGGGACTTAAAACCTCGTGAGTCTGTGGCCCGCGCCGTCGGGAGGCAGCACCAGGAGGAGGCGGGCTGTGTGGCGGGTTTGGGAGTGAGAGCCCTGGATGCAGATCCAGCCCCACCTCTGGCCAGCCTCTCGCTGGGGTGGGTGTGGGGACGCTGGGTGAGGTTTCGTACGCCTGCAGAGAGTGTCTCAGAAGTCTCTGTGCTGGACACAATCCTTGGCTCAGAAACGGGGCTAAGGGAAGAGCTAGGCCGGGGGCTCCACTGCATCCTCTAGCCCGCTAGGGATCCCAGCGGCTGCCGTCCCGTCTCTCGCTCGGTCCCGGAGCACTTGCACAGCCTCTCATGTTCGCCCAGCTTCCTCCTGGGGGATGCACACTTGTCAAGGTTGGCACCCCAACCCTGGGCCTCCGCAGCTGTTAGGCAGGCACCTCCGTCTTGGTGAATGGCCGGTCTCCCACGTTCAGTGACACTGCACAAAACACCGAGGCAGTGCCCACCTCAGAACTGGAGACGGAACTGGCCCTGTGGAGCCACTGAAGAGCCCAAGACCTGGGACGGAGGGGGCGATGGCCACAGGGTGGGAAACGCCTGTGCTCAGAGGAAACACCAAGCAGTGCTGGAAGGCTAAGGTGAGCTTGGACCCTGGCGTGGCGTCCACCAGAGCAGACACGCCCCGGCCCCGGCCCCCACGCTCCTCAGAGCATCCTGGAAGCAGCCGTGAGGTGCTTGGCTGCCAGTCGAGAGCCTCGCTCAGCTCTGCGATGCCCTAGAGCTCTTCCGCTGGCCAATGGGGGCAGGGGCAGAGAAGGGGCTGGCCTAGCGCAGCCTCGCAGCGCCACACACGTGCTGGGGAAGGCCGGGCATGGCCAGGTAAGGTCTCAGAGTCTGAGGAAGGTGGGCTGAGGTCTTGTTGACTGGTCAGCCTGGGGCTGGGGAAGGCAGGCGTCCCTCCGCCCACCCCACCCTCAGAACATGGTCGCTCTCCAGTGGTCACTGGCCCAGCACGCTGGAGCTGCCATGGGGAGCCAGTGTGGCCGGCCAGCTGCCTGGTGCTGTCCAGCCACCCAGAGGCCACGGAGCAGCTCGACACAGAGCGCTGGCCTGGAGGGGTCAGGCGCAGAGCTGGGCGTCTTGGGGACGCTGCGTTTACACAGAGCGTCCTGTGCTCCGCTCCCCTCGATGTTCTGAAGAACGTGACAACAGCGGCGTCTCACCCTCAGGGGGCCATGGCCTGTCGTCGAGATGCACCAGGAAGCAGTGAGGACCACGCAACGTGAGCAGGGTTCCGTGGAAGCTGTGGCCGGGGGCCAAGATGGGGGCAGGTGCCCAGACGGCAGCCAGCCAGGGGCATCCCCGGCTCCCTCTGGCCTCGTGGGCACAGCACAGGGAAGGCTCCTGTGCCCTGCTCCATGCCAGCCTCCAGGTGACGGGAAGGACGGTGTGTCCAGGCAGGTGACGGGAAGGGCAGTGTGTCCAGGCAGGTGACGGGAAGGGCAGTGTGTCCAGGCAGGTGAAGGGAAGTGCAGTGTGTTCGGGCAGGTGACAGGAAAGACAGCGTGTCCAGGCTGGTGATGGGAAGGATGGTGTGTCCGGGCAGATGACGGGAAGGGCGGTGTGTCCGGGCAGGTGACGGGAAGGGCGGTGTGTCCGGGCAGGTGACGGGAAGGGCGGTGTGTCCGGGCAGGTGACGGGAAGGGCAGTGTGTCCAGGCAGGCAGGATCAGGGATCCTCCAAGGAGAGAATAAAGGAGGGGAGTGCAGGGGAGGGAGCACATGGGAGGGGAGCGCAAGAGAGGAGGGGCAGGGGAGGGGGTACAGGGGAGGGGAACAAGGGGATGGGGAGCACGGAGAGGGCTCCAGGGGAGGGGACCACAGGAAGGGAGGGGAGGCCATGAACCACACTGTGGAGACCAGGCTAGCCCTGGTGCAGGTCCTCTGCTCATGTGAGTCAGCGGCTGCTGGGTGCTTGCCTGGACAACTCCACTTTTCATGGCAGCACGTGCTCCCTGCGGCGTGAATGCAGAGACACGTGGACCTGCACCCTCCAAGTGGACTGGCAGTGTGCAAACATGCAGGCACATGGAAGCCATATTGGAAAAGCCGGTATGAGAACTTTGGAACCTTCCAGACAGAGAAGGGCTGCGACTCCCTCCCCTGGATCCCGTGACAAGAAGGTCACCTAAAACCAGGATGGCATCAGCTCTTCCCAACTGTCAGTCAATCGCCAGGTGTGCGGTGGGACCATTCCATAGGCAGAGAGCTGCCTGTTCCCCAGGCTGCGGCTCAGCTCAGCCCCCACAGCTCTGTGCAGCCCCCTCAAATCTCCATCCCTCTGTCTGGACCTGGTCCTGCACGCGCCCTGTGCCTGTGCTGCTTGGCTCTGAGCTTTGGTAGAGACACCTGGATTCCTTCATATCTATGCAGCCAGCTGCAGCTGCTTCTCAGTGTTGGAATCACCTTTCAGGAGGACTTTCTAGAGCTCCCTGCAGCCACTCTGCAGTGTGTGTGTGTGTGTGTACATGCACGTACATGTATGTTGATATGTGTGGAAGCATGTCTCTGTGTATATGTGTGCATGCATATGTGTATGTGTGTGTATGCATATGTGTGCATGTGTGTATGTGCATATATGTATATGGTTATGTGCATATGTGAGCATATGTGTGTATATGTGTGCTTATGAGTGCATATATGTATCATATATGTATGTAAATACATGTGTGCTGGTGTATATGAATATACACACATGCACATGTGTCTATGTCCAAAAGTGCATATGTGTGTAATCTATATGCAAGTGTATGTGTATGTGTGTGCATATGTATATGTGCATGTATGTATATGTGTGAATATTTGTGTACAGGTGTTTGTAAGTGTATGTGTGTCTGTACATATGTATGAATGTGTGTATATGTAGCATATATGTGTATTATGTATGTGTGTATGTGCTTGCATGCCATGGTATATGTATATTATATGTATGTGTGTCTGTATGTGTGCATGAATGTATGTAAGTGTAGCATATATGTGTGTGTTATGTATGTATATGTGCTTATATGACATGTGTATATGTGTGTATATCTGTGTACAGGTGTTCATATGTGTATGTCTGTACATGTATGTGAATGTATGTATGTGTGGTATGTGTGCATGTACTTATGTATGTGTGTGTGCCTGTGTGACATACATGAGAGTTAATATTGAGAACTATGGTTTCAGTAGCTGAGCATCAAGGGACATTGGAAGTGCTTGGTAAATCTCAGTCAATGACCTGGCACAGCTTGTGAATTTATTTTCATTTAATAAATCCAGATGTTTTGGAGAGATACAAACCCATCTGCCGCTGTTTCCAGCTTGGTGTCCTTGGGACACTTAGGTTAAAAGGAGTCTTTTGTACCACACACCACATGTTTAGTTTCATTTCTACTGCTGTGATAAAATACCCTGATAACTTAAGGGGCTTCACCCCACCTGGGGACCAAGTGTTCAGACACATGATCTGTGGGGGACAACTCACATCCAGACCACCACAGCAGTTTAAGAAAAAAATTGCAAGTGCTCAGATATATTCTGAATGAGCCCCTGACTTGAAAGATTATGAAATTATCACGTCCTCTTTCCTAGTTTCACAAGGAGAAAGAGAGATTCCTGGAACAGAACCAAGTCACGCGAGTGGCGAATAGTTAACATGAGCACTGCACCCTGAGAAAGAGCAGCCTTAAAGACCTGAGGGTATTTGATTCTATAATTTTAAGCCCCGAACAAACCATTATTCAAGTAAGAGGGGAAAACAAAATGATTTTTCATGCATGAAAAAACTCAGAAAATCAATTTTGCTTGTATGGGCTCAGCTTGAAAGAGATCTCAAAAACAAACCCAAGCAAAATAATAGCAAACAAACACAACTATGAGCTCTACAAAGGTCTTGGGAATCAAGAAAAATGGAATGTAAAAATAAAAATGGACACCTGAAAGCTAATTTCGAATTAATTTTAGACATAATGTTTAAAGTAGGAACCTGATATCTTGGATATTTGAAATGAGGGTCTCTGCACAGGAGGAAGAGGGGGAAGTATTGAAAAAGCTCTGTTTTCTGCATTAGAGGTTAGAGCTAATTTTTTTGTTTCTTGTGGAAAAGGTTTTAGGCTGTATATATGTGTTCATTGTTTCTGACTAGCTATTGGTAGACCTGGCTCTTTGCAAAAGGAAAACAAGTTCTGAAGAACCACTTTGTATCTGGTTAGAAAATCACTCTTATTAGAGGTCTACATTTAAAATTAAGAATACAAATCCCTTAGGAGAAGAGAAGAGAATATCTTTAGTAGTTTTGGGCAGACAAAATTAAGAGACTTCTAAGAAGATAAAGAAAATGGAAAGAGGTGAGCTTTAGACAAAATGGACCAAAATGAGAAAATATTCTGATGGGAAAATATATCCAAATGTGACATAATACACATGCATACCTGTGTGTATTTGTGTGCATGTGTGTGTGTGCATGTGTTTAGATTTAAAGTAGAAGACAGAAAATGTCAAAAAATTCAGCTCAATTCAGCCAATTAGCAGAACAGGAGGTCGTTTCACCTGAACACACACTTGCAGACACATTTCATGAGAAAATTCTAGAACAAAGGAAATTAGAAAATCAGAGAAATTAGTAAGTTATTTAAATTAATGGTAAAAATCAATAGAACTTAAAGAAGATATTTGATGACATTAACACAACAGATAAAACTCCAGGGGAAAATAGACATGAAAACCCCAAGAAAGGAAGAGGAGGAGGAGGAGGAGGAGGAGGAGGAGGAGGAGGAGGAGGAGGAAGAAGAAGAAGAAGAAGAAGAAGAAGAAGAAGAAGAAGAAGAAGAAGAAGAAGAAGAAGAAGAAGAGAGAATGAGAGAGAGAATGAGAGAGAGACAGAGACAGAGACAGAGATCCAAATGGAAACACAAGAGCAAGCCGTTTCACATGGGGTAAGGCTTGGACTGGGAGAACATTGTCTTAGGGCCAATTTTATGCTCATAAATTTGATATTTATGATGAAATGGCTATTTTATAGAAAGACATAAACTAGCCAACTTTACTATAAGAGAAGCTGAATCCCGGGGAAGGACCTGGAAGCCTCATATCCTGCAGGCCTGCAAGGCCTGTTCCTCTCACCCACCCACTGCAGTCTCCAGCAAGGCATCGAGGGTCTCTGAGAATGTCTCCTGAGACCCTGGAGGAAGAAGCGATTTCTTTCCAATTCCGAGGGACAATAGCATCAGAGAGCTTCCCTGCACTGGTTAGAATGATGATGTGCTTTTGCTCCTGAAATTGGAACAGACAATACAAAAAATAAAATGAGACGTTGATGAATCTGCAGACACACTGAATGCAAAGTGCGCCGGATTAAATACATTGGTGTGCGAGGGTGTATCAGTTTACACAGTGCATAGCTTGATTTTTTTCCCTAGGAATGCAATAATTTTAAAATTTTATCAAGGAAATCTATTCATATCTTTAATAAATAAAAGAACAAAAATGTATTGTCAAGATTCACAATGATAAAACTTGTGAGAAGAGTTATAACTCTCAAGATTTTTTAAAACGGCCAAGCAAGCCAAATGATACGTGCCATGATCCGTATCTCAGAAGTGGAGAGAGGAGCTCTCGAACCACAGAAGGGGTTTGTCCCCCACTCATCACTACATCCTTTGTCACACTGCAGCTGGTTTCTTCTGAAGGCTCGGACATTTCCCTGAAAGGTGGGGGCCAGAAGCAGGGAAGAGCAGCTTGTCAATATCTAAAAAATATGTGTGTATGTGTGAGGAGCAGGAGCTTGTGAACATGCAGAGCAAGGCGAAAAGGCAAGATACTCCAGATCCCTGCATGCACGCACCATGCACAAGACCACATCCCAACAGCATTTGCAGCAACCCTCCACAAAACATCGGCAATGTCAGACTTCCAAAATTAATCAGATTTGAAGAAAGTAATACATGTCTGTCAAAAGGAAAAGCTTTTGGAAGTTGTAGACACACCCCGTCCTGCATGGATGTTCCCAAGAGCTTAATGGCAACAGCTGTCTCTACATGCAGACATCATAGAGTAAGAATCGTGACTAGATTTATCAAGTCAGTGTATAGCCAAGGCCTGGAGCCAATCTGAGGCCCCTGCCCATCTAACCTCTCTGACTCAGCCTCTCACCATCATCATGAGAAGAAGCAAGATGCCTTTCACAACTGTGCCATGGGCAGGCGCTTCCCAAGCCTGCCCAGAAATGCCCCTGTGGTGGGATCCATATTCAGCCAACCAGGCTGAGCACTTTCTATTTTCACATCGTCCCCAAATCAAAATGAACATTCAGCTGCTGTCTGTTCACCTTGCATCAGGACTGTAATGGTTACTCTTAACTATTGCTATGAGAAAGCACCCAAAATCAATCAGCTTAAGGGAGAAAGGAAGATTTATTCAGCTTATGGTTCTAAAGGGGAGATATAATCTTTCATGATGGAGATGGCTTGGCTGGCTATCCGAAGCTGGAGACAGGCTATGTCATACCCATCCATGAGGCTGAGAGCTGCAGACTGCTTGCTGCAAAGGTAGACTCCTTCTGGAGGTAGGTTGGAACTAACCCACTCAAGGCCCACCCCTTGTGACCACCTTCCTCCAGCAAGGCTCCACATTTCAAAGGTGCCATGACTCCCAAACACATGGGGACACATTTCAAATCATGACACTCCATCCTGGCCTCCATAGGCCTATTGCCATGTCATCATGCAAACCATACTCAGTCCAACTTTAGACATCTTCATAGACTACATCAGTACTCCCAACATAGTCAGAAAGTTCAGAGCCTCCTAGAAAATCAAAACACAAGTTACATACTTCCAACATACAATGACACAGAATAAACATTCCCATTCCAAAAGGAAGGAATGGGGGCATATCCAGGAAAGATCAGTCCATAGCAAGACCTAAAACTAACAAGACAAATTACAAACCCTGTAGCTCCAAGTCCAGCAGGTGAGCCTCTCCTTGGAATCATCTCAGTTCCAAAGAGACTTGGTTCCACCCTTCCAACGCAGCTGCCCACAGAACACATCACTCTCTTGGGCTTGCTCCTCCCAGGGTATACGGCTCTCCTTGGCAGATGTCCCATGTTATCTCTGGCTTCTCTCACATCTTTACTTCTCAATGGTAAACCAGGCTTTAATTCCACAGCAAAAACTGCCCTTCTTGGGCCTCTAAACTGTAGGCTTCCTGTCACATTGCTGCCTGGATTCTGTCATTTTCTGAAATCTTAGAGGAACAATCCACAACTTCCTCCCTCTTGCATTTTTGATACCTCTAAAACCAGAACCACGTGGATAACTTTCCCAAGACTGGCCCCCTGGAATTACAGCTGATTCAGCTTCTCTGTGTTGACTTTGGGGAAAAAATCTCTCTCACTCCTGGGCCTTTGCTTTATGTGAGAAACAGATTCTTGCTTTGGAACTCCACCTTTCAGTTCATTCCTTCCAAAAAGATTTTCATTCTTATAGGTGGGAGCTTTCTCTGAGAATCTTACCCTTAAGGTAGGGTCTCTTCTATTATCCAAATTGAGAGCAGGCTTTGATTTACTAATGGAGCTAATCTCTTTAATAGCCATTTTTCTGCTTCTTCCTGGTTCAACTTTTTAAGTTTGCTATTGCATTTTTCATCATCAGATCTTACAGTTGCTGCATCTTCTTTTTCTTTTTCATAACTCTAAAGACAACTAAAAAGTAGCCATATCACATTCTCAAGACTACATTGCCTTGAAATTTCCTCCGCCAAGCACTCCAGTTTAACTTCAGGCAAGCTTTCAAGACAAGGGCGAAACTTCACTAAACTCTCCACCAACACATGGCTCCATGTATCACTCGTCCAGTTGCAAACACAGTCTCTGTTCCCCTCTGGACCATCACAAGCTGGGCTTCCACTGCCTGTGTCTCTCACAGCGTTGCTCTCTTTGGATTGCTCTCAAGAAAGGCCCATTTGGCTCCATCACCAAGATGCAGACTTTCTCAGCACAAAGTCCCAAAGTTCTCCATATTTCTCCCAACAAACAGTTCCAAAGGCACACTAGCCACATATAGCATTGGCCATACTACTGCTAATACCAGCTTCTCTCAGCTTCACAAACAGCTCCACATTGTGGTACTGGATGCTCTTAATCTCACAGCAATACCCCACTACTCAGTACCAATTTCTGTTATGGTTACTCTTAACTCTTGCTGTGTGTCATAGTCAGGCACAGGTGTCAACTTGACAGTTGAGGGTTGGAGCTCTGGACACATTTGCAGAGAATTACTGGTTGAGTTAAGCTCAGAGCAAACCTATAGGAGATTGTCTAGCTGATAGAGAAGGCCCACCCCATGGTGGGTGGGACTAGACCCTGGAATAAAATACAGAGAACTGGCTGAGAAAGTTGGCATGCTTGTGTACACTTGGCCAGATGTACTTGGCAAGTAGGGACTGTCCGTCTATCAGATGTTATGTACAGATAATGTGGCCAGTTCCCTCGGCCTTAGTATTGGTTGTGAGCTCTCCTGCTAAATTGGGCTCAGAACTGTAACCAGACTATCATAAGAAAATAAAGCCCTTGTTCTCTTAAGCCATTTGATGGTGATTTATCAGCAACCATGCAGACCGACTGCTACACTGTGTGAGAACACCAAAAGTCAATCAACTTAAGGGAGAAAGGAGGATTTATTCAGCTTACAGTTCCAGAGGGGAGATATAGTCTTTCATAGAGGAGGCAGCATGGCTGGCTCTCTGAAACTGGAGACAGGCTACATCACACCCATTCATGAGGCTGAGAGCTGCAAGACTGCTTGCTGCAAGACTGCTTGCTGCAAAGGCAGAATGCTCCTGGAGGTAGAGTGGAAATAATCCACCTTAAGGCCCATTCCTTTTGACCGCCTTCCTCCGGCAAGGCTCCGCGTCTCAAAGGTGCCATGACCTTCCTAAACACATGAGACTATGGGGGGCATATTTCAAACCATGGCAAGGAACCCAGCATCTGGAGTTTAGGATAGACTGGAAGAGCATCCTCATGGATCTGTGGTCCTGTTGGTGGGAACAGACTAGCTGTGGATGAATGGTGGGTTCCCTGTGGGTTTTGTTGTAAAGACAGGTGGACACGGCAGACACTACCCCCATCTTCATTTTCTGGGACCACCCAGGGAAGCACCACTGAGGTACTGAGGGTGAGGGGGGCAGGCAGTGGGCAGGAGACACCCACTAGATGGTGCTCCTGGGAGTTGAGTGGGTTCATCCTGCAATGCCCTCCCTCTGGGCTTCCCAATCTGCTTCTTGATTGACAGGGACGTGGAAGGACTGTCCTGTGCAGGCTGAGAAGTGACTTTTGCTCTGGTGGGGACCTGGATCCGGGGAGGGCAGCTGCAAAGCTTTGGGTCTTCAGAACAAGGGGGTGATGGCTGCAGAGGGTATTGGAGACCACAATAATCCTTTCAGCTCAGTCACCAAGATAAATATGACATATGGATTCTCTGGTCTGCTGGGAGACGTTGCCCATCTACCATGTCTGGGATTCTGCTAAACCTCAACCATCAAGAAGGTAGATCACATCATTGGAGCAGGAACCAGCTTCCAGCTGGAGATGAGACCCCGAGGAAACTGAGCTCACGGGTGGGAAAGACACCAGAGGAGCACCAGGTTGTCCCAGGTACTCTGTCCAGGTGGGCACCTGAAAAACCAGGTGGCCAGGGCCCCCCAGGGGGGCAGAAGGAGTGTGCTCACACAGACAGACATTACCTTTTGCAAGAAGCAAGCTCGACCCGCCAGCCCTGGGCTCTGAGGACGGCCCCTGCGGTGGGTGCATGGAAAAGAGACAGAATTTTCTTATTCTCCCAAGCCCACAGAGTACCACTTCCCTGGCAGCTTAGCAAGTACAGGAGAGCAACCCGGATCAAGTCACGCCTAGCTCCCAGGACATGGGATATGAAATCAATCAAACTAAATTAAAAGCTTTGGTCATCTCTTGAACTCAGGGCTGAGAGGTGGCTCTTCCTTTTTATTCCAGCTATTTCTCCAGAGGGTGCCCAGCCTGTGGGGATCTGCGAGGGCCACGGCTTGAATTATTTAAGGATGGGGCAGTGTCGGGATACAGAAAAACCTCCTGTGCGGAAGGTACCGACGGCTTCCCCTGCAAGCAAGGCTGTGGCTGTGCGAAGGCCCTGGGGAAGGACGGGGGCACCGGTCTGGGTGTGGCTGTCCCTGCCGTGGGATGGGTGCTCAGAGGTAGACTCCACCCAGAGGTAACAGGGTTGCTACTTCTTTCTGTCTGTTTCTCTCTCTTTCTCTCTTTTCAGAGTCTCATGTATGCCAGATCATCTTGAACCCACTACTTAGTCTGAAGACAATCTTGATATTCTGATCCCCCTGCCTCTAGCCTCCCCAATGCTAGGACTACCGACGTGCAGCCACGTTTGGGTCACACATGCTAACGATTGGACCCAGAACGTCGTGCACCCTGGTCAAGTCTTCTACCATCTGAGCAACATCCCTAGCCCTGGCACTGCTAGCTCTTGCCCCCCCAGATCTGAGAAGCCCTCTGCCCACCTGTTCTGTCAGGTAAGCTGCACTCCTTCAGAAAAGAGGTAAAGACATGGCAGGAACTGTGGGATCCAAACCCACAGCCAGGCATCCTGGACTCTGATGAAGCCACGGAACCCCAAGGTCTCTGTGTGATGGCCACCAACCAGCCAGCTCCGTGGGCCAAGGCATCTCAGTGCTTCTCAGCTGAGGTGTCCAGGCTGCCCTCCTGCGCTCCCCACTGCTGGGCGCCGCTGTGGTGGGTCCCGGAAGTGCTCACAGTCTGCCCCAGAACGCGGGAGTTCTGCGGCTAAGCGTCATGGACTGCCCTGGGGTCGGTGCAAAGGCAGTGAGGGTCGGTGGGTGGGGCAGGCTCAGCTCTGCATCCTGGCAGGGCCTTGGCAGGGCTGGGGGCAGTGGGCACATGGCCGGCAGGCAGTGGTCAGCAGTCTCCTTAGTGGCTTTTGTTACCACCCCAAGCTGCAGCCACTGAACAATGATGACGGGACAATTCTTCAAGAGGGCACGGGGATCTGCACCAGGCACGGGACTCGCAACACATGTCAAATACACGCAGACAGAAGACAGGTCTGCTTGTAGAAGCACAAATCCCTGCGACAGATGTAATCTTTGACACCCTTCCATCAGAAACGGCCAAGCCTGGCAGCAAAGGCTCCTGGGGATGGGGCGGAGCCAGCAGTTCCGTTAGTCAGCTGGATGCTGTGGATACCTGAAGATCGTGTCACCCACGACGGCAGGAAGTGTGTTTTTCTCTAGATCACGTGGAACGTTCTCCAAGACAGACTATGGTCTGGAGAACACGTGCTTTGGAAACGTAAAAGACTAGCAATTACATAGTTCACATGCTCTCGGACGCCGCTGGTGCTGCGCTGGAGACTGTCACAGAAAGATGGCATGAGGCCCCCAGAGCCCAGAGACAAAGCCACTCTACCTAAAGTAACACGGGCGTTGAAGACAGAATCCCAAGAGAAGCAAGAACACACCGGGAGCCAAGGGCGTGTGGTGCAGCAAAAGCCACATTCTGTAGGAAAAGATCATAGAGAACTCGACATCCAAGAAGAAAGCTCACCGTACTGGAAACAGGAAGGGATGCACTCCATGCAGCAGTATGCACGCATCCAGCTGCTAAACACCTGCAGCGGAGGCATTTAAGGTGAGACCTGGGAAGGTTTTTGTTATTACTGGGACGGGCAGCATCCCTTTGACCCTGCAGCAGAACCGAAGCCAAAGGACAGGGGAATGATGCAAAGGTTTGGATGGAAGAGGAAAGCTGTGCTTGCTTGCAGGTGAGATCACAGTTTGCTGAGTAGAAAATTTCAGTAATAAGACTTTTTGCATGCATGACTCTGTGTGTGTGTGTGTGTGTGTGTGTGTGTGTGTGCACCTATAGAGGTCCAGGGTGACATTAGGAATCACCCTGGATCACTCTCTCCTTACTGTTTTGCTCTGGGGTTTCCCAGGCTCTGCCTACCAGGGTCAGAATTGCAGGCCACCAACATATTCACCTGCATTTTTACTGGGGATCTGAACTCAGGGCTTTTTGCTTATACTCAAGGGCTTTAAGCCCTGAGCCACCACCCCAGCCCACAATTGAACTTTTAAAAAAAATTTTTTATTCAGTTGTGCGTGCGTGCGTGCGTGCATGCGTGTGTGTGTGTGTGTGTGTGTGTGTGTGTGTGTGTGTGTGTGTGTAGAACCAAGGGTGAATTCAGGAACCATCGTGGACTATTTCTGCCTCCTTTTTACTCTGCCCCGGGATTCACAGGCTCTGCCCACCAGGACCAGAAGCGCAGGCCGTCCCCACTTCTGCCCAGTGTTTGTAAGTGGGATCTAGGATCCGAACTCAGGACCCTCTGCTTGCTAGGCAGGGGCTTAACCTCTGAGCCACCTCTCCAGCCCTTGAGCTTTTTTTTTTGACACATAGCGTCAAAGGTAAGACGGAGAATTAGAAACTGTCTCTGGGAGAATCTGTGCTTGAGGAAAAGCAGGTCATGGAGAAGACTCTGTTCCAAAGAGAAGTGGGACAGGACAGCGGAAGGCTCTGGAACAGCCGCTCCAGAGAAGGCAGGAGGAGACTCCCTGCTGCAGACCCAGCCGCCCCGGGCCGAGGAGGAGACCAGAGCACAAGCCACGGCTGGCGCACACTGACCCCCAGCCCTGCTGCAGACCCGGAGCACGCCGCAGGGGTCTTGCACCCAGGAGGGGATCTGCCATGAGAGACCCCTTCTGTGTGTCAGGACAGGACCACACACGGAAGAAATCCCCCACGTCCAGGGGCCACCTTAAAGGAGGATGGGGAACACGGAGCGTGAGCTAGCCAGGGACCTAAAAAAAACCAGTAAAACTAAGGAAAAAACAGGAACCTTGAAACACGAATCCGAGAAATCTGGACTATCGTTGGGAATATTTCTTAAAAACTTCCGTCGCAGTAAATGGGGACATCTGGAAGAAACCATAAATTTCTAAACTTACGGGAATTAGATCAAGAGGACATAAACAGCCTGCACAGACCAAAACAATGAAGATAATCAAAATAAAAACCAGTAACCGTCTTCCAAGGAAGAAAAGCCAGTGCCTGGCTAGCTGCACTGCTGGTTCTACTGCGGCGGTTTGCATGGGAGACCCCCCCCCCCCGGGCGCATGTGTTTGCATGCTCGGCTGTTAATGTTTGGGAAGATCCTGGCACCTTTGGGAGCTGGAGCCTTATTGCAGGGCGGTCTTGAGGTTGGGTAGCCCCCTATGCTTCCTCTAGCAGTCTGCTCTTGCTGCTTTCTCTCTCTGCCTCCATGATGGCATGACTTGGGTACCTCCCACTTCTGCCACCTGCCATGCGTTTTCCACCATAGTGGACGGTGTCTCCGCTGGGGCTGCAAACAGGTAAATCTCTTTGTCTTGTAAGCTGGCTGTGCTGGTGCTGCCTCCTCACAGCAGCAGGGAAGAGCAACCACAGCAGACCTTCTAAGAAGGACTAAGGTTGATAAGACGTTCCTGACTGTCCCATCAACTACGAGGGGGAGGAACGCTGTCAAAGTCTTTCAATGACGTCACTTTTACCCTGAGACCAAAACTAGTTATGGACACACACACACACACACACACACACACACACACACATACACACACACATATACACACACCCCAGAGAGAGAGAGAGAGAGAGCACAGAGAGAGAAAGACAGACACACGCACGCATGCACACACGCATGCACGCACGCATGCATGCACACACACACACACCCCAGAGAGAGAGAGAGAGAGAGATCACAGAGAGAGAAAGAGACAGACAGACAGACACACACATACACACACACACACACACACACAATATCACTAATGAATGTAGACACCAAAATTCTTCAATACTTGCAAACTGACTTCACCAGCACATTGAAAAGATCACACATCCACACATCACGAAGCTAGTTTCATTTCAGGGATTTGAGGATGGTTCAACACATGCAAACCATTACATGCAACACAGCACATGCACAGAAACCACACAATCATCTCAAAAGTTATAGGAAAGGCCTTTAAGAAGGTTCAACTCTCCTTCATAATAAAAGTTACAAAGAAACTGGGACTGGAGAAACATACCACACTATGAATAACGTTTATACACAGCCCAGAGCCAACATTACAGTCAATGAGGGCATTTCCTCTAAATCAGGAATGAGAGGGCATGACTCCTCTCTCTCCGCTCACTCAACATAGTGCTTGGATTCTAGCCAAGGAGCAAGGCAAGGAAAAGAAGCAGCAGACATATAAGTAGAAGAGGAAGAAGTGGAATTCTCCGTATTTGTAGATGCCACGACACTATGCTTAAGAGATTTTTGGAAGACTCCTCCAGAAAATTCTGAGTTCCAGTGAACATTTTCAAGGATAGAAAAATCATACAAAATCAGCCACTTTCCTATAGACCAGGGAAGAGCCTGCATTAAAAGAAGTCAGGACATAATTGGAGCAGCCAGAAAAATACCGGGGAATAAGCCTAACCAAGGAGCTGAAAGGCCTATAAGAGACAAACTGACATGCTGAGGAAAGAATCGAAGAAAGTGCTGGAAAGCGGACAGACCTGCTGTGAGCCCAGGGTGGAGAAATAACATCGAGAACATTGCAGCATTACCAGAGCAACCCGCGGCCAGGGTCAGTCCCTGTCTGTGTCACAAAGACGCTCTCCGCAGAAATGAAAGCGACACCCTATGATCTGCATGGAAACCCAAAATGCTGGACAGAGGAACAAAGTGATTCTGGGTACAGACGGAGCAGAATTGGAGACACCTCAAGACCCCAGACATACCAACGCACGCGCAGTGTCAGCTCCCACGGACACGGACCAGGGCAAGAGAGAGGATTCTGAAAAGGGTTAAGAATATTGGGGAGTAGGGGCAGACAACAGAAAAGAACATCCTCTGCAAGGGGTTCTGGGAAAGTGGGTGACCACATGTGGAGGAGTAAATCTAGTTCCACATCTGTCTCTCTGCACAAAACTCAACAGATGGATGGAAGAATTTGACCTAAGACCCAGGACTTTGAAGTCATGAAGGAGAACTCTCAAGACGTACGGCTGTGGCAACCCGGGAAATAATACTGAGAATTGACCAGCAGGATTGAAGGAGGAAGAGACGACAAGGATCACCCTTCCCAGTAGGCAAGGACTCAGGAGGTGAAGCCCCCAAAACAACACCACCAAGCCAACCATAGGGTCCATGAGTTTAGCACATGGGTCTTAAAAGACATTCAAATGGTCAGTAAATACATTGAAAAATTCAAGTTCAGTGCATCCAGCCCTCAGCGAGATACAGTGGAGGTCCCTCCTCGCCCCGGTCAGAACAGCTGTTGCCAAGAGATGGATGCGGGATGGAGCCTTCCACCCTGCTGCTGCACGCAGGGAGGTCAGCAAGTGGTCCCTCAGCCCCACGGCGCCACGCCCAGTGTCCACGCAGCTGTGCGCTGCAGACACATCTCAGACGCGCTCAGCTATACTGACCCAAGCCCACCTGACGCCCACCATGGCTGAACTAGCAAAATACCTGGGGTGTTCACGCAGTGGGGTTTTCTTTTCTTTCTCCCTTTCTAGATGTCTCCTCCTCCTTCCTTCCTCCTTTTTTCTTCCTTTTCTTCTTTTTCTTCTTTTCCTCCTCCCTTCTCCACCTTCATCTTTTTTCTTCCTCCTCTTTCTCCTCCTCCTCCTCATTCTCCTCCTCTTCTCCCCCCCCATTTTTTCTTGCTTTCCTCCTCATCCTCCTTTTTTCCTCCTCTCCCTTTCCTCTGATCTTTCTTCTCCTCTCCTCCTCCTCTCCCTCTTCCTTCTCCCCTTTCTTCCTCCATCTCCTTCCCTTCTCCTTTTTCTTCCTCTCCTCCTCCTCTTCGCCATCTTCCTCCTCTCCTCTTCTTCTTGCAGTCCTGTGGGTGGAACCTAGAGTCTGTGTACACCCAGCATGTGCCTACTGCTGGGCTATATCCCCAGCCTTTGATTTTGAAATAAATTTTATTCAGGGACAGCACACTGTCAGGTAGCCCAAGCATGCCTTGAACTTGCAGCCCTCTCTTCTGGCCTCTGGAGAGGCAGGTCTCATGGCCCTGAGCATCTGTCCTGCTCCCCATAGTTGAGCTTTGCTCAAGAATAACCAAGTTGTATCACTTCACTTGTAAGATGGTCACCATGGCAACAAAACAAGCCAAACTCAGGGAGACTATTTGGGAGGAAGAAGGTACTGAAAGCGAGGAAGAAGGGGCAGGATGGGTAATGGGTGGGTGTGACTGAGAGCAGGGCTCATGGGAATGCCACAGGAAACACATCTCTTTGTGTGGTGAATATACACCAATGAAACAGCCAACCACCAAGATGGCCTGTGATCTTCAGTCACCCCAGCTCCCAGCCTGAGATCTGCAGTCACCCCAGCTCTCAGCCTGAGATCTGGAGTTACCCCAGCTCTCAGCCTGAGATCTGCAGTCATCCTGTGGTGGTCTAAGAGAAAGGAAAACCCCACTTTCTGTGGGTTATGATGAAACTGTGTGCAGTGTGCTACAGAAAATATGCTGTGGAAAAATTTTGACCTTAGACTAACTGCTCCTTGCTTCTGTAAACTGCTTGCGCATAAGGATAGTCACTGCTTGCACATGGAGATGGACAAAACTTGCTCTTGCTATCTCTGACCACTTGGTTTCATAGTTACAGCCTTGGGTCAGCAGGACCCACTCAAGGTTTCCACCCCAATCCTCAGCCCATCCGAATTCCAGCTGCAGCCACTCACTGAAACTGCCAGCTTGAGTCACTAACTGGATGGCACGTACTAACTTAGAAACTGCTATAAGAACCGCCCCCCTACCCCTACCTGGGGCTCCATCATGAGGTCCCGAGCTCTGGTGGAGTCCTGGAGTGCCAAGGCTCCATCTAAGGTCCTGAAATTGGGTGGAATCCCGAGGCTTCAGTTCTGTTCGACCCACTTTCAATAAACGTCCTTTTCCGTCAAGCTCACAGTCTGTGCCTCATTGTACGGACTCTGAATCCCTAACAATCCCAGGTCTCAGCCTGCGATGTGCAGTCACCCCAGCTCTCAGCATGGGAGGCTGGCGTGCGAAGTCTGCCACCTTCCTAAGCCCAGTTGGGCCAAGCATTCGACGCTGATGACCCCATGCCACTGACTGATCTTCCGTGTGGACGCCTTTCCTGTATGTCTAACCCAAGTTGTTCCCGCTCTAAAGGAGGGAAATTCTGACACTGTAATAAAAATAAAAGTAAATGCTGAGTAAATGAATGTGTGCATGGACAAGTGGGCCCATGTTTTCTACAACTGTCCCCCAAAAGTCATATCACCCTTGTCTTATGAGCTAACCTGGAGGTGCGCTGCTCTGAGGTGCTTAGATAAAGCCGTACCCCTAGGCCATGGGGGCACCTGGACATTGCAGACTCGGTGTCTAAGGCAAGAGTCACCGCCTTCCGCACTGCCTGGCCTGTCTCAGGTGCTGGGTCCAGCAGTCTGGCGTCCTCTGAGCAAACCCTGCAGCGGGGAGCTGGTGTGGAGTCACGGAGCTGGTCTCTCTCGTCCCCGCCCCAAGTGCCCCAGCATTCCAGCCGAAGCAACACTCGCTTTACTCTTTGGGGCTGGGGAGGTGATGGTGGCAGACGCTGGGAACCCTAAACCCCCCTGGTTTAACGAAGACAGGGGCTTCTAGCCCAAAGGTCACTCAAACCTGTGGTCTCTGCTGCCCACCCTCCTCCTTGCCACGGATGTCCCTACAGCTGCCACGCTGTGCTATGGAGTCAGCCTTGACTGATGGCATGTGGGTACCCAGGACTCCACTGTGATGCCAGCCTGCCCGGCCGGGACCCTCACCCTAGCTCGAGCCTCACCCCAGCCTCACTGTCATGGTTTGAGATGTGTCCCCCACAGTCTCACGTGTTTGGCAAGGTCATGGCACCTTGGGAGGTGGAGCCTTGCTGGAGGAAGCAGTCACAAGGGGTGGGCCTTGAGGTGGATGAGTCCCACCCTACCTCCAGGAGAAGTCTGCCTTTGCAGCAAGCAGTCTGCAGCTCTCAGCCTCCAAGATGTCTGCGGTGACTTAGCCTCCTCCAGCTTTGACCAGCCAGCCATGCCGCCTCTGCTTGGAGAGACTGTCCCTTCCCTCCGGAACTGTAAGCTGAATAAACCTCCCTTTCTCCCTTAAGTTGATTGACTTTGGGTGTCTCTTACGGTGACAGTTAAAAGTAACTGCTACTCTCACCTTTCCGCAGGCTCTCGGCTCCTCTGTCTCTTTCCAGCACCTCCTTGCTTCTCTGCTGAGGCCCGGCACCCACGGCACCCACGGCACCCACGGCACCCACGGCACCCACAGGACCCACAGCACCCACGGGACCCACGGCACCCACGGGACCCACGGCACCCACGGCACCCACAGGACCCACAGCACCCACGGGACCCACGGCACCCACTGCCTGTGCTCAGAGCTCAGCTGTTGCGTTCAGAGCTGTGCCCCCCTAGGTCTGTCTGCACCTTACCTCTCTCCTCCCCAGCAGGGTGAAGCCCCTCACAGGAGTAAGCATGTCTGTACATATGTGCTCAGTGCCTTTAACTGGGCCCATCACAGGCCCTTAATTGAAAGAAAAGGCCCCATTCTACCAGGGTTGACTCCTTGTCTCCCCCAGAGTGGACAATTGGGGATGTCAGATTCCTGGGGTAGCAGAGCTAGAGGAGGAGGAAGCCATGTGGTTCCCCCCACACCATCTAGGCATTGGATTGATGAGAAACTGTCCCTGTGTCTCTGCGCCTCCCGTCGGTTAGACAGTGCATGTCCAGCACCTTCTCTGCCCCCCACCCTGCCGCCTTCTGCCCCCATAGCACAGACGCCCCTGGCCCCCACCTGCAGGTGGATGTCTTCTCCTGGAACACTCAACTCTTCCCGCAGAGACACAGCCCAGCAGAGGATTCACATCCTTTGCTACACCCAGACATGCTGCCAGCTCTTACAGACACACGTGTGCACACATGGGTGAGCCCCCCACGTACACACACATGCACACACACTCACACACACACTCACACACACATGTGCACGCTCTCTCTCTCTCACACATACACATACACTCACACACACATACACACACATGTGCACGCTCTCTCTCACACACATACATGCATATACACTCACACACACATACACACACATGTGCACGCTCTCTCTCACACACACACATACACTCACACACACATGCACACACACATGTGCACGCTCTCTCACACACACATGCACACACATGTGCACGCTCTCTCACACATACATGCACATACACTTACACACACATGTGCACGCTCTCTCTCTCTCACACACACACACACACACATACACTCACACACACATGTCTGCGTGGCTATCTCTGCCATGTGAATCCCTAGGGTCTTGTGGGCACCGCTGGCTCAGAACTGTGGCGGGCAGAGGGCTGGGCATGCCCTGGTCTCACCCCACTTTTTAGGAAGGCCAGAGACGCGAGAGCTTACAAAAGCCTTTACAAGAATCGCACGTTCCCTCTTTTCCCGATGGCTAAAGCCACGGAATGGGTTCTCAAGAGAGGCGAGGGCATGAATCAGGAGGAGCGAATGCTGAATTGATTCCAAATGGAGGGATAAAGGGACAAAGGCCAGAGCCGACTTTATCCCGGGGCTGATCCCTCAGCGACCTTGGCAAGGAGTCTCTCTTCTGCAGCTTCCCAAAGGGCAGAGGGGGCCAGGCCTGGGGGCCACTCCAGGCAATGGGAGGGGCTCATTCTTTGCGTCCTTATGGCAAGACTGCTGTATCTGGCTGTCACTTCTCAGTGTCCCTCTGTGTCCGTCATGGGGGTGCCGAATCCCAGCCTCTGCATGGTCAGGGCATCGGGGCGCCGTCTGCTTTTATCACCCTCCCCTTCGTTTCCATCCCAGGGAGGGTCTGCAACTCTCTTGCTCCTCCGGGTTGGACAGGGCTAGTTGCTCCCACTCTGGGTACCACCAGGCCAGGGTGTAGCACAAACTTTACTCAAGTGATTTCAGCTGCTTCAGTCCTAGAAAAGGAAAGGTCGGGCAGGGGTCAGAGGGAGGAGTCTCAGGACTCTGCCTTGCTCAAGACTGTGTCTCCCAACTCCTGCTCCCCCATCTGTGTGTGCATGCATGCATGTGTGTGCACATATCTGTGGATGCATATGTGCATGTATGCACATGTGTGTGCATTTGCATAAGTGTGCACATGCATGTAGAGGTCAGAGGCCAAGGCCTGTTTTTCCCAATAAACGTCTGCCTTATTTTTTTTGAGCCTGGGTCTCTCATTGGAACCCGGGGCTCAGTGATCTGAAGAGTCTGACTGCACAGTAAGACCCAGGAAGCGGCTGTCTCTGCCTCCCAGTGCTGAGGTTACAAGCACATGTGCACATTTGGCTTCTTACGTGGAATTCGAGGGGTGGAACTCGGGGACGTGTTCTTGTAGGGCAAAAAATTACCTCAGTAAGTCACCTCTCCAGCTTGCCTCCATCTCCGAAACATGGAAATCATCGCAGTGATTCGAAGCGTGGCAACAGGTGTCTGCAGAGTGCAGGGTAGACGCTCTGCGGCGCCCATGGGCACTGCCTGGGTATTTGCTGCAGAAGTGTAGCTGCTCCCTGTTTCTATACAGAAGAGAAAAGCAGAAAACGCATTTGAACCAAACCTCAGTGTTCTACACCCTCCGCTGTGTTCACGCGCCGGCTGGAGACAATAGATATATTTTCTCGCTTTTAAAAGGAATTGTGTGCTTTAATTAAGGAAAAAGAAAGTTTTCTCTGAGCGTATTAATTATCTCGCTTGTCATATGAGGTATTTGTTCCGGATGACAGGCCATAATTAGCGCCAGAACAGACTGACATTCCCACGAGAAGACAGGCAGTGCGTGGAGGCTGGGCTGGTTCAGCACCGGCCCGGCGTGGGAGGGGCCGGGGCCGGGTCCCTCGGGGTTCAGATGCAGGGAGGAAGAGCATCTGCTGGTGTCTCTGGGGAGCTCCCAGGCTGCAGCTCCTTGTCTTAACCCCACGGCTCTCATAGGTGGTGACAAGAATGGAAAAAGCCAGCACGTGGGTGGAGACCGGCATCCAGCCGTGGTGTGGGAATGACTGTGGTTTGGCTTAGCAGCTGCCGTTCCCACCATTGGCGAAGTGCTGACCGGGATCTCTGTGGTGGGTAGATGCAAGAGACCCTGGAGGGCAAGCCCACCGCGTCCAACCAGGGTTCTTCATATTATGTCTGCCTGCATAGAGGTGCGGCACCCACCCGGAGTCCCTTCTCCGTGCCAGGCAGGCACTGGGCGGGGCTGTGAAGGAGAAGATTCTGTTTACAGCGATGACAGCTCTTGGCATGGAAGGGGCAGAGGGACCCACCCACCTCTGAGCCCCAGGCCTTCCATCCCCTCACAGGCAGAGATGAACCCCTGGGTTCTGGCTACGGGGCGTGGACCTCGTGTACCCCCATCTCTCCTCGCATTGGCCAGCCAGGTAAAGAGGCCAAGTAGCAGCTTCCGAGGTCGCCGCAGACAAGGCTTGGTCCCCAGCCCTTCCTCCTCTGGGTTCAAGAGTGAAGCCGCTGAAATCACTTAGTAAATTAGCCAAATACCTCGAGGAGCAAGACTGTGTCTGTGGGGACAATGCAGTGCAGACAACGGCAGAGGTGCGAAGCAGATGGGAAGCACCCGTTGGGCTCCGGACTCACTTCTGGCTCAGAGAAAGGCAGATTGGACTACCAGAGCGAGATGTTGCATACCCCACAAAGCCTGTTATTGTATCTTCCCATCGCCACCAGCACGTTATGACTCTCACAGGCACTTGTGCTAGACAGATGTTAAATGCATTGTTGGCTTAAGATGTTATTATGATAATACTCGGCCCCTGTTTCATTGCGCTGCACTCGCAAAGGTTTCGCTGCCTGGGACGACGCCTATCGCAAGGTTAATTAAAAGACAATTGCGTTGATGTGCCTGGGAGGGATCTCCTCTGTACATCTAGGTCCACCGCAAGTGTCAGTTTTTATTATCCAGGATTTTCTTTGCCAGCCCTCCCTCTCCAGCTCCTCCCACCCCAGCACGTTCCGGCAATGCTCCGAAGACTCCTGAAGAGTTTTGACAAGACACGTGTTCCAATAAATTTTATACAGTTCATAATGTAGGGAAATCGGTGCTTCAGAAACACATGATTTAAATATTAAAATGCTGAAGAATATGTTCAGAATCTACAAGAGGGTGTCATATGGTGGTATTAGCACCACATGGGCACCTGCCACAGCCAGGCATGGCACCGCCTCCTGCTTTTTCTTCATGCCAGGACTTGGGCCTGGGCCCCCGAATGCTATTCTATTATCCTGAAGTCCAAGGTCCGAGCTACTGAGACCCAGAAAGAAACAAAGGACCGTTGGAGACTAAATTCTCCTGGGCTGAATTCGATACCGAGCGGTCGCTGGAGGCGAAGTCGATTCCTGGCTGGCATGGGCTGCTTGGGCAAAGCAGCTACAGCTGTCAACGGACTAACTCAGCAGGAAAGCATGTAATGGCCATCTACTTAAGTCGGCCGCCGGTGCGAGGATCAATGGAGCCCACACCCAGCTCTGCAGGCTTGGAGCAACCCCTGGGGCCTTGTGTATCGACTTGCCCAATAGAACCTTTGGAAAGATGTCTCAGGTTTTGGAAGCAATCTCTTCCAATGCCAAATACTAATATTGATGAGCTCTCGGCAAGGTTGCCAAGGGCCCCTGCAGTTTCCACCTGTGAGAGCAGGATCTGTTGCACCTCCTCAGCCTGCAGCCTGCAGCCAGGCACATGTCACTCTGACATGCTGGGTCTATGCCCCTGGATCCCAGCGGCTGCATCATGCTCCTGAGATCCTGAGGCTACATACAGGCTGCATCCTTGCCCCTGGTACCCCATGGCTGCATCATGTTCCTGAGGTCCTGAGGCTGCCATCACAGGATGATACATTTTGGTGACATTTTTCAAGTGCCCCAACGGGTTGGGCTTCCTTCTAGAAGCACCCTGCTTTTCACTCCTCTGTCTCAGAGCCCGGTGAAGTGGATGGAGGTTTCCTCCCATGACCATGGGGGCAGCCTGCAAGATCCAGCACCAACCCCCTCCCAGAGACGTCTCAGGCACTGTGAAAACTTTGCCTTTCTCTTCTCTTTGCTCTCGAGAGGCACAGGGCACAGCCGTCTGCAAAGAGCGTGAGGAATGCCAGCAGGTGCCACGTCTCACGTGTCCCATAAGTGGCTGGTATGTTTAGCTGAGGGATGCCGAGAAGCCTCTCAAGAGGAGGAGACCCGGGAGGGAGCAGGACAGAAAAGAGGCTGAGGGCACAACTGGCGGAACAGGGTGAGGACGGGGAGAGGAGGCCGGAGGGAGGGAGGCAAGGCCATGCTGGGGTGCTGGGGGGCAGCTTCTCAAGGTCTCCTGGTGGAGCATGGGGGGACAGATTGTGGAGTTTCAGCGTGAAGATTCTGGAATCCTGCACTCAGCCAGGTGGAGATGCTGCCAGTTCTCAGGTTGCTGTTCTGAGTTCCTCGGCCAGATGCTGTCATCTCCGTGCTGCCTGCGAGCAGGACGGTGGCTTGACATGGTGTTAAATTAAGCATGTGTTCTGTCTGGCTAAAATCAGCTCCGTGGACGACTGGCTGTGCTGCTGTTCTCCAAGTGAACACTCACGAAAATTTTATTCCTGCAAATTGCAGCTCAGAGCTCAGAGGGTGCTCCTGTCACACTTCCAGTTCATTAGCCCGGGCCCTTCCTTCTTTCCTTCCTTCTTTCCTTCATGCATGCGCCTTCCCGAGTTACCTGGTCTAATAACCACCAAGTTGATCAAGAGCACTTTACTTTGTGTGTGTTTTTACTTTGCTGTTTATGTGTGGGCACATATGTATGTTCAGATGTGCATATCTGTGAGTTTGTGAGTGTCAGTGCTTGTGCGCACATGTATGTTTAAGTGTACATGCTTATGCATGTGTTCATATGTGTGAAATGTGTGCTCAGTTATGCATGCATATGTGTACACATGTGTTTAGATGTGTATTTACCTGCATGCATGTATGTTCACATGCACATTCATGTGTATGTTTGTGTGTGCATGCATGTGCATTCAGGTGTATATGTTTTATGTATATGTGCATGTGTATTTGGGAGTGTACATGTGTGTTTAAGTATGTTTGCACATGTGTACCCAGCTGTTCGTGCATGTGTGTTTGTGTGGGAGGGGCAGAGGTTGCTGTCACGTGTCTTTTCTGTATCTTCTTCATCTTGTTTTTGAGGCAGGGTCTCACACTGGGAGCTGGAACTTCCTGGTTTAGCTTGACTAGCTGGCTGCATGCTCTGGGGATCCTCCTGCCTGTTCCCCTGAACTGAGTTATGGGCCCATGACACATCTGGCTCCTATGTGGGTTCTGAGGATCCAAAGTCAAGCCCCTCACATTGGTAGCAATCCCCTTAGTCACCATGGCATCTCTGCAGACCCCAGAAGTGCTTTCTAGCTTGCATCAGGGCTCTGATGGATTTGAGATCCATGTATCTTGCTCCCTGATCTGGAGAGACAGACAGGCCACCCGGGCACCCACATGTGACCTTCTGTCTGCATCTTCTGGGCCGTGAAGAACTGGCATCAGTTCAGAAGTGGCATGGGTGCTTGCCTGGCTCACCCTCCCAGGCTCCCCAGACACTTCCTTTGGCAAGTCAGAGTGGGGTCAGGGTGGGGATGTCTGAGGTTTAACATCACGTGGATGAGGAACTCGTGGTGGCAGACGTTGAGCACAAAGTTGGCAAAACTGTCGCATAAGCATAAGACGCCAGTGAAATGTGGCCACCTGGAACATACGGCCCTTTTCCAGGGTTGGAGGAGGATCAGAGAGAGCATGGATAAGCATGCATCACCTCAGGTGCTGTGCATGGTGCTGTATGTGAGGTGCTGTGCACAGTTCTGTCTGTGAGGTGCTGTGCATAGTGTTGTCCGGGATGCTGTGCATGGTGCTATCAGGTGCTATGCATAGTGCTGTCTATGAAAGTCTGTCAATGGTGCTGCCCAGGGTGCTGTGCATGGTGCTGTCCAGGGTGCTGTGCATGGTGCTGTCTGTGAGGATGGTATGCATGGTGCTGTCCAGGGTGCTGTGCATGGTGCTGTCTGTGAGGTGCTGTGCATAGTGCTGTCCAGGGTGCCGTGCACAGTGCTGTCTATGAGGATCTGTCCATGGTGCTATCCAGGGTGCTGTGCATGGTGCTATTAGGTGCTGTCAATGGTGCTGTCCAGGGTACTGTGCATGGTGCTATTAGGTGCTGTCAATGGTGCTGTGCATGGTGCTATTAGGTGCTGTCAATGGTGCTGTGCATGGTGCTATTAGGTACTGTCCAGGGTACTGTGCATGGTGCTATTAGGTGCTGTCCAGGGTGCTGTGCATGGTGCTATCAGGTGCTGTCAATGGTGCTGTGCATGGTGCTATTAGGTACTGTCCAGGGTGCTGTGCATGGGGCTTTCTATTAGGTGCTGTGCATGGTGCTGTCCAGGGTACTGTGCATGGTGCTGTCCAGGGTGCTGTGCATGGGGCTCTCTATTAGGTGCTATGCATGGTGCTGTCCAGGTGGTCCTCCTCACTTGGAAGAAAAGAGCTGACGGGAAGGGTTGGGATTTGGCCGGTGGAGGGCCATGGTCTGCCACCAGCTCTCTCTTCCTAGTGCACTGAGAGCTGCTTCTGCCAACAGTTTTCCAGAACACATTCTGCTACATGTGAGCCTGACTTCTTACTGTTTCCATGGTAATGGATCTTAATTATATTAAGTGTCTGGACAGCGATATCACCAGGAATGTCAGCCAGCAGCTGCTTCATGCGCTAATACCCGGTGCCACTGGGCTCTGGCCCCGTTCCATGCCTTCCCGGTGGATATTTACCACAAGCAGCATCCTGCTTCTGTCTCCACACAGCCTCACTGTGTCCCCCGCTATCTGCAGCCTCAGACCTCAGACTCCAGTCTTAGTGCCCAGGATGGTCTCAGTTCATGACACCCACTCAGCCCATTGAGAACTTGTCTTTTGTTCCACAGTAGCCGGCTCATCATGGAGAAGGGTTGCTGGAGGAATGGACAGCTTCTTGCAATGGAGACGGGGTTGCTGGAGGAATGGACAGCTTCTTGCAATGGAGACGGGATTGCTGGAGGAATGGACAGCTTCTTGCAATGGAGACGGGATTGCTGGAGGAATGGACAGCTTCTTGCAATGGAGACGGGATTGCTGGAGGAATGGACAGCTTCTTGCAATGGAGACGGGGTTGCTGGAGGAATGGACAGCTTCTTGCAATGGGATGGGATTGCTGGAGGAATGGACAGCTTCTTGCAATGGAGACGGGGTTGCTGGAGGAATGAACAGCTTCTTGCAATGGGATGGGATTGCTGGAGGAATGGACAGCTTCTTGTAATGGGATGGGATTGCTGGAGGAATGGACAGCTTCTTGCAATGGAGACGGGGTTGCTGGAGGAATGAACAGCTTCTTGCAATGGGATGGCCTCCCAACCTCCTCACACCTGCTCTCAGAACGTCCACGTCTCTGTATAAAGTCTGCCATGGTTTGCATGCAAAGCATTCCCCAAAGACTCATGTGTTGGAAACCTCAGCTCCAGATGTTTGCACTCTTTGGGGAGCTAGCAGAACCTTCAGGAAATTGGAGAAACGAGTCCTAAGCCAAAAGATCTCTACAATGCCCAGTGTCCAGAAACCTCCCAACACTAGAGGGCAGACCTTCAGGTTTTACAGCCTAGCTCCATTTCTGCACTTGTATCTCAACTTCCTGGCCCGTCCAGATGTAAGGAGGCAGCCTGTCAATGCCGCTGCCGTGGCTTCAAGCTGCTGCCTCCATATGTCTTCCCCACCATGATAGACACTGTCCCCTTAAACCATGAGCCAAACCTATCCTCTCCTTCAATGTGTGTCTCAATGGGATTTTGATTTCAGCAACAAGAAAAGTAAGTAATACAAAGTACAAGCAATGTATGTCTCCCTCCGGAAGCCCGGCCAGCAGCTGCTCTGGAGTCCTCTCCCGGCTTCCTGCCTCACCGGCTGCAGCTGGAGGCTCTGTGGACTTAGCATCACTCGGCCATGCAGCATAGTCCCATGCTGGCCTATTTCCCACATGGCTCTGTGCTGCCCACAGAGGTGTGCCCGGGTATCTACCCTTAGAGCACAAAGGCTGAGCACACTTCTTGCCTGACCAAGGTGCCTAAGAAGCTACAAATGTCACCCTGGGTGCTCTCTGACCATAACTAAATCAGACTCAACGGAGTTCATCTAGAGGAGTCATCAACATACAGTGGTTTTAATCTAGATTGCAGATTAGACTCCACCACTGGTCAGCAACGATCCATGCCTGTTAAGATCATTAAAGCAATCACACTGGTAAGGACCTTAGCCCGAACTTGAATTCTTGCAGGTCATGTGAGATGGAACTCAGTGGATATCCTGTCGCACACAGCACCTCTCTAGGTGGTGTGGACACAGCCAACCATGGGTGTTCGTTCCAAGCATACACATTCTGTAGAAGCAAAGATCTCCAGATCCTATGGTTGGACCATATTATGGAATTTTTGAAAAAAATAAATATAGCTCTGGAATGAACAATATTGATGATCTCTGTTTGGGGCCTGGCTCTGTCCATTCCTGGAAGCACGACCGCCTCTTTTCAGCAGCACATAGAGACCTGACGCGTGGTCGCTGTCCCGTGCCCAGCGTTGGGTGCTGAATGTCTTCTGTAGATGGTGGTCCTGCGGCTTACTCCGGTGGACAATTGCCTGCATTCAGGACCCTCGGTATTCCTTCCGGCTCTCTCCTGGCGTGTGAAGTCCCTGCTGAGAAGTCAGCCACGAATCTAGTGGAGTTCCCTTGTAGATGATGTAAAGTCCTTCTCCTGCCCTTCCTACACTTCTTTGCTTTGTCTGGACAGCTGACTACTTCATGTTTTGGAGATAACCCTTTCTGATGGAATCTGTTAAGGTATCTTCCGAGCTTCCTGGACTTGGACGACTATATTTTTCCCCAAGAATTTGGAAAGTTTTCTGTTATTGGTTTTGTTTTTGTAGCAACATGCCTGGATCACACAACTTAGGGGAAAAACAGTCTGACTCCAGGTCACAGTTACAGTTACACACACATTACGGTTACAGGAAGTCACGATGGCAGAATCCCGAGTGAGGGCGGAGGGTAAGAACCAACGTGCCCTTCACTCCCATAGCTCTTCCTGTCTTTACAGTCTCAGACCACTTGCCCAGGGAGCTGTCCTGTTACCAATGGGCTGGATCTTCTCCATCAATTACACAATCAAGACGATCCTCACAGGCATGGCCAGCAGTCACTTTTGATCTAAAGAATAGTTCTCAACTAGACCAGAGACCTGCCTCCATGTCTGACAGACCCAGAGGGCTGTGTGAGACCCACAGTCGATGTCCTGGGAACTGTGGGAGGCTCTGTCCAGGTGACCCTTGAACTCGGAGATGAGTGGACAAGGGAAAGCCTGTGTTTCTCCTGGGGCCTCACGGGCCTCCCTCCTACAACAGGCTTCTGGCGGCCACAGGGGGTTGGTGGTACTTCCTAGAACTGTGCAAGAAGGGCTGCTCATGCAAAACTTGGTGGGTGGGGCCATTCTTCTGGCTCTAGGGCCTTCTGGGAGTGACGTTGCTCAGGAAAGTCTGTCTGGCCGCTTCTGTGCCTGAAGCGTGGGAGGGGCCTCCGTGAAGGACTTCTGCAGTAATGGACTGGACCCCAATTCTTCTCCAGGGCCTCTGCAGGCCCGGCTTCTAAGATGGCTGCTCCGATGCTTCTAGGCCCAAGGTCAGGTGGGCTAAGTCATCTTATTGCTTTCTGGGTCCTCTGCCGGCTGGGGTCTCCTGGGCGCTGCCCGACTGGGAGGGTAAATGTGATCTTAGAACATCTCCGGGCAGCAAGAGCTGAATGAGGAAGTGCGGGGTCCTGGGCTGAGCTCAGGGCAGTACGGTGGCGGGAAACTGCTTCTCACACCAGGCTCAGGCCTGCCAGGGGCCTGGACCCTCCTACAGTGAATGCCCCAAGCGTCTATGGTACAATTGGGGTCTGCTGAGCCACGCCCCTCTTGATTCAAGCTACTCTAGTGAGACGGGCAAATAGATGCTCTGCTTGGTCCCTGTGGCGGGCCGGGCGTCCCCTGCTGGGTAACATCCCTGCTCTGTGGCCCTGCAGGCATCACGCTGGCTCTCACTGCTCTGGCTGGAATTACTGCTGTCTCTGGCTTGCTTATCCGGGCTGCAGTTGGGCTCACCGACTCTTCCTCTTGATACCTCGCCCTCCGCCAAGGGACTCACATGGCGTGACCTTCACAGAGAGTGAAGGCTGTATGTATCTGTGGGTACGTAGGCTCGCGCTCCCGGGGGCGGGATCATGTCTGCCGCGTCCTGCTGTCCCAGCCCCTGAGGGTCTGTGTTCAAGTGTTGAGAGGAAGATCCCAGCAGACACGGCTGCTGAGTGCAAATCAAGCAGCCCTGCTCCCTGCTGCTCACATCTACTTCCCCCTGGAACAGAGCCCCCAGGGGCTCTCCACACAGGAGTGGAACCTGCTCAAAGTCAAGGAGGTTCTGTAGGAAGTATTTGAGTCCTGGAGCATTAGGGTCATGTGGGTTAAACCTGCTTCAGACGAGGCTTCCAAATCCTAACCCGGCTTCTGTGAGGACGACCTTGCTCGGAGACTGGGGCTTGGCAAATGGGATTAAACGGAGAACTCTGGGGTAGATTGGGTTAGGCTCTAAATTGACAGCAAATCCTTACCAGAGAAGACAACAGGGCATACTCAGATGTGCAGAGAAGGTCATGTGATCCAGGAGGCAGAGGTTCAGAAGGACCAGGAACTGGAAGAGACAGAGGGATGATTGCCACGTTGGGGCTTGGAGCCTGGCTCCGCTCACATCCCTGTCTCTGGAACAGGAGAAGAGACATTCCCGTTGCCTTAGACCATCTGGTCTGTGTTCATACATTAAGGCAGCGAGGAGAAGCTGTGGAGTGTGTGACTCCGGAGAGCCGCATGCACAAGCTACCAGCTACGGCACTGCACAGCATGGGTTGAAAGCTTCAGCTCTGAGATATAGATGTACTGTGCCTCCGAAGTCTAGGCACTTGACACCAACAGCACAGCCTGGTACCTGGAGGGGCTGTAAGCCCACCGGGTCCGAGACGCACCCAGTGACATAGAACGTGGGTACCCGGCAGGCTGCAAGTCGGCCCTGAGGATACTTGGTCCCACATAAACAGTATGAGCCACAGGGCATTTAGGCAGGCTCTTGAGATGGTTGCAACTTAGAGGATTGCATGAAGGCCAGTGATAGAGACCCTTCCATGTGATGTAGGACTTGACCCAAGGAACAAGTAGAAAACATCTGGCCTATGGCGGGATAGGTGGTGGCTGGGAAGCAGGGGGAGCAGACAGACCACGGGGCAGGAAGCTGCAGGTGCACAGGGGTGTGGAGTGTGGGAAGAGACCACACGCTGCAGGTGTATGGGGGTACGGAGTGAGAGAAGACGCCACAGGCTGCGGGTGCACAGGGATACGGGGTGGTCACAGGCCTGGTCAGGGACTCCTAGACCGAGCCTCTGCCTGCTGGTGGCCATGTGCCCGCGGAGCTGAGCCACGCTACGACAGGCCTGCATTGGAAGTGCGCTGGAGTGAGCTGGGAGGAGAAAGAGCGACACTCCGACCCCGTAGTGGATGCGCAGGTCCTACAGGCACGCGCGGTGCTTCCTCGGCAGTTCGCGCAGTAGTGGAGGTGGCGGTGGAGGGGCCAGGGGGTGGATACCACATGCAGCGTGGACTTGCCGGACAGACGTGAGCCAGGTCTGAGCAGTGGGTTGGTGGGGCGTCGTGGCTCTGATCCAGTCAGCACTGACACGGGCTGATGAACTGCTGCTTCATCAGGCTCCTTGATGTGGGACTGCTCGACGGCTGGTACTACAGCCAAGGGAAATGGACCATAGGGAAAGAGGGACTGCACATGCGTACACATGAGTGTGTGTGTGCGTGTGTGTGCACATGTTTGTGGCATGAGCGTGCACACATGACTGTGTGCATTGTTAACAGGGCAGGATATGTAACTGTCACAAGTCCTTCTTAGAAGGCAAGCCCCACCCCACACCCCCACACGCCGATGGCCATAGAGAGAAGGGACAGGTGGTGGCAGCATCTCGATCTCCCCTGTGGGCTCATGGAGCTGTCCTGGGGGCGGGAAGGAGCTGGCCTGGTGCTGTGTCTCAGCGATGTTCACGCTTGCCCCCTGATGTGAACTGTAGCATCTGCCTGCCCAATGTGCAGTGTGTCTGCATCTGTCTGCTGTTTCCCCTGCTTCTCCCACTCTGGAACTGTACTTGGCATGAGAAGTTTCACCAAGAGCTTGACTGTGGAGCTCAGGTGGTGGGTCTTCGAAAGGAGTGGAGACCATCTTCTCACAGTTCCCTCTGAGGTCTCCCAGCCTTGTCTCCCTGCACATAGTAGTTAGATGTGCCACAAAGGGTTGGGTGCCGTGTGTGTGTGTGTGTGTGTGTGTGTGTGTGTGTGTGTGTGTGTGTACACACCCACATGAGTGCATACATGTGCATATACATATACACATGCATGCAGAGGTCAGAGGCTTTGCTGGGTGAATTCCTCTATTGCTTCCTATCTCAAGTCTTGAGACAGGACCTCTCCCTGCTAGAGTTCACTGCTCACCCACGCTGGCTGACAGCAGGTCCCAGGAGCCCTCCTGTCTCCTCTTCTGAGCCCTGGGATTGCAGGTGGGTGCTGCTTTGCCTGACTTTTGTACGCGTTCCTGTGATCAGACTCATGCTTGAACTACGAGCATTTCACTGACTGAGCCCTCTCCCGGCCCCAATTCTCTTTTCTCAGACTTTAGAAGTAACACCAGAAAGAGTTGGTGCTGTAGAAATAACTGTTGACCGAATGAATGAATAGCATTGCCCTTTGCAGAACTCATTGACACATTCGAGTGTGCAACTGGATCCTCATTTCAGACAGCACAAGCATTCTTAGTGCAAACACATCCCAAGTAACGTGGATGCTGTGCTCACACTGAAAACTTATTTGTTGCTAATCTGAAATTTAAGTTGAGCTGGAGAGCAGGCGTGGTGACTCACTTATAAAGCCAGTGCTGTGGGCAGAGGCAGAGAGATGGCTGTGAGCTCCAGGCAGCTGGGCCACAATGTGAGACCCTGTCTCAAACAAAAGGAAGATTGAACTGGAGCGTCTGTGTTTTACGTGGAGATTCATTCTAAGGAAAGGCCATATGGGGACAATGCGTTTATCACCCTTTCAGGAAACTGCACCTTGAAGTTTGGCCACACGGAACTGGCATGGGTCTTTAAGTGACCTTCCCTGTCCTACCCTGAGGGACCGTCCACTATGTTCTCCTCCTCCCCAGGTGGGAGGCTCCTGTGCATTGAAGTGGGGGCTGCAGAGGAGGGTCAGCGGGGCTCCTGTCCTTTGCTGGCTCAATTGCCTCACCCCACCCCGTGTGCAGCTCCTTCACCATGGGGGGCAGGTTGAGGCGCTGGAGGAAGAATTCCTGAACCTCCACCTGAGATCTTCCGGACATCCCTGGAAAGCCTGCGTTCCATGCTGGAGCCCCTGGACCCCCGCTGGACCCCGATCTTCCCCCCAGCTTTCTCAGTGACCATCCCACACGGGAAAACTTTACAGACAGCTGCCCGGGAATGACCATGCCCAGCGGTCAGGACAGGCCGCCTGCAGGTCTCCACAAGCTCGGGTGCTCCAGTCGCTGTGCATAATTTAATGACAGAAACAAGGTTGATTAATCCCAGATCCACTGCTGGCGTTTAATCTCAGTGAATGTTAGACAACAATCTCATTACGTGTTTATGTCTTCAACATGATAGGCAAGGAATGAAATCAAGCCATAAAATCAATTATTTCTGTAGAAATTGTCATATAAGACAAAACATCATCAGGAGACAAAAGCAGTTATGATTAGGGCTTAATTCGCCCTGTGCTGATTGTGACGAGGGCTCTACCCCAAGCTGCAGTGCTGGCTGCCAGGCAGGGGAGGGCCCCCCCCCAGCACTCTCTCAGGATCTATGTGAATCTTTGTAAGAATTAGCACAGAACTTGGTGGAAGTTGGTAAAGTGCTGGTCACACAGAGTAAAAGCCTGAGCTTGGATCCCCTCCCTCACACGCACAGCCCATGCAGAGAAGCCGGGCAAAGGCCTGTAATCCCGTTTCTGGGGATCCAGACAGGAGGGTTCCCCGGCTCACTGGCTAGCAACTGCCTGAACTGGTGGACTTCAAACGCTGGAAGAGAACATCTCAAGAAACAAGCCATGCACAGCCGGAGCGTTAGCTCAGTGGGCGAAGAGCTGGTTGCACAAGCACAAGGATCCCAGAACCTTACGGAAGCCAGATGTGGAGTCACATCTGCACCCAATGCCCTGCGGCAGGATGGGAGGCAGCGGAACCTCCGGCAGCTTGCAGGACAGTGAGCAAGAGGCCCCGTCACAAAGAAAGTGGAAGAGAGAGAGGGCGCCCTCTGCACCGTGTAGCATGAGCACACCTGCATTCCCAAGTGTGAACCCATGTGCATGTGCGCACGCCCATGCACACACACCCCCCTGATGCCGACCTCTGGTCTACACGCACACATGCACACATACCCCTGATGCTGACCTCTGGTTTACACACACACACGCACACGCACACATGCACACACACACACGCATGCACACACACGCATGCACACACACCCCTGATGCCGACCTCTGGTCTACACACACACACGCACACATGCACGTACACATCCCTGATTGTGACCTCTGGTCTCCACCTGCACACACAATTGGTGATCACTGAGATTCATGTATTGTAAGGCAGGCGAGTCCTTCGGCCAGGGCTCACAGTCTGAGGAGCCCTGACGGTAATTGCGTAGCCCCGAGCAGCATGGGCCAGTGAGTCAGTAGGTCATGGAGAAGTGAGAAGATGGGGCTGACTCCACTCTGGAGCCTTCCATCTCAGGCCTTGGGTCATTCAAGCTTCGCCTTCCCTACCAGCGAAGTCTGGTGCTACGGGAGGCATCCCCAGGCCTAGGAAGCGGCGTGCTGACCTCATGTCCGTCGCGACGCAGGCTGCCCTCCAGCATCCCTCCGCGGCGTTTGTCATCGGAACCACCATCGGGCCGGGAGCGATCGCCCAGAGGAGCCACAACACGAAGACGGATGGGCCAGAAGCGACCAGAGCCTGGTCACCAGCCGACAGACACACGGGATCCATTAGGAAAACAGCGCCGGCTCCTCGTTGGACTTAGAGATTAAAAGCATAATTTCCCGCCGCCTCCCGCCCTGGCAAGTGAGTTACTTCTGGGGACAGTGGAGACTGAAGAGCCCACTGGATCAGTGGCAGGGGGCGGCGGCTCCTTGACTCTCGCCTTCTGTAACGCAGAAACAAGACGAAGTAACTAAACACCATGGCTTGAGGTCCGCAGGAGCCGTGAGGGGTGCGGATGGGGGACCACTGAGAAGGGCGTGAAGCGGTGACGTTGATGACGAAGGAGAGGCCACATCCACCCACGTGAGATGTGTTGCTCTGCTGGGCAGCAGGACTCTCAGTGCAGACGGGACCTCCGCAGTGAGTATTACATGGGCCGTCCTTCAGCTGGCCTGGCATGGGGAGTCAGGCGCGCAGGGCATCCAAGCACACCCAGGTTCGTGAGGCTGTGCTGGGCTCCCACGGGCAGAAGCCCGCAGGGCACCATCCGGAAAGCTGACTCCGTAGAGTCTTCAGCTAAGCCTGCAGAGCATATGGGCTGCATCATTTATTTACCGCCTCATTTGTGTATCTTGACATTTATCGAGTACCAACGGTTTGTCAGGGACTGTGCCGCAGCCACAGGAGAAAGAGAAGCAAGAGAGTCTGTGAGGAAAAAGAAACGCGGATGATTGTCCCGCAATTATCATCATGGTGATAGAGAGCCTGGCACAGCACGCTCCGGTAAGCGCTGGCAGAGACTGGTCTGAAGGAGAGCGAGCGTGGGCACGAGGTCTAGGTTCTGTGGGGTGAGCTGCGTGGCGAGCGACACGCGCAGCTCACACAGTCGGTCTGGACCTCGGTCTCCACACCTGGACTCTGGGGCGGTGGCCGTCCCCGCACCATGCAGTGTGATAACTAGAGAGCAGTGTGTCGCTGTGGGCCTGAAACTGGCTAAGCATAGGTTTGTGCTATCAACACACATGCACCCATGCATGCATGCACACATGCTCATACACACATGCACATGAACATTCACACACACATGCATGCACACACATAAAGGCACACACGCACAAAAGCATACATGCATAAAAGCATGTGCACATGTTCATACACATGCACAACACATAAAGAAGCACAGGTACAAGTAGAGCACACAGCAGAGAGAAAGAAAGAAAGGAAGGAAGAAAGAAAGAAGGAGAGAGAGAGAGAAAGAAAGAAAGAAAGAAAGAAAGAAAGAAAGAAAGAAAGAAAGAAAAAGAAAGAAGGAAAGAAAGAAAGAGAAAGAAAGAAAGTGAGAGAGAGAGAAAGGGAGAGGAAGGAGGGAAGGAAGGAGGGAGGGAAGGAAGGAAGGAAGGAAGGAGAGGAAGGAAGGAAGGAAGGAGGGAAGGTAGGAGGGAGGGAAGGAAGGAAGGAGGGAGGGAGGGAAGGAAGGAAGGAGGGAAGGTAGGAGGGAGGGAAGGAAGGAAGGAGGGAGGGAAGGAAAGAGGGAGGGGGGAAGGAAGGAGGAGGGAAGGTAGGAGGGAGGGAAGGAAGGAAGGAGGGAGGGAAGGAAGGAAGGAAGGAGGGAAGGAAGGAGGGAGGGAAGGAAGGAGGGAGGGAAGGAAGGAGGGAGGGAGGGAAGGAAGGAAGGAGGGAAGGAAGGAAGGAGGAAGGGGGAGGGAAGGAAGGAGGGAGGGAGGAAGGAGGGAGGGAGGGAAGAAGGAAGGAAGGAGGGAAGGAAGGAAGGAAGGAAGGAGGGAGGGAAGGAAGGAGGGAGGGAAGGAAGGAAGGAGGGAGGGAAGGAGGGAGGGAAGGAAGGAAGGAAGGAGGGAGGAAAGGAGGGAGGGAAGGAAGGAAGGAAGGAGGGAAGGAAGGAGGGAAGGAAGGAGGGAAGGAAGGAGGGAAGGAAGGAAGGAAGGAAGGAGGAAGGAAGGAAGGAAGGAAGGAGGAAGGAAGGAAGGAGGGAAGGAATCAGCTACCAGAGAAGAGGTGTCTCGGTGGCCTCGTGGGTGTCACTGTGGCAGTGCACATATGCTGAAGTATTGGGCTGATCACGCTGTGCATTTGGATATATACGGTGTCTCGCTTCCAGTCACGCCCTGATAACGCGGAGTGAGCTAGACTGAGCCCCACTCATTAGGCTCATCGCAGGGGGTGCCGTTCAAGTGTTCTCAGGCTCGCTCGACAGCATGGCGTGCAGGCGCTGTCCACACGCGTTGGTGGATACGGCACGTGCGCCCCCAGAAGCAGCAGTCAGGAGCTGCAGTCCATGGGGAGACCCGGAGCCCAGCAAGGTGCTCTGGTTTCCCAGGCTACACCAGGAGCTCTCGGGCCCCTGGGACTTCTGCTTTGGAGCTGCTGTGGGAGGACAGGTGTTGAGCCCCCCAGGGTCCCCTGGCTTGAGCGTCTTGTGGCATCACCTTCCACAGTCATTAGTATCTGAGTTTGGACTAACTGGAGCTTAAATAATTGTCATCCTGAAGTCCAGGAGACGGCCTCTAAGCACTGAGAGATTGTACTGACGGTGTAATTGAAGTAGGATAGCCCAGCTCTGTGGGGGGCATTCCTTGGCCAGGTGGTGTATGCAGATAGAGAAGGGGGAGAGAGAGAAAGGGGGAGAGAGGGGGGAGGGAGGGAAGGGAGAGAAAGAGAGGGGAGAGAGAGACGGAGAGGGAAAGAGAAGGGGAGGGAGGGAGAGGAGAGAGGGGGGGAGGAGGGAGGGAGAGCGTGCGCATCGAGTCATTGTGCGCATTGACGCTCGGGTCTCTGCTGTTGCTGCGGCTGTAATGTCCCAGCTACTTCAGGCTCCCGACGCTGCACCCACAGAGGCGTCCTGACCCAGTTGCTGCGCTCACGTGTGCTGCTGCGGCAGCGGGCCACGGTACTAAAACACCTTCCTTCCTGCCCCGGCCTCTGGGGATCCATTTCTGAGGGTCGCTTCTTCCTCCGCTGGGTGAGTGGGAAACACCACAGCAGGTCACGGGCTCCTCCTCTCAGGCCGGCTCCACCTTCCCCACCATGTGGAACGCCATCCTTGCGGCCTGGACCCTTCGCAGAGGCTTTGGCTTCTTTTTGTTGGACAAACAGCCTTGCTGGTTTCTTGATCTCAGTGGATCTTAATGGGCACGTAACACAGGCAATGTGGCATGATAAGCTAATCTTCATTTTGCATGCAAATGAACGCAGGACAGAAGCACCCAGGAGCTGGAGACGTGTGGTGGTGTGAGCACCCCATCCCTGAGGGAAAAAGGAGGTGCGGCTGGGCTCTCCATCCATACCAATGATTCTTTTCACAGGCATAGGTCTGAGAACCTTCTAGCAGCTACGGAGATCAAGCCTGGTGCAGAGCCCAGGCAACAGGAGCGGCCAGGGAGTGACCCTGTCACACTCACAGGGCTCCTCAGAGGAGGGTCTCACAGGACCCCAGGGCTGGGCTAAGCTGGAAAGGGCATGCGAGGCTGGCTGTGCCCACACAGCCTGCCAGCACGTGCATGGCTGCTTAGTTCTCTCCGGCCCGACCTCTGAGGACAGGCTTTCTCAGGTGACAGCACACGGCTAGCAGTGGAATCCCAAGTGCACGGGGGAGAGGGCACGGTGCAGACCGACTCAGACCCCTGGAGCTGCCAGCCAAGACAGTCAGAGAAGCCCTCGGCAGCGATGTCACTCACCTGTTCCGTCTCTGGGACAGTGCTGGGGGCAGGGGGAGGGACTGTGAGCGGCTGGGTAGGGTTCAGACAACTCGACCACACCTGGAGTCGGGGAGGAAAGAGATGGGTATGAACAGGAAAGAGCTAGTTGATAGGACAGGAGCGATGTGTCAGATCCGAATGCATTTCTGGGCCACGGGGCTCTGCGCACACTCCCGCCATCAAGCGTTCCGCGCCTCGTCTGGTCCCACAGGCTCTGAGCATCCTTGCTGGGAACCGTGCCAGGTATTTGTTGAATATTAAGGTTCTGGTGATGTTTCTCCATTGCTCACAAATGATTCAGGAGCCGAGGGGTTTAAGTGGGAGCTGATGTGCAGTGGTCACATCCAGCCCGCTGCACTTGGGGGTCTGCACACTCACACTGCGGGCGATGCCAGGATTCAGAACAGAGGCAGAGGGCAGCAGCAGCTGCAGGCCCTCGAGAACCCTTCTGAGTGACAGACACACAGCGCTCACCTTCACAGAGATGGCACCTGAGGGACAGGAAGCCAGGCACAGGACTGACAGGACCGGAGGGGAAATTCTCCAAGAAGCCCAAGCTGGCTGAGCTCTAACCAGTGGTGAAAGGTCCTAATCCGGCCCTCAGGATAACCCCCTCCTCCCTCGTCATGGGTGAGCTGAGCCCAGTGAGCACGTGGTAAAGCCCAGAGCGACTCACCCACCCGGCCATCGCCAGAGCGCAGAGCCGTCCAGAGGACGCGGCCTGTGTGCTGCGCTCCAGGGGGGACGTAACCCACCGCAGGTCAGAACCCCGGGGAGTGTCGGCTCTGCTGAGGACCTGAGCTTCTCGGCAGGCTGGAGGACAGTCGTGTGGACATCGAGCTGATGTCCCTGCAAACGCGCCATGAGATCTAGACGCGTTCTCAGGGTCCAGAGCGGGCTCAAGGGTTCCATGCAAAGGCTATATGGGTCTCGAGCAGCTATAGACTGATAGTCTCTGCTGGGGGCAGGTCCTGGAGACGATACCCTGGAGATGCCCGGGGATGATGGCATGTCGGCCTTGGTCTACCTCCTCCTTTTTAAGCAACATCCATACTAAAACTTAAAACCGGGGCCAGAGAGATAGCTCAGCCCCTAAACCTGGCAACCTGAGCTCAATTCCCAGAAGGCCACGTGGTTGTCCTCAGACCTCCACCCACGCACCGTGGCGTGCACACCTGTGACCAGCCTCTGACATAAACAAATCATTAAACATTTTGTAATATTTGCATTTTGCCAATTCTTAGAAATGTAGTGTTTCAGGAACGGCTGGATGGCCACTGCGGGGCCTTCACTAGAATGTGACTCATGAGGATCGTCCTGTTGCCCTCTGACTCCACTGCCAGATCTCAGCACCCTCAAGATGGGGAGTTCTCAAGGGTGTCCCCCAGGAGAGGCCTTGGGTTCACACAGCCCTGTAGCATTCTTAGGGACAAGTTATGTAAGCAAACGCCTCTCTACCCTCCATTTACAAAGAAACAGGAAAGAGCAGCTTAAGTGGGCAGGACAGTGTGAACCTCCACCTGCCTGTGGCACGGCGGGTAGTTTCAGAAAAGTGAATGCTCGACATGAGAGCAGGCTGGAAGTGAGAGAGATTTACCCAAAATCAGTGCTTGCATCTTGCCTGGATTCTAAACCAACCAGGCGTGTGAAGCACCTGTGAGTACCAGAGACCACGGCTAAATACCAGGAGGCCGTGACTACACTGGGACTACCTGGATCGTGGCTACTGACCAGGAGGCTGTGGCTACACACTGGGAGGCAGATAAACGTAAGCACCAAGCTGTCAGAGAGTGGGTCACAAGTTCACTTCAAATACATTGCTTTTGACTTTCACTTTATTAAGCAGAATTCGATAAGGCTGATTTCGTGCACGAGTGTGAGGTACCTTGAGTGTAAGCCCCTCTTCTCCCCTTGCACACCCCTCCCCTCCTGCCAGTCTTCTCTCTTCCACTAGACAGTTTTGCTTCCGCTTTCACATCACCTGGCCGCACACAGTTTCATGCATCTGTATGAAATCTAGGGCACATTTTTCTTAGAGATAAGCACCAAGTCCTTTAGGAGTGTCATGTCATACCATCTGATAACTGTGAAAAAATAGATTTAAAAAGAACAATCTCTACAGGACTGGATAAAGCAAATATGAAAACGACAGGTTCTCTAATCCTAGATATATTTAATAGCTGAAAGAAACCAGAAATTGGTCTGAGTTGATGGCTCAGGGGTTAAAGCACTTGCTATGCAAGCAACAGACCAGCATTCTGGTCCCCAGAGAGCACATAGAAAGTATGGAGGATGTGGTAGCCACTGTAATTCTGGTGAGGGAAAGCAGAGCTTGGAAACCCAGAGAAGGAGCCAAATAGACCAACTCTGAGTTTGGTTACAGGCCCCGACTCAAAAGAATAAGGTGGAGGAATAATCACGAGTGAATCCAGATGTCACCCTCCAGCCTTCACACACATGTGCACTCACAATCACACGCATCCTCACGCAAGCGCTCACACACATGTGGACACTCACAGACCCATCCGTCTACCACATACACACAAACACATAAAAATGGACAAAAATAAATAAAAAAGCAGAAATGACTGAAATATATAACTGAAGTGATCACATTAGTGAAAAGAATAATTTTCTCCCACAGGGAAATATTTTACCAGGACTGGGGAAGCCAGACTGGCAAGGTTGAGCGAGTTTTCCTACCTGCCGATGCTGCGTGCCCCGCCCCCTTGCTTTACACCCGAGAAGCAGGCAGCTGATTGGTGGTCGGCAGCTGTGGACAGCGGACCTCTGATTTTCGTGAGTCGCAGGCAAGCTTCCCACTGCGCTCTACCCGATGTCTGCCCTGGCTCTCTGCACAGAGAAGATATTGAAAATCTGCCGAGACCCGAATGAGCGGCTGGCTGGCTGGTCTATGCAGGGCTGCGATACTATAGTTATGAATGGGTAGATGAGGCTAATAAAAAGGCCCGTGTTTTGCGCTGAGATTGCTTCACCAACCTTCCGGGTCCAGAGACTCTTTCCCAGCCGACATTGTGTCTGTTAATCCATATCTGCCCAGCCAGACTCTCCTGTGAATGACTTACCAACTTCCCGCCACCGCCCCGCGGATTCAGAAAGACGTGAGGCCATTTGAAATCAAAAGAAAAGCTGTTTGCCCATTGAGGGCGGTGTAGACCCCAAAGCAGGAAGGCAGAGGTGAGAGATTTTCACGCTTGCGCTGGTGCGTTTGGAGCCCACGGATCTCCGCCCTGATCTCTCCACCTGCTTTCAGCGCCAATAAAACCAGGGGTACAGGCTAGTATTCGAGTCCCGAGATGCGCTGTAAAAAACCGGGGCCTGCACCAGGCATCTCATTGAAGAATTATTTCCCAATTTCATGTCTCAAGTCTTGCTCTTTCTGTTTGTTGGATCTCGGCTTCCCTCTTCTCTCGTGACTCCCACCTTTCTGAACCCCACACCCCAACTGCTACCATGGCCTCATCTTCTATTTCCCCACAAGGCACGTGGTAACCAATGTGGACGACACCTGCAATGTGGTAGATGGTCTGCAGACAGGGCCATGGGCCCAGCAGCATCTCCGCCAGCTCCAGTGCCACGTGCCAGGATCGACTCCATCAGATGTGGTGTGCGGGAAGCAGCGCCTCTGTGCCCTTGGGTGGGGTAAAGAACCTCTGTGGGTGTCATTTATCCTGTGTAGCTCCCCCCTCCCCCGAACGTGGATGTCGCACCAGCTGACCACGCGCTGAACGGAGTCCTTTCTTCCAAACCTTGCCTGCCTCCCGCACTGCTCAGCTGCCTGTCCTCCCTTTCGGCCCAGCAGAGTGGTGGACCTCGGGCTGGAGACCAGGCCCGTGATTGAGCTGCAGGGGGAAAAAAGAAGGATCAAGGACTTCTCGAATCCCAGGCAAGGTCACCTGCACCTCCACAGACACACACACACACACACACACACACACACACACACACACACACACACAGAACCCCATGCATGGCTCTCCGCCACCGCCTAGGACTGCTTAGACTCCTGACCTGGCTTCCGGCCCCATCACAGGACTGCCCAGACCCCAGATATGGCTCCCTGCCCCTGCCCAGCACTTCTCAAACCCCTGGTGTGGCTGTCAGCACATCTTGGGTCCTTGGCCCAGTTTCTAGTTGACCTCGCTCTTCTTCCTGTCTTATGTGCACTCCTCTGTGCATCTAACATTCAGAGGTGACCAGCAAGCGGGGCCATGTGCTGCTGCGAGGAGGAATGGGTAGCACTCCAACCTGGGGCCCAGGCGCGGACAAGGACCTCATGCCTGGGGACAGATCGAGTCAGCACAACTACAACAGCATCCCTGGATGTTGAGTAGAGCGGGGATCCCAGGGGACCGTGACGCTCGTCCAGGACACAGTGGCACTCGGTGGAGACCTGCATAAGCGATTAGCCACAGTGATCCAAGAGAAAATGTTCTACATACACAACGGGACACTTTGGACAGAAGTTGACTTCTAAGGGCGCCAAGTCCAGAATATTCCAGTGTGGTGCCCAGGGTGAGCAGGAGGCAACCAGAAGGTGCAGGCCGTGGTCTGTTATGTGTTGTATTTTACCCCATGAGCTCCATGCACACATTAGGCCTGATCCACATGGCAGGGGTAATGGGAAGACACCGGAAGGTTCCGCAACGCATGCGCTGGGCTCCTTGCTTCGGAAGCCGTGACTTATCTTTTTGTCAGCAGGACTAGGACTAGAGTTACAGAGGACACACCTCGAGGTGTGCCGCAAAGATGCTTCCAGACAGGCCTAGCTGAGAAGAGACCACCATGAGTGTGGGAACCTAGCATGAGTTCTCAGGCCGAATAAAAAGGAGAAGGTAGCTAAACGCCAGCATTCATCTCTCTCTAATTCCTGCCTGTGGATGCCACGGGACCAGCTGCCACGGGACCAGCTGCCACGGGACCAGCTGCCTCGTGTCCCGTGCCATGTTTTCATCACTGGGATGATCTCCACCCTCAGTTTTCACCACCGCTTGGTCTGCACCCTCAAAGTACAGGTCAAGGTGCTGCTTCAGACTCTCCTGGAGGGTGCGTGGACCCCCAGATGTCTGTTCACTCTGGGGAGGCAGGAAGACAGACCGAAGTGTGATTCACCAGAGGGGAAGGCCAATTAGTTTGCATTCACAGAGAGCAGGTGTGAGCGCTTCCTTGCAGGATGAGGTGACCCTGACACAGCTGCAGAAGTCCCACCCCACCATGGATGACGACCTGCAGCATGGTTCCAACCACCTGCTCCCTAGAGACCTTAGCATCTCCCAAGATCCCTTGCAGCAGAGGGGAGGAGGACTGAAAACTGGAATGCAGGTGGTGGTCTTTGCCCCTCCACTCCTCTACCTGCTAAGAGACCTGGCTACCGCGGCATCGCTCAGTTCTCGTTGCCATGGCTACCTGCCCAGCTCATCTCCAGCCCAGGGTGACATCGTGTTCCAGAGGAAACGCACCAGGCAGCGTCCTCTGGCTCTGCCCCTCTTGCGCCAGGCCCTCCGAGTGCGGGACAGGTGATACGCTGTGTGGCCCTTTTGTGAGAGTTGCGTGGTCACCTCACTCACCTGCTGTGTGACCAGTTGCTCGCGGCAACCCCTGCCCACTGTAAGACGCCCTCTACTACGAGCATCAACGAGAATGCCAGATACAAGAATTTGAGGCACATTGCGTTCATTTAGCAAAGCCACAGCAGTGGTTTACCCACGGGGTCCTGCGAGCCCCCCAGACATGGAATTCTTTCTTTGAGCTCAGGGTACCAATATGAATCCCCCTGGCAAGCAGGCCCTGAACCCACGCGGGGAGTTGGCTGTGCCTGTAACAGGTCCCTACTGTGAGGCTGACATGTCTCTCCAGGAAGTCCACCGTGGGTCACACAGCGTCCACAGCTGAGGACTGTGGCCATCATTCTCCTTAGCAGACGGTCCTACGAAGTCCCCACTTGCAGCTGAGCCTCAGCTTCATGTCTCGAACCCAAAGCTAGTGCCATCTTTAGAAATAAGTCCTTATATATCTAGTTCTGGCAACCAACCGAAGAAGCAACAGCATGTTGGGAGGGGGGGTCTCTAGGGCCTCCCTGGCCAACAGCTCTCAGAGAGGCCACCACCCCAGCTGGCCAACAGCTCTCAGAGAGGCCACCACCACAGCTGGCCAACAGCTCTCAGAGAGGCCACCACCACAGCTGGCCAACAGCTCTCAGAGAGGCCACCACCCCAGCTGGCCAACAGCTCTGAGAGAGGCCACCACCCCAGCTGGCCAACAGCTCTCAGAGAGGCCACCACCACAGCTGGCCAACAGCTCTCAGAGAGGCCACCACCCCAGCTGGCCAGCAGCTCTCAGAGAGGCCACCACCACAGCTGGCCAACAGCTCTGAGAGAGGCCACCGCCCCAGCCCAGCGTGGTCACCTCACTCACCTGCTGTTTGACCAGTTGCTCATCAGCACCCCCTACGAGCCCCTATGAGGGGTTCACAGACAGTAAAGACACACAGGGGTCGGCACTAAACCCCATGGAGTGGAATCTTTGGGTGGGATCCCAGAAGGCCCACCACGGTCGAGCCCAAGCAGCAGTGAATCCCCAGGAGTCAGAACTACGGAGATCCAAGGGATAGGTCAGCAAAATAGAGCTCAGCATGAAAAGACCATCATTGGTCCCCAGAAGATCAGTGCTGGGCACTGCGGCACACACGGGAGGTACTACCTTAGAGAACCCCCACAATCCTGTCATCCCATGAGCCTTTGCATATTTTTCCTCTGCTATGTTAAAGGTCAGATCTAAATGTTGTCTTTTACCGCTTTCATGCCACCTCCATCTCTAAACACAGCTCTACCACCGGACCAGAGGCTGACATGAGGACGTCCGTCCCTAAACACAGCTCTACCACCGGACCAGAGGCTGACATGAGGACGTCCGTCCCTAAACACAGCTCTACCACCGGACCAGAGGCTGACATGAGGACGTCCGTCCCTAAACACAGCTCTACCACCGGATCAGAGGCTGACATGAGGACGTCCGTCCCTAAACACAGCTCTACCACCGGACCAGAGGCTGACATGAGGACGTGGGCTGCACCTCTCCTTCCATTGCTGCTCTTCCTTCGCACCAGCAAGTCCCCGCTGAGCAGCAACTGGTCTTCACAGCATCTCCTGGCACGTGGGGCAGAGGCCAGGAATCTGCACAGCAGCTCGCTGCCACTGGCATCCCCTGTGCTATGCTCAGGGAGCACCCTCTGTGGCTGTGCCCGCAGAGTAGACTCCCCCACACTCAGCAAGCAGGGATGCCACTCGATGCCACACAGGAAAAGGGACTGGCACCCGGGACACCCTCCCTTGACATACCACCTCCCAGTGGCTCAGCTCCCGTTCCACGTGTCACTACCCACAGCAAGACCCATGCAGCCACTGCCAGAGCAAGGAGACATGTTGCCACACACCACGTGAGGAAGGGCCACGTCGGGATTCCTCCTGCAGATATTTCTCACTCAGTGGTTCAGTCTCAGCTGCATACTTGCTAGCCAAAGCAAGAACCATGACGTTTCTCCTGCCCAACTCATCTTTGGTTCTGCCATGAACACACTGGGTGCCAATTTGCTGTGTTAACTGAGGAGATGTGAGCAAACATCCATTCACCCCAGACAGGCACCAACGACAGGTCACAGTATAATGTCGCCAAAGCCCAAGTTGGTGAGACCGGTGAGTTTGTTGGGTTTCTTATTGGCCAGGGGGGAGAGACCACTTACAGTGTGATGGATGACCCCCAAACGCCGGCATCAGCACAAGCTTCCGCCCCGTCATGGTGATGACCTACCTCATGGAAGGTTCATGTTGGGGTCCCCCTTTCAGTTGGTCTTCTGCTTCCTGTGAACTTACTTCAGTATCCCCCAAGATCACTGAAGCTGGAGGAGGCGGGGAAGAGCAACTGTCTGGAATCCCAAGGTTAAAATCTTGTGGCTTGAATGTAAGGCTCGTGGATCTGAGTCCTGAACTGGGGTCAACGTTTGGAAAGGTTTGGTACCTTTTGGAGGTAGAAAGACTTGCTGGAGAAGGCCCCTCTCAGGGCACAGGTCTTGAGGCTTGTGACTCAGTCCTGTCTCCTCTTGTAACTTGCTCTCTCTGCCGCCCAGTGGCTGTGGTAACCAGCTTCCTGCTTCGCCCGCCCCAGCCATGCCTTCTGCTATGCAATTTCCACCAAAATGGTCTCTAGATCCTCTGGGACCACAAGCAAAGTAAATACTCCTTTCTCCCATGAGCTGCTTGACTCTGAGCATTTTCTCACAGTTACACGCGAAAGATAGCTCCAACAGAAATTGATGCCAAAAGTTGGCTTTTCTGTGGGAAATTTGGAGAATTTGGTTTCAAAAAGTTGAATGTTCGCCTGAGGAGATAGCTCAGGGGTGAAAGCCTTTGCCTTGCAAGTTAAAAACCTGAGTTCAGATCCCCAGATCTCACATAAAAATGACAGTGTATATAGTTCCAGCCCTGAAGGAAAAACCTGGGAAACCTTGCAGTAAAGCAATAAGGAGAAAGAACAACCCAGGGTGATTCCTGATGTCACTGCCAGGCCTCCACTGGAACACACATTCAAGTGACCACACACACACACACACACACACACACACACACACACACACAGTGAAGTGTGTTATGAAGTTAAGAGATTTTGGTACAAGAAGTTTGGTCATTTTTATGATGTGGCTGCTGTGCCTCTGGAACTGTTTCGTCAGAGAAACATGGAAAACTTTGGAACTGTGGGCCGAGAAGTGTATCCTGGAGACAGAGCTCAGTGGACGCTCTAGTGAGAACTTGGAGGAAATTAATGCTGAGAAAGACATGGATGGTGGATGCCCAGCTCGTGATGCTCCCAAGGGAGCAAAGAATATTTAGGGAACTGAACTAGAGGAAACCTGAATGATGGTTTGGCAAAGAGTTTGGCTGCATTTTGCCTATGTCTGAAAAGCTTGTCCAAAGTTAAAGTGACTGAAGTGTTTGGCGGTGGAAATTTCAAGACAGTATAGCCCTGAATCTGTGTCATGGCTGCTCTTTAGTGCTCTGATTGAAATCAACAGTGAAGAAGAATCGTCATCAAATCATGAGGAAAAAGCAAAAACTATGAAGTCGGATGAGGAAAATGTGTGGGTACTTCGTTCAGCAGTGGAATGTGCATGGATGCTTCTGGTCCCCTCTTCTCTCAGCGCATGTGCTGTTGCTCCTGCTTTGAATTCTTCACACACATGCAAGAGTCAGTATCCCACAGCCTCAGAACTCTGATCAAGGGTCCCCTTGGCTAGAGAGACCATCTCTGTCCACACCATTCAATCATGGCTTGTATCCTACACCGTTTTTCTTCCCATCTGTCATGGTTAGGCACAGGTGTCAACTTGACTGTTGAAGGTTTGAGCTCTGGGCCCATTTGTACAATTAGTAGTTGAGTTAAGCCCAGAGTGAACCTGAAGGAGATTGTCTGGCTGATGGGGAAGATCCAGCCTATGATGGGTGGGATTAGACCCTGGAATAAATCACAGAGAGCTGGTTGAGAGAGTCAGCATCCTTCTGTTCACTTGGCCAGACATGCTGGTCTGGCAAGTAAGAATTGTCCATCTCTTAGCTGTTATGTGGAGATGGTGTGGCCAGTTCCCTTGGCCTGGTGTTGGTGCGTGCTCTCCTGTCAAGCTGGACTGAGAACTGTAACCAGGAATCATAACAGAGAATAAACCTTTGTTCCTTTAAATTGTTTGACAGTCATTTATCAGCAACCATGCAGGCCGACTGCATGCAGCACTATCCCAGTTTTCACACCTGGAGACGTGTTTTCTCTCTGTCCCTTGATACTGAGGATGCCATGTCCGCAGGGGTCACATTCTCCTAGTATTGCATCCTGACGTCCTAAAAGAGGGTGGATCCATTTCAGGTGCCCATGGAACATTTGCTGAATGTGTGAGGAAGCGAAATCCAATTCTTGGTGTTCTAGGACAACCCAGCACTACCTCCAGGAAAAACAAGGCTGCTGAGATAAGTAGAGGAGGCAGGAGCCCCGTGCGGGTCAGGCAAGATGGTCGACCTGAGAATCTGCATGCCATGAAAGGTAGGTGGGCAGAAAGCAACTGCCCAGAGGCCCAGCGGGCACCCACAGAATCAGGGCTCCCGTGATGCGCTCCTGAGAAGCCAAATCCCAGCTCTCTGCTTCCCGGCGTGGACGCTTTGTTCCAGCTTAAGCTGAGAGTCGAGTATGGAGACGACCTGGAGGATAAATCCTAAGGTTCCAGCAGCTGCTCACTGAAGATTGGCGGGTAATCCAAAGTTACAAAGAAGGGTGTGCGTCACAACCAGTCTGCAGACCACTCAGGCAGACCCCCAAAGCAATCTGGGCACGAGGTCTTCTCTGGGCACGCGTGATACCAGCATCCTCTATTCCATTGTTTGGCAGCCTTTGTCGGCCTGCTAGCTGTCATCATTTGAGCGATAAGGCAGCGGGACGTCAAGGGGGCTGGCAAATGGAGTGGGCCAAGGAAGGAGCCAGACACAGCTCCACGGGGGGTTGGCATAGGGCAGGGAGAGGCGGCACCATCCAGTCAGTGGTGCTGGGAGATAGGGTCTTCCACAGGAAACAGTGATTGAAATCTGCCCGCCCAGCGAAGCTGTGGGCCCCACTCTTTCTAAGGACAGTCCAGATCAGACCAAGGAAATGCCCTTTGAGAAAAAAACAGCCGAGGGTATAGAAACATGCATGCTCTTTGTGTGTCTGTCAGAAATGTTATTCAGGAAAAAGAGCTTCAAAAAAAAAAAAAAAGACTTGGGATTATGATCTATGGCTCCTGAGGTACAAATTCATTCTGTCACTGGAATGTGTGAAATCTGAAAGCCAATCTGAATGCTACGTTGCTTACTTCCATCATAACAGGGACGAAACACCAGAGGAAAGCATGAGAGGGAGGAAGGGTCGCAGCCAGAGGCCACGTCCGTCAGGGCAGGAGGGCTTGTCGGTGGGAGCAGGAGGCAGCTGGTCACGTGACATCCACAGCCGGGGAGCAGAGAGAAGAACGCTGGTGCTGGCTCACTTTTTTTATTTATTCAGGTCCCCAGCCATGGCGTGGTGCTGCCCACAGTTAATGCAGCTCTGCCCCCTCCTTTAAGCCTCTCTAGCAGTGCCCCACAGACACACCCAAAGGTAGGACGCCGTGAGACTCTAAGTCCGGCCAAGCTGACTATGTCGATAGCCCATCACAGACGTTGAGACATTACCACAAATGGTCAATGCAGATCTGACTTTCAGCGAAGTGCAGACTCACCCATGCACTGCATGGAGCTGCCTTCGGGCCACAAATATGATACGTGAGGGAGCCTCCACTCCAGACTCGGCCCCCAGCCCTGAATGCTCCATACTGCATGGAGAACAGCCCAGGATCTGAGGAATCTAAAATCAAGTCGTTTCTAGTCCCGAGACTTTCTGACAAGCGACACTTGGCCCCTCCGTGGCCTCGCCCTGATGTCAGAATCCTTACGGTTTTGTGTTTGCTTCCTAGGAGATGCCTAAACCATGTCTCCTCTTTCCCTTCATCGACTCGAGTTGAACGTGCTTACAGTTCGGTGCACAGTGCTTCTTCCTCCACTCAGAACACCACTGGTCACTGGCCCGATGTGATCTCTCAGCCACACACAGCACCCTGGCCTCCATCACTTGACCCATGATGGGCATCTCAATCTGCCCTCACGGCTGGCAAAGCCTGGGCTCCAGAATCAGAGCTTCCCCTTGCTCTAGCTTCGAATCTTCCCCCCCAGGACAGGGTCGGAGATGCAGGCACGCATCACGTCTTTAATACCCTCCATACACTGCCGGAACTTAATGGCACATAAATCACAGATCATGAAGCTGCAGCGCTCCATGCTCCTTGCTCAAATGATGCTCAGTGTGAAACCGCCCACGAAGCAAGATGGAGATGCATCTCCCGTGCCCAGGTTCCTGCTGGGCAGTGTCCCGAGGAGCCCATCCTTTGTCTGAGGCCATGACTCAGCATGAACACACTCATTTTCAAGTGAATGAATGAACGATGCATGGACGAGAGAAACGAGGCGTCTAAAAATTGGATATAATTACGTGCTTGCACATGATCATATATGTGTTTGCATGTGATTGTTCATGTGCTTGCATATGCTCATTCGCATGTTTGCACATGATCATTGCATGCTTGCATATGATCCTTCACATGTTTGCATATGGTCATTCACATGTTTGCATATGATCCTTCACATGTTTGCACATGATCCTTCACATGTTTGCATATAGTCATTCACATGCTTGCATATATATGATCCTTCACATGCTTGCATATGCTCATTCACATGTTTGCACATGATCCTTCACATGCTTGCATATGCTCTTTCACATGTTTGCACATGATCCTTCACATGCTTGCATATGATTCTTCACATGCTTGCATATGTTCATTCACATGTTTGCACATGATCCTTCACATGTTTGCATATGATCCTTCACATGCTTGCATATATGTGATCCTTCACATGTTTGCATATGATCCTTCACATGCTTGCATATGCTCATTCACATGTTTGCACATGATCCTTCACGTGCTTGCATATAATCCTTCACATGCTTGCATATGTTATTCACATGTTTGCACATGATCCTTCACATGTTTGTACTTGATCATTCACATGCTTGCATATGCTCATTCACATGTTTGCACATGATCCTTCACATGCTTGCATATGATCCTTCACATGCTTGCACATGATCATTGCATGCTTGCATATGCTCATTCACGTTTTCAGAAAGAAGAGGCTCTGCACTGCTGGGCCAAGATGGAGGGCAGGGTGGGTGAGGGAGGGTGGAGGCTCGTGGCTGATGGGCAGTCAGCCCCACTTCCTGAGGACTCAGCAGGGACAAGCCACGTCAGGAGCTATTTGTTTGTGGCACTTCCACCCTCCTTGTTTCGGGCTCTTGGTGCCCAGTGGCTCTCTTGACATGTCACTGTCCCTTTCCAATCCTCCCTGAGTTCCGGAAGTGATTCTCAGACCTTCTCTCCCTCCATGAAACCTCAGGGGCACCTACGCTTTCTGACTGCGACTGAGTTATTCCTCTTCCCTTCTGTCGCCCTCATTGCCCACGATACACAGCTTCATGAGGTCTTGCTCCCTTAAGTGAAGGTTTGGGGTGCACACAAGCTGGCCTTGGGGTTGGCGAGAGAGAGTTCCAGAGACATCTTCTCTCTCTGGCTGGGGAGCAGGAGGCACATCAGTCATTCTCCTTCTGACCACGACCTTGGCGCTGAAGCAGGAGGAGAGAGGATTGTTGATTGCACCTGCCATCGTGAGTGGCGGGAAGCGCGTGTGGCTGGGGGAGGGTGGGGGCGGCTATTGTGCCAGGAGCCTTTTAGAGAGACACGTCTTCCTTCTCTTGCCTTTCACGTTCCTAAAGTTTTGTTCCCCTAAGTTGTGAGAAAAAGGAAATCTGTGATTTATTCGTGCAGGTTTTCTGAGAAATCTCTTTCACAGGTAGCCGGGAGCTGACCTGTTGGGAAGACAGATGAACCACTGGGGCCATAAAGATTCTTAAGTGACACTTTTGTGAGAGTTATTTCCAGAGGGGTCATTGCCGCCGAATTGCGCCAGTAAACTCGGGCTGGCGGCGCTCTCTAAGGAAAACAGCGCGGAAGACCCAGCCCGGGGCCACCGGCAATGAGGGATTTCATTTCGCAGGGTCGCTGGGAGACAGACCCATCTGTCTGAGCTCTCAGACTTGTAAGTGGCCTGATGACTTGGGCAGGAGGGACAGGACGCCAGGAGGACACGGGAACAAAGCTCCAGGCTCCGTCCTCCTGTTTGGGAGGCCACGCAGCTCTGTGAGCACTTGAATCACTGTAGACGCCAACCCACGCAGCTCCTTGTGGACAGAGGAAAGCAAGAGTCATGCACCCCCTTGTAAAGTGTGTTTGTTTCCTATTGCCATGGTAATGGATCCCACAGGTCTTGGGGTCAAAGTAAAGCAGATCTGCTTGATGTCTCTGAAAACCATTTGGCTAGCATGGGCATTGCAGGAGTAAAAGCAAGGGCTGGATCCTCCGGGAGCCCATCCTGTTCTGCAGGGTTTAGTGTGCATGGCCAGCAGGGGCCTTGGTATCCAGGTGACCATCTGACCAACAGGGGGCAGGATGCCCTCAGTGCTCAGGCACCAGGGTGGCAGGATGCCCTCAGTGTCCAGGCACCAGGGGGAAGGACGCTCTCAGTGCCCAGGCACCAGAGGGAAGGATGCCCTCAGTGCCTGGGCACCAGGGTGGCAGGATGCCCTCAGCACCCAGGCACCAGGGTGGCAGGATGCCCTCAGCACCCAGGCATCAGGGGGATGGATGCCCTGGTTCGGCACAGAGTGGGGCGTCTGGAGCTCTTCTTCACCTCGCGTGACGGACCCTCGGTGTTGCTCTCGTTAGAGCCTAGGCTTCCTCGGTGAGCTGCAGACCGCGCCAGTACCCACGGGAAGGAGATGAACGGATTAATGGGAGGATGAATGAGGCTCGATGCGGAAACATAGCCGTGGCTCGCTGACGCAGATAAGCGTTGTCTGGGGTCACTGAGCGTGACCGGATGCAGTATGGGTGTGTTATCTGCGTAAACAAGGACCTTGAAGCATGAGCAGGTCTCCCTTCTCCTTGCCTCCCAGTCAGACGGCAACTCAGACTGACCCCCGGGTGCAAAGCAGGGTCATGCGCGTGGGCATACCCCAGTGGGCAGCTGGTGGACGAGGACACAGCGCTGCACAGGTGGCCGAGTGCTCATAGCCTGCTGGGCTCCGTGGTGAGGACGCACGTGGCCTGTCTTACTTGCCTAGGACTCGGTTCGGAGCACGTGCTTGGGACAGAGGCCAGTGGAGGTCCCGAGAGCAGGACTCGGCCATCCAGCAGCAGCTTCTAGGGCGGGAACTCGCTGCTCCTCCTGACCCAGAGCAGCCCAGCGTCTCAGGCGTGACCCTGAACGTCTGCTGGGCCAGGATGTGTTGGAGCCAAGCTGACACTCGGGGCCTGGCAGCGAGGATGCGGGAGCAGATGTGGTGCGGGCATGGCGAGGCACGGCAAGGTGTCTGCAGACGGCAGAGATCCCGATGGTCAGTCCCACTGGGCTGCATCAGAGGATGGCACAGTGGGGTGCTGCCCAGCGTGGTGCTGCCCAGCGTGGGGTGCTGCCCAGCGTGGGGTGCTGCGGTCTCTTCCCATGGCTACCTCCTCTTGCGCTGCCTTTTCCCTCAGGCCCCTCCCCACCCTTTCCTCAGTCTGTCATAACAGGCACTAAGACAGGAGGCGGGGCTGGAACTCAAGGCACCCCAGTTTACACAGGCAGAAAGCCTCCTAAAGAGCTTGTATCTGCAACCTTGCTAGGCTGGGAGCCTGCACTGGGGGTCCCGTGAGGGACAAAGGCGGAGGAAAACATTAGTGATTTGCATGTAGCGAGCGCCTGGTATCTGTGGATTGATCACCGCACCAATTCCTTGTAGCACAATTCAATGTCCTGCGTGGAAGGTCACGGGGCGCCGGGCAGACAAGTGGGTTAAGTCAGGTCGTCTGATGCCTTGACCCCAGGAGAGGAGCCCAGAGCCCCAGAAAGCGATAGAAGGTGAACCAGATACCAGGACTTATTTCCACCACATTCAATGCAGCTTGTCCTGATTTCAGAACTCCACCTCGGATCCCAAACGAACGCACCAATGGAGGAGGCCACACAACTCCCAAGAGGGTGGTGACCTTCACTGTTCTCTTTCCGGGGGGAAGAATTTTAATTTACTCTTGTCTTCCCATATCTGTCCACGTTAGAGTACATTAGATGAGTTATTTTTAATCATTGCTCATAAATCACAGCACGGGTATACCCTGAGGCCCAAAACATTTACATAAAATATTAATTGCCACTGGGAAATTGGGTGAAGGTGCAGGCAGGGAATGTTGGGTGTGGGGTGTGGTTAGAGGACCCAGTGAGATGGATGAAGGAATCTTGGGGCGTGAGGGTCCTCCCCACAATCAGTCTCCTCCATGAAGCCACCAGGATTCTTCCAGGCCCAATATTCCTTCTTTGTCCCCCATGGGTTGAGGCCGACACTCTTGGGGACATGCATGTTGTTCCCAGATCAGGCATCTGCAGACAGACTCCTGCCACCATCCGCACTGTGCATGGCTCAGGCCAGGACAACGAGCAGCAGAAGAATCCAAGGGGTCCCCCGCCTGCCGCAGACCCCCTGTCTCCAGGTGTACCCTGAACACTGACTCACAGCTGGGAGGGCTGCAGGCTCTAGAAGCCCCTCACTGTCACACTGCCTGCTGCTGCTGCTCAATCCACGACCAAATGGCGCATGGAGCAGGGACTTCATTCTAGCTGACGATTACCTGGGTACAGTTCTCAGCTCGTCCTGGCAGGAGTGTCATACCAGCACCAGGAGCGACTGTCACACCTTATCCACAAGGATTGTTGAGGCGGGGGCAAAGGTCACGTGCCAGGCTGCAGGTCTACCCAAGTGTGCTGAAAAATGCCAGCTCGCTGAATCGGCTCCTCTCTTTCACCCACCTGCCATGGTCCCACCCTATGGCTGGGTCTGCCTATCAATTTTGACCATCTCCGGGGTGTGTTTAGGACTCGCCTTGACCATCCATTCTTCATGGATGTGTCCAGAACTCAGCCTGCAGCCATCAAGTTGGTGCTGTCTCTAGGTGGCACAGCCAGCAACTCCTCCCTGGCCTCGGGGTATCTTCTCTCCTTGAGCCACTGACCACGACCTCCAGTTCTGGCTGGGCCTCACCGTCTTTGTGGCTCTGTGCTCCAGCGCCTCTGTGTCCAGCTGACTCAGCTCTTTGTTGAAGTGCTGACCGCTGTGGAGGAGGACTCCCTCCTGTAGAGGACTCCCTCCTGTGGAGGACTCCCTCCTGTAGAGGACTCCCTCCTGTGGAGGAGGACTCCCTCCTGTGGAGGACTCCCTCCTGTAGAGGACTCCCTCCTGTAGAGGACTCCCTCCTGTGGAGGACTCCCTCCTGTGGAGGAGGACTCCCTCGCTGTGGAGGAGGACTCCCTCGCTGTGGAGGAGGACTCCCTCCTGTAGAGGACTCCTTCCTGTGGAGGAGGACTCCCTCGCTGTGGAGGAGGACTCCCTCCTGTAGAGGACTCCTTCCTGTGGAGGAGGACTCCCTCGCTGTGGAGGAGGACTCCCTCCTGTAGAGGACTCCTTCCTGTGGAGGAGGACTCCCTCCTGTAGAGGACTCCTTCCTGTGGAGGAGGACTCCCTCACTGTGGAGGAGGACTCCCTCCTGTAGAGGACTCCTTCCTGTGGAGGAGGACTCCCTCACTGTGGAGGAGGACTCCCTCCTGTAGAGGACTCCTTCCTGTGGAGGAGGACTCCCTCACTGTGGAGGAGGACTCCCTCCTGTAGAGGACTCCTTCCTGTGGAGGAGGACTCCCTCGCTGTGGAGGAGGACTCCCTCGCTGTGGAGGAGGACTCCCTCCTGTAGAGGACTCCCTCGCTGTGGAGGAGGACTCCCTCCTGTAGAGGACTCCCTCACTGTGGAGGAGGACTCCCTCCTGTGGAGGACTCCCTCCTGTAGAGGACTCCCTCACTGTGGAGGAGGACTCCCTCCTGTAGAGGACTCCCTCCTGTGGAGGAGGACTCCCTCCTGTGGAGGAGGACTCCCTCCTGTAGAGGACTCCCTCGCTGTGGAGGAGGACTCCCTCCTGTGGAGGACTCCCTCGCTGTGGAGGACTCCCTCGGTGTGAAGGAAGACTCCCTCCTGTGGAGGACTCCCTCGGTGTGGAGGAAGAATCCCTCCTGTGGAGGACTCCCTTGCTGTGGAGGACTCCATGGCTGTGGAGGAGGACTCCCTCCTGAGGAGGACTCTCTCGCTGTGGAGGACTCTCTCACTGTTCTCTTGGCAGCTGGCCCCATCTCTATGTGGCCTTCTCCCATGCAGCGAGTGCTCCCTCTGTGCCCTTTCCTGTGCAGTGAGTGCTCCCTCTGTGCCCTCTCCCGTGCGGCGAGTGCTCCCCCTGTGCCCTCTCCCGTGTGGTGAGTGCTCCCCCTGTGCCTTCTCCCGTGTGGCGAGTGCTCCCCCTGTGCCTCTCCCGTGTGGCGAGTGCTCCCCCTGTGCCCTCTCCCGTGTGGCGAGTGCTCCCTCTGTGCCTCTCCCGTGCGGTGAGTGCTCCCTCTGTGCCTCTCCCGTGCAGTGAGTGCTCCCTCTGTGCCCTCTCCCGTGCAGTGAGTGCTCCCTCTGTGCCTCTCCCGTGCAGTGAGTGCTCCCCCTGTGCCTCTCCCGTGCAGTGAGTGCTCCCCCTGTGCCTCTCCCGTGTGGCGAGTGCTCCCCCTGTGCCTCTCCCGTGTGGCGAGTGCTCCCTCTGTGCCTCTCCCGTGCGGTGAGTGCTCTTGTCCCTGTGGCCATCCGGAGGGTCAGCATAGCATCTTGGGACCTGTCGCTGGCCGAGCTGGCCCACAGCTGCGGCTCCCCACCAGGCCAGCGTGTGTTGTCACCAGGATTGAGCAGCAGCATCTCATTCCGTCCCCTTTCCTTTCACTCACACGTGCATCTTTATGCAAGGAGAGGTCCTGCGCGGAAGTGACAGGCATCACTCGGCCATCGAAATTCTGATGCGGCAGAGGACAAGTGTCGTTACATATTCATTCCAGCCCTCGCAAGACAGCTCAAGAGTTTGGCCCACATTATGGAAGCTTTTGTGGAGTGGGTGAAAGACGTGGTTGCGATGACAAACTCTATACATATGTAACTAGAAGAACTCTCCAAAGTGGGGTCACGGCTGCACCGTGAGCCTTTGCGGCAGCCACAGCGTGTCCGAGACCACGAGGTCAAAGCAATGGAGACACACGCTGCTTCTGCTGAGCTTCATGGGGCTGTGCGGTCTGAGGTAGAGCAGGGAGTGTGTGCCCGTGAGGTAGAGGAGGGAGCGCGCCCTTCCTCCCTGGGATTGCGTGGTGCTTTTCCTCTCCCGGAACTCTTTCCCATCAGCATCCAATGCTGTCAGAGCCGCTTCGTGGGGACTTGGGGACACACAGTGACAGCAACTCGGCTCATGACAGTCGTCCTCCCCTCTTGTCCCAGTTACCTGCGTGGCGCCGATAAGTTCATGGCCGAGCTGTTTAAGGACACGCGGTGTTTTCTTCTGGCTCATGATTGTCTGTCTACCATTCTTGTCCAGCTGGACAGGAGAGCTCATACCAACACCAGAGCCACCCCATCGCTGCAAGACTTGGAAAGAGGGACATACCTCACTTGCCAGACAGTGTATTTGTCCACGTGCCCCAAAGCTAACCACCCCTGAGCCGGCTGGAGAACATGGAGTGAGATGCTCACGGCATTCGCTGGCTGACCAGCTCGCTTCAGGCCCGGAGCACCCCAGCCAGTCCCGGTCTGGTGCTGAAGAATGCCAAACGTGACTGGGGCGAGCTCCCCCCTCTTACCCACCCACCCGGGAACAGCCAGACTTCCCGTGCACTGTCCTCCATCGACCGGCAATCTGCGGGCTTGCTCAAGGGCTCGCCTTGACAATCAGTTTTCCTTGGCCGTGACCACAGTTCAGCCTACAGCTAGTGTCACGGCTGTGCTTTTCTCAGACCCTCTTTGTTCATGTTCCTGCTACAGAGTCAGTTACCCTGGAGGGATTGGTTCCGAGGCGATTTCTTGGGTTTCTTTCAGCAGCTGCTGGATTCCCTGGGGGAGAGTCCTCTGGCAGCTGTTGACTGACTGCGTGTTGCAGATGGTGGGTCCCAGCATTTCTGACACCACAGACTGTAGTAGCCCATCTGGGTCAGAGATGAGGGGAAACACGCTGGTCCTCAGAGGGACATTCTAAGGCGAGAGTCAAGGTCTCGGGGGAAGCCCCGAGGCTCAGAGGAGTGGCCAGGCCACCGAGAAGGTTCTGTGTCTGCCCTGGAAAAGGAGAAAGAAATCTTTGGCATGGTTTGATTCAAGACAGGTAGGTGGGACTGGGCCCACCAAGCAGCCAGAGGAGAGGATAGATCAAGCAGCACTGCAGCCGTCCATCCACCCAGAGGACCACGCAGAGCTGCCATGAACCCCAGTGGCCAAGAATGCTAGGTACTGGGAAGAGCTCACCTGAGACAGCTGAAGAACAGAGCTGAAGAACCAGTCAGTGGACAAGACTGACCTCGTCTCAAGGCCTCTGACCCTCAGCCTCAGCTGCCCTGCGGTGGGGTCTTTGTCTCCGGCCACTCGGCAGGACCTCCCTAGACAAGGGCTGACCAAGCTACACGGGCTGTGGGTGGAGCTTCATTTCTGACCGTTGTCTGGTGAGGTAAGGTGCTGACTTGGGATAGGTGGAGGAGTCTAGATTGACGATGAGGAGGAGGTTGTCCTTATGGCCCAGCTGACAGCCCTGAGCAGTCCACAGCCTTGAAAAACTGACCACAGTGTCTGCATGATTGTGTCTGGACATGCCCTTGGCCTTCTCGGGGCTGCATGGAGCCAAGAGGCCAGTGCAGAGAGTGCCCACCGTTTCTGAAATAGACCAGGAATACAGGAAGGAGATTGTCTCTGCTCCGGTGACCCTAATGCTGCAGCACCTGAGATACACCCCCCCCCAAATGAGCAAGCTAGAGGTGAGGGAGGAGGGGAGCAGGAAGGAGGGAGAATTGCTTTGAGTAATCCAGAAATATGAACGGCCACCCTCCTTCCTCTCCACTCGGCTAAGGGTCTGGGGTCAGAGGTCCCTGCATGTTCCCATAATGCCATTCTCCTGGGATGTCATTAGCAGGGACGCAGCCGTTTCTTACTTTTGGCTCTGTGCTGTGGGCATGCAACGACCTCACGGAGTACCCGCCTCTTGTGTCGGGCAATGGTTTTGACCTTGCAAAGCACAGAGCAGCCACAGGGTGAGGGGGGATCGCATTCATGACAAACAGTCCCTCTCCGTGAAAGCTGAGAGCGTGCATCCGAGGGCCACATATAAACAGCAACCGCAGGATCAGGACGTCGATCTTGTAATTGGCGCTCTGCTGAGCCAGAGTCCTCTGGGCGGGCAGCCCACGAGCGTTACCCACACTGCCGGTGGAGACGGCAGCCCCGCCACCCTCTTGCTCCATCCCACATCACCTCTACCCATCCCCTCTTTCTTCCTGGCAGATGCTATTACATTTGCGACGATTCAGATAGGTTTTCTGCAGGCATTACACTTGCAATAAACAGACCCAAATTAACAGCTATGTATGACATCTCACTCCGGGGATCAAATCCAAAGCACTCGCTCCCTGTATAAATATCTCTTCCTCTCTGCGGTTAATGAACGGTACTCTTGTTGTTGGAAGCAAGATTAGACATATGCCTGGCTCCCTCCTCCGCCTCCCCCTCCCGTGCACTCCGTCCCTCGGTGTGAAAGCCTCGTCACCTCAGCGAGCGAGGGCCGGCATGTTAATTTTCCATAATTCAGAGAAACAAGACTGAGATGTGAGCTTCCCCCACAGAGCTGCCTCTTCCTTCTCTTCCTTGCTCTGCCGAGTTGGCTGCAGGTTAATGAATTCAACCAGCCCATTCTGGGGCCATCGGCCGCCAGGGACTCCCGGAACCTGATTTGGGAAGAGAGACTTTTCATTATCCTTGGTGCCGGGTGGGCGGTGAAGGAACCCGCAGTGTCTAGCAGTGACCTTGCTGGTGGCAACGTTGCGTTTAGTGCTAATGCAGATGGCTTCACAGGTCCGGGGAGGGAAAGGCAGGTGGAGGGAGGCAGGCAGCCTTGGGCTCACCCCGCTTCCCGCTGAGCAGAGATGAGAGGAGACTCGCCATCAGGTCTGGGGACAGTCGACTGTCCATCAGCCCCGACATGGACTTTAGCACTGCAGTCTGCTCTGTAGATGCCTGGATGACAGGCCGGGGGTTGCTGCTTCTCCTCGAAGACTTTCCCAGTGTCCCTCATCATCCTCATACTCCTTCTCGGCTTTGCAGATGGGCGGGCGGCTGCCCAAGACATCCGATTCCAGGAAGCGTGGAACTCTACACAGCCTACTTAACCTTCAGGTCCGGCCCATCCCTTCTTGCAGCTCATTAAACAACAGCAAAAGGGACAGCGGGCCGTGAGGACTTCTGGCGAAAGGAAAGGCTGAGCCGGAGCCTCTGGCCACTCGCGGCTTCTGTTCTGCTAAACTTACCTGGCATGATTTTCCAAAGAGCTTCCAAGCCCCGGAGCCTCAAGAGGCCTGGGCTCTTCTGACCAAGTTCGCCCTGTCTGCGCTAGCTGTACATGCGACTCACCATCTTCCCGATGGTTCTCCAACTCCACAAACATGCACCTCATGGCCTGCTATGGCCGGATGCCTGCACCCCATCCGTATGTTGAAGCCCAACCTGTGCCTGTGAGGGTATCAGGGCTGAAGTCTTAGAAGAGTCTGTGAGGGCTGAGTCTCCTGGCGGGTCCTCCTGCCAAGACCCTCTGGTGAGACCCTCTAGTGAGACCCTGTGGTGAGACCCACCCCTTGTCAGGACACACAAAGATCTCACTTTCATCTCTCCCACCATGTCAAGGCCCAGTGAACTGGTGACCACCAGGGTGTGATCTTCCTCTGAAAGGACTTCCAGCCCTGGGCATCAGGAGGACCCCCCATCTCTGGTCTTTGCAGCACATATGCGACAGTGCACCCCACATAGCACCAGTCACCTGGAGCACGCACTGCACCCCTCACCTCCTGGACCTGCAGCCCCTGCTTCTGACGCTGGCGTTTTCATTCACTCGCCCTTTAGTGCACAGAACACATTGACTTTTGGTTTCCAGTGTCATTCATGTAGGCATTGTTTATTTTCTTCATTTTTACTAGAAAGTACCTTCTAAAGAGCATGTTTGTTTGTACCAGAACCCAGACAGGTTCCGATTCATGAAGCAGCTCAGGAAAATTTATGTTGGCTAAATTAACTGAGGACATCCTCAGATAAGTCCGTATGATTGATATTCCTCCATACCACTGCTGAGGTGCAAAGAAGCCAGAAGAAAGACTGGTTTTCAGAGAAAAAAATCCAGAAGTATTTAATGTGTCAGGAGACCTCTGCTCTGAGTGCAGAAGACAGGATGTCTTGAAGACATAGGAAAACAGCTCTGACTAGCATTTTATACCCAGCCCAATGTGCATTCACAGGCAGAGAGGGAGCTGGGCATATTCACCCACGTAGACCCAAGGAAAATGTCACCCATCATCTTTCTGGCAGAAAAGTCCTCTGATGTGTGACTTAACCAATTTTCACACCGAGCTGTCCCAAGAGCCAGGGCCTGCACCCAGACGTGCCAGACACTGTGGGACGGCAGCAGCGATGGCGTGCGGAGGTCAGGAGCAGACTGCTCAGCCTGTTACAGCCACAAGCACAGGAGGACACGGAGCCGCTTTAGCTGCAGCTGAGTCTGCACTGAAGGGAGAACGAGCTTTCCACAGGGGCATCGTGGGGGCTCCTAGCCAGACACAATGAGAACAGAGAGACAAATGAGCTTAAAGGAGACCATGGTCAACCCAAGGAGAGTGCACGGACGTTTATCACCGGGAAGGTGATCACAGGCATCACACGTTCAGGCCGTGAATGCTATCTACATATTCATGATGATGTAAATATGAGACACTAATCTGCTGTAAAGTAAGATATAGCCATGAGACGAGAGATGGGTGGGGAAAAGTGTAGCAGGAGGGAGTGGGAGTGTGTGTCTGTGTGTGTGAGAGAGAGAGAGGGAGAGAAGGGAGAGAAGAAAGAGAAAAGGAGACACCCAGAGAGAGACTAGACTTAGACATTTTTCTGTGATAATCAGCGAAAGGTGCCCTGTCCACACACGGATCATTTTCTCTTCCTGTGACTTAAGTGCTGTTTCCCCACAGGCTGTCTAGGGCAGCAAAGTCCAGGATTCTCTCTGCCTGTCCATCTACCTGCCTTATTTCTTTATGTTTTGTGTATTGGGGGCCAAGCCCAGACCCCTCACAGCCAGACAAGTCTCTACCACTGTCCTCGTTAGATCACAGACCCGCTCACTGCTCTTTCCACAACCCAGCTGAGTCCCTGCAGCTCTGTTCCCTGCCTACTCCCACCATAGGCAAGACCCGCCTTCCCACAGTGCCCAGGACCAAGACGACTTGAAATTACAGTCTGTCTGTATCAGTCTCTTTCTGACTCGTAGAACATATGCCTGATCAAACAACATCACGTGCTGTGAAGCTTCCCCAGCCTTCTGGAAAAGCTTTAAAAATCAAGACTCACTCTGCTCTGAGACTGTGAGGTTTCTGGGGGGTGTGGAGGCTCCCTGAAGGCTTTGGGTATCCCCCTCCTGGCATGAGGATCTCAGTGCGGCCATCTATCCTACCGTCCCCCTGTGACCTGTAGCCCTTATTCCAAAGCTCTCTACCTACAGACCTCTCATGGCCCCTAAAGCACGAGACACTGTCTTCTAATAAGCTCACACTTTTTAAATCTCTCCTCCCCATCTGTATGTGTATGCATTTGTGTGTTTCCATGTGTGCATGAGATTATGTGTGCATGTGTGTGTCTCTGTGTATATGAGTGCATGTATGTATGTGCATATGTTTGTGTGTGTCCCTTTGTGTATATGGATATCCGTGTTGATGTATGTATATGTTTTGTGTTTGTGTGTCTATGTGCATATGTTTGTGTGTCTATGTGTGTGTATTTCTGTGTATATGTGCATGCATGTGTGTATACACGTGTATATGTTTGTGTTTGTGTGTCTGTGTCTCTACGTATATATGCGTGTATATATGTGCATATGTTTGTGTTTGTGTCTATATGTGTGTTTCTCTGCATATATGTATGTGTGCATGTATATGCATATGTATATGTGTATGCCTACATGCATATGTTTGTGTTTGTGTGTGTATCTGTGTATATATGTATGTGTGTGCATGTATGTGAATATGTTTGTGGTTGTGTGTGTCTCTGTGTATATGTGCATGTGTGTGTATGTATGTGTAATGTTTGTGTGTGCATGTTTGTCTCTGTGTATGTGTGGGGGGGTATGTGTGGCCATGTGTGATTGTGTGTTGTCACATGGGTGGCTTTGCTTTTTCTTGAGGTTGGAACGTGCCCTGTCATGGATGTTGCTCTTCGGCTCCTCTACTGAAATCTCTACCTTTGAAGCACAGCATGTTCATTTTCAAAGGTTCCTTGTAGGACATTTTTGATGATCTTATTCATAAGCACAGTTGGTGACTTGCACAAAGGGAAACTTTAAAGTCTAAAGGTGACACACCAAAAATAATTGAGAGCCATGTCGCCACCATAAAAATCCAGATACAGATGCTGTTGACACGTGAGAGTCCCTAGCCGTGTCTACAGTCAGTCATGCTTTGAGACCGAGCCGCCGCCCGGGCGGGAAGCAGACCAGAGACTGCACTGTAACCCGCTTGCATGGGTGACTACGTGGCCGCCAGCTTTGACTGGTACTGTTTAAAGCTGCCAATTTTTTGATATAGATACATATTTTCCTTCTTTTTAAATGGAGCTGGCAACAGGGTAGACATGTGTTTAACTATTTTTAAAAATTAGCAAAGTGTTTCACAAAGTGGCAGTTACATGCTACATTTTCACTTCAAGTGTATGAAAGATCCCACCATTGTAAATCTTTACAAATATTTAGCTCTGCTGATATTTTTCATTTGAGCCATTCTTGCACATGTGAAGTAGCTCTCCTGTGGCTTCAAATCGCATTTAAGTGAATCCCTGCGTACTTGAAAGTGCTGTGCCGAGGGTTTCATTGCAACTAGATGCCAAATGGGACTAAATATCTTTTCTTGTACTTCTTGTGATTAGCACAAGGTAGTCTCCTTCACTTGGCAAATGTTACTTTTCTGAGTCTTAAACCAACTTTGAATTCCTGGGGCTCCTGTAGCAGATCTCATACTTAGCTTTTCTAGGTTCAACTTACCAATTATGTGTTAAGAATCATTGCTTCATTTATGTTTGATAAGGAAACTGCCTATCATTTTCTGTTTGCCCTCTTTCCTTTACTGTGAGTCAGTTTTTATAAGTTGTCTGTTCTGAGAGATTTACCTGCTTAACTGAATTTTTGGTCATATAGCTTGAATATTTATAGCAGAACTTTTTATTGCTTGTAGGCCATGCGGCAAACCTGGTCTTTTATTCTGTTTTATTAACCTCTTTTATTCTTTGACTTAAGAGTATGTGCTTTCTTTATAGCTTGAGGAAATTTTACTTGGCATCTAAAATTTTAATTAATCTTTAAAGGAAGTCAGGGCTGAGGATGCAGCTCATTGGTGGAGCACTTGCCTAGCAGTATAGAGATTCCTCACCACTGCATAGACCAGACACGGTGGTGCATGGCTAGATCCCAGCTCAGCAAGAGGGTCAGAGCTTCAGGCTGACCACGGCCACTCAGTGCGATGGAGCCCTGTGGTGGAGGAAACCATGCTTCAGAGAAAATAAATTGAATCGGACCTTGAGTTCTTTCCTACCATTTATCTTCTAGTTAATTATTTTCCTAACTGATTACTCGCCTCATTCTGCTACTTTGGATTCTATTTCTCTTCATTTGCTAGTTTCTTAAGGTCGAATTTAGAAGCTCAAGTCTGAAATTTTCTCGGCTTTAACGTCAGCATTTACAACCGTAAATTCGCCACAACCTACTGTTTTACTCTGTTTCACAAGCACTTAATGTGTCGTATTTTTATTATGACAGTTTGAAAAATGTTTTAATTTCCCTGTAATTTTTGTTCATGTTTTATTCAAGAGTTCAGAGGATACAAAATAAACATGCAAAAAAATCAATTGTTATTTTTGTGAACCAGAAACAAATAATCCAAAAAACGAAATTAACCAAACAATTTCATTTACAACGGTCCCCACGTAGCAAATGCTTAGAAGTGAGTGGAATCAAAAGACCTCATACTTGTGGAATGTGGTTTCCGAAGCTTTGCTGAGAGAGCAAGACCTAATGCTTCAGGGGATGGCCACGCCCACGGGCCCCAGGCTCTGCACCCTGCAGACCGGCCGCTCCTCCAATCCACTGTCAATCAACCAGCTCTTCAAGATCAATGAAGCTGGAGGCTTGAGTTTCTCTTCCTCAGCATCAAGCCAGGTAGAAGCCATGACTGAGAGCAGAGCAAGGGAAAATCGCCCGCTGTCTAGTTCAGCAGCACAGCCGATTGGGTCGGCTTACACTTTGGGCCCGGCCGGGGTTGACGCCCAAGGCCTTGTGTCTGCCAGATGTGCCCTAGCAGTGACCTGCACCCAGACACAGGGCATCCCATGTGGTGCTTGGGTAGCAGGACTCCATATGCACACGGCCAGTGCACTTGGACCTGGGTCCACGTCACACGCACAATAAACTCTAGACATGCTTAGTTTTAGCGGAAATAAAAACTCCTGGAAGAAAACATTGGTGAAAAATTCCTAGAACTCTGAGCTGGGGAAGAGCTCGGCTCACAATGGGAAGAAAGTTTTGTCATTTAGGGACCAGGGAGATGCTAGGCTGGCAAAATGCATTCTGCACATGTGTACGGACCTGAGTTCAGATCCCCCTGTAAAAAGCTGAGCATGGTAATGTGTGTTTGGAATGTCAATCCTGGGGAGCCCGAGACGGAGCCCTGAATCACTGGTAGTCAGCTGCTGATGAGGGAGACCCAGCCAGTGACAGACTGTCTCAAAAATACACTGCATGACATTACATTGCAACACAATGTAACAGCAAAGCTAAAATGATATAAAATATACAATAAAAACCAAGATGAATGTTGCTTCAGGAAAAATGATACTCTTTTCTCTACAACTATAGTCATGTGCGTGTATGCACACATACAACATACACATATACACATACGCACGAATATGCATTCCCACATCCACATGCATGCACACATTCACACACAAAAGTACACACACACACACACACACACACACTCACACACATTAAAAAAACTTTGTCATTTAAGCGAGTCTGAATTGAAGAGGATCCGCAGACAGTGAAAGCACATTACAAATCATGCGTTTGATGGAGGATTTGTATCCAGAAGCCCAGCACCTGAGTAGCAACAAGATTAATGGTCCAATTAGATGGTGGACAAAAGCTTTGAGAAGATATTCCCCCAAGGAAGATCTGCACAAAGCTAAAAGGCACAGAGAAAGAGCCTCAGCCTCATTAGTCATTGGGGAAATGCAAATTAAAACCATAACAAGAGAGCCCGTCCCGCCTGCCAGAGCGCACAGAGGGCAGCTGCCAAGCGTCCCTGTGAGGAGTCACACCGGACACAGAGGGCCACGCCGAGGACGGATGCTGTGGAAAGCACTGGGCAGTTGTGTAGAATTAAATATGGAGCTAGGCAATTCCACTCCTCAACCTAGAGAACCCAAGCATGGCCCACAGCAGGACCTGTGGGCAGAGGGCATGGCGATAGGTAACGGAACGCTCATGATGTGGGGGCTGCCAAAACAACATCTACCTGCCTCATCTGTGTGGCCTCTGGCGAGTCCCCAGTGAGGCCACAGCTCACATAGGCGGGAAGGGAGGCGGCTGCACATGGGAGACAGGAGGAAGCTTCCGAAGAGCCTGCTCTGAGCCAACACAGCGAGACAGCACGAATCCCCCAGTGATGGCATTTCCCCATGCTCCCCTGGGGCTTACTTACCCTCAAGGTCTCACCATCAAGCGAGGACCAGGCCTCCAGCATATTAGCTTTGGGAAGAAACACGCTCAAGACTGGACCAGAGCTCCAAGTGGAAGCCACGCAGGTTCCCAGGCGCTGGTGGTTGGACAGGCGGATTGCCTATCATGTGCGCCTGGCCAGTCAGGAATGCAACCAGTCCACTGTACTTCAATGTACTTCGTGTTGGAAGGACCTACAAAGCTTGGTCCTGGGGTGAGCCGACACAAAGGTGCTCACCTCTGTGCAGAACCATCAGGAAGGTCATTGATAAAGAGAGGAGGCAGGTGGTCGTCCAGCGAGCAACCTTAGGGAGAGCATGGAGCTCGGAAGAGGGGGGTTCATGCTCACGCCAAAGCCAGAAAATTAAAAAAAAAACAGGTTGTCAAATATCTAATTATTTAGGGGTTTGTCTTAGGCATTAAATTCTAATTTTGTTATAGACAGAGAAACTACAATGCAGGACTTTAAAAAGATTTTGCTATTACTACTACTACTACTATTTGTGTGTGTGTGTGTGCACACGCGTGTGTGTGTGTGTGTGCACGTGTGTGTGTGCGCGCGCGTGCATGTGTGTGTGTGTGCGTGCGTGTGTGTGTATGTGTGTGTGTGCACACGTGTGTGTACACCACAGCATGGATGTCACAGGATAAATGTGGAGCTCTTCCATCTTCCTGGGCTTGGGATAGAACTCAGGTTCCTGAGCTCACACCACAAGTCCCTTTTCTGCTGACCCCTTGTAGTTCATCCAATACAGAATTTTTACATTAGGAAACACACAAAGGTATTTTTCAGCCCCTCACATGGTCCATTTGGTCTCGATCCCATGTGATCTTGAAAGCATGGTCCATCCCATTTCCAGTAATGCTGCTGTAGTCACTCCTTTTGGGATGATGTTAAGATTTTCCACATCCAAATTCTCACGCTAGTTTTCCTTGGTTTTTGTTATGCATCCCTGCCCTCATGAAGAGGGAAGATGTCACACATCTGGTTCTGAGTGTGGATTCTGCTCAGGCTGCCAGCTCTGGTGGGAGCATTCCTGACTATGCTCCTGTGTGATTGTGGCAGCTCCATGTGACAGGGTCTCTTTATCCTCAAGAGACCTCCCTTTGAATCTCTGCTCCAGTAGCGTGCTGTCTGTGACTGCAGCCTTGCAGAAGCCTGTTCGGTTGCTTTCCCAGGGCACCGTCCCTGCTGTGTCCCCTCCCTGACGTGCCTTTATATCTGGTATGACCTCTCATGAACAGCAGACAGAGCCTTGGTTTGGGGGAGCTGGTCGCGTCTAAGCTGATTTGGAAGGTGTGGTGACTACCTGACATCCAAGCTTCTCGTCTCAGTTTCTCTTAATGACCAGTTTCTGCTGTGAAGGGACTCGAGCCTGTGCCCCTTTTCAGAGCTGACTGGTCCGGGGTTCCTTGGCTACGGTATCTCCGTGCTACTCTGGGCACGGAGACGGCATGCAGACCCAGACAACCTGCTTTTGTCACCTTTGCAATATCTATGTGCCCCAAATTCAAGTACACATCCTCTTTATTTTCTCCTACAGCTTCTCTCTGGCTTTGAGATGTCTGCGATGCATTTGGAAACACTTGCAAGATACCGTGGGGTGTAGGCTGTGTGTGAATATGCCACCGACCGCAGATAGAACTCAGAGGACAGACCAGAAACACCTGCACCCAAGTCCAGTTTAATGAACCAGTGAACTTACTGGTTTGTTGCAGGGGTGTGGCTGAGGGGTTCCCTACAAGACCACGGGTAACTCACAGCAGGTTCCAGCATCAAAAAGCCCACCCCAGCATGGGTGGGGGAATCCACAAAACTACTTCCCTGGGGCTTGCTGTGTGACCCGCAGACCGCCCAGTTGTAGGAAGCCCTCCGCAGCACGTGTTTCTGTTTGTATAACCTTGGGGGACGCTCAGGGAGTCTCATGACTTCCCGGTGCTTCCTGAGCCTGGCTAGTTTCTTCTTGTTTCTGAGCATCATGTGCACTTGGACTTATAGGAATCCCCCCCCCCCGACTTGTGTGGGATCACAGAGCACTGGCCAGCCAGGGCTACTGTGCCTTGTGCTCCCTCGTCGAAGCCCCTGGTGTACCAGCCAGCATCCCAACCTGGGCCATGTGGCCCCATCGCACTGGAGAGCCGCGTGAATCGATTTCTGCTCTTTGTTCCCATCCGAGCTTTTGAGAAAGTCTCCCAGGGCGGCTTTGTAACACACCTTGACATCTGCTGGGATAAGCCTTTCAGTTTTGTTCATTTTCTCAGAGATTTCCTTGGCTATTTTCGGCCTTTTGTATTTTCGCATACCCTTCGGGACAGTCATGTCAATTTCCAGTAGAAAAACCTACAGTGACTCATTGTGGGACCGGGCTAGTGCGCATATCACTCTGAGAGAAATGACATCTCCGTGAGTCAGCGGGTGCCAGGCACAGGGGGGTGGGGGAGAAGGGAGGGTCCTGCCATGTATAGACGTCACCTTCCCTTTCTCTGAGTGACACTCACTGACTCTCATAACAAGGCCTTCAAGCTTTTCCTAGACTCATTTCTGGTGAGTTCGCTTTCCGGTTGCTGTGGCTAAAGCTTGATGGAAGTTTGTCTTCTGTTCACTTATAATTGGAAGAAGACGCTAAGGCTTACTCTGCTGCTGTTTGCGCTTTTTAATTAGGCTTATTTGCTTTTATTGGTATTAGTGTGTGAGTATATACATATATGTACATGTGTGCACGCATGTGTGCATGTATATGCGTGTGCATGCATGTGTGCATTGGAATGCATGTATACGTGTGTACAGACATGTGTAGCATGTGTGTGCCCATATATGTGTATATGCATGTGTGTGCGTGTGTGGTGTGTATGCATGTGCATGTGTACATGTGTGTGTATGCATGTGCGTGTGTGCATGTGGTGTGTGTGCGTGTGTATGTGTGCATACTTGTGTGCGTGCATGAGTGCGTGGTGTATATGTGCATGCGTGCATGTGTATGGAGAAGCACGTGTGGACATCTGAGAACAACTTTCTGCGGTCAGTTCTCTCCTTCCCCCGTGTCTAGACAGGCTCTTCTTGTTGCTTCTGCCCCTCTGCTTGCTCCAGGCTCGCCAGCCCCTGTGTTTCTGGGCGACCCTCTTATCTGCACCCCCTCACTTCACTCACCAAGAGACACTGTGGTGAGATGAGAACACTGCACCCGACTTCGTGAGGTTCCAGGGTCACCCTCGGTCCCTCACGCTCTGCAGTGGGGGCTCTTACCACGGAACCGTCTTGTTGGGTCTTGGTTTCAGTTGTATCACTTGTCAAAGGGCCACGCAGCACCAGCCGGAGCAGACGCAGGGGAGGGAGTTAAAGGGGTGCTTGGTGCAACCTGCTAAGCTCCTGATAATTGCCATGAAGCCGAGGTGTGCCGTGCGTAGCTCGTAGATAGTTTCATGAGGTCGCCAAGGTAGCCTGCGGTTCCTGCTCGCCGGCATGGTCAGGCGGGCGTGGGTGTTCACGCTGCTGCGTGCGGTGCGCGATCTCGGGCCAGCAGCACTTGGTCCTTTCGTTCTCCAGGCGCATCCGTGGGCTTGCAGATACTCCTTAGCTTTGCATTCCTGGAGCGCCAGTCGTGACACAGGCCCTCCTCACTAGGACGCTCCCCTGCGGTCACCTGCTCCGTGGCTTTGCACCTGTGTTGAGAGAGACAGGATTCGTCTATCTTTTACAATATCCCTTGTCAGGTCTGTGTAAAAATACCAGGCTGGGTTCCGAGTGTGTGGCAGATAGTGCTTCCTCCTTTTGTGTCTTGGGAAGACATTGTGCAAAAGCGGTTTGACCGCCCCTACCCCAATCTCGGGAAGAATTGGTGAATTACCTTTGTTCTACAATGTGTGTAGCAATGGCTGCCTGAGTGGTTGCAGGTACGATTCGTTTGCTAAATAGGAGGCCACTAAGATGCTTAAGATCGCTCCCGCCACGTGAAGATGGCACGTGTGAACTAAGTTTTCCCAATTGATGGAATTGTCTCCTCTTTTGTCACAAAAGGCCGGTGGAGTTCTTTTTCTTCTACCAATTGTGGGATCTATGGCAAATGTCCTTTCCAATCATCCCTGGCACTGATACGTCCTCTTTCCAAAGAGCATGGTGGTTCAATCATGGGAAACAGAGGCCGTCCACTCTTTCCTGTGGCCACTCCTCAGTGTGCAAGTGTCAAACTAGTGTCTCTGGATTGTGTTGTGCATGAATGGATTAAAAAAAAAAGCAGATGTTTAAGTTGCCTACTCGGGTTTCATAAAATTGACTATAAAAATTTTGGCTTTGGATTAGGACAGAACATCCAACAATTTTTTCTTTTTCCTTTTCTTTCTTTATCTATTTATTTATTCAATTGTGCATGGATGTATGTACATGTGTGTGTGTGTGTGTGTGTGTGTGTGTGTGTAGAACCCCACGGGTGAATTCGGGAACCACCATGGATGCCTCCGTCTCCTCCTCTTTGTTTACTCTGCCCCGGGATTCACAGGCTCCACCCTATCAGGACCAGAAGCGCAGGCCGCCCCCGCTTCCGCCCAGCGTCTATACGTGGGGTCTAGGATCAGAACTCAGGACCTTCCGCCTGCAAGGCGGAGGCTTAACCCCTGAGCCACCTCTCCAGCCCCAGAACATCCAACAATTTTTGAAATGGCCCCATGTGCAACTCTGCTACTTTGTGCTGTGCATCAGTGTGAGGTACTGTTAACATCACTGAAGACGACGAAGTCAAGACAGTGATCAAGTCTGAAAACACCAAGATCCTGGACATGCCTCAAGATCAATGCTCAGCCGAGACTTGAATGTTCACACAAAAACAAATGCAACCTTCTCATTAGTATGCAAATTCGCTGTGCCCTTTATTAAATGGCAAATTTCTGTGTACATCAAAGGATGTTTGAAAATGTTTTTCCTATGATGCATTATCAGCGAATATGCTTTCCATACACCTGTCCTGTCTATTTCTCCACTTGAAACCAGGTAGCATATTTCTCTGAGGGAAACAGGCCACTTACAGAAACGGATCAAAAAGCCTGGTGCTAAGCAATGTGCCAGTGCCAACCCATGCAGTGTCTCCAGCACACCGAGGAGTAGAAGAGACCTGAGATCTAGAGAAAACGTGGAGCACATGGGAGAATGGCGTCAGTCCCCCATGGGAGAATGCCATAGGTCCCACATTGAAAACTGCATCATATACAAAAGGACCTGAGCCTCTGCGAGGTTCTGGAATCGTCTGTAGACTGTGGAACCAACCTTTGCACAAACTGAAGGACAGATGAATACGCCCATATGTCTGTTTATATTTATGCCCATGTATATGCTGACTTACATCGGTGCATGTGTGTGCACGTGTGAGCTTGTGCTCATACATGTAGGTGTGTGAGCACACATGTGTCTGAAGTTTGTTCACTATCCAAGTGACATGGCTTCTGCCCTCCAGCTCTGAGGCTGTTCTCGCTGACCTGTCCTCATCCTCCACGAGGCCTGATGATGAGATACCTGCCTTCCTTCAAGCTGCTGCGCTCATGCTCGTCCACGTGGACAGCACGTGTTTCTCAGCATGCTGATCTTAAGAACCCGTCCTTGCCAGTCACACAGCCTGCTCTGGCCCCGTGTGCGGTGTGCGGCCGAGCGTCCCATGGATGCAGCCTCACTCTGTGGGGCTGATGCTTTGCCCGCTCCACGGCTACCTGTGATGCAGGTTCGAACACCCACAGCTCTGTAGACACTGCTTGCCTTGGCTAGCGGACAGGACCTGCCTCGGCCAAGTCCAGAGCAAGGCTGGATTCATAAACCGCCGCGGATCCTCCTGAGCGAGGAGGATCAGAATGGAACGCTGAGCGGGGATGTGCAATGATCCGTCCCTCGGGCCTCAGCCCAGGACGGCCTCAGAGCCTGACGTCCTGGGTCCAACACTCCACAGGCCTGTGGTCTCAGCGCCCTTGGAACGGGCTGGTTCTGCTGGGGCTGGGCCTTTGGTGTCCACATTCTCTGCGCCCCTTTATTCTGTGCTTCCGACGGCTCCATCTCTCTTCCGAGCATCTGCTCCGTATCAGGAATGGCGAGGTTGTGCCCATACTCAGCAGTCTGCATGAGAAGGCTTAGTCTAGACAGGAAGTCATGCTGTGATGGGAGGATTTTCCCACTGAATTTCCAGCGAGCGCCATGACTCAGCCACTGGGATGCCCGGCACTGTGGTCCTAGTGTGGTCCTCTCGTGTCACCTCTAAGCCTGAGCTGCCTCCCACAGGCTCGTGTATTTGGATCCTTAGTTGATGTTGGAAGGTCGGGGCACCTTTGGGGGTGGAGCCTTGTTGGAGGAAGGCAGTCACAGGGGGCGGGCCTCGAGGTTGATGAGCTCCGGGAGGGGTCTGCTCTGGGGGCGGCTGTTTGCAGCTCTGAGCCTCCGCGGTGGATGTGACTCAGACCGCCGCAGCCTCTCCACCAGCCAGGCCTTTCCCACCGTAAGGGGCTGCATCTCCCTCTCGACCCAGAAGCTGAATACATCTCCCCTTTCTCCGTTAAGTTGCTTGAGTTTGAGCGGTGGCTTGGAGCAGCCCAAAGAGTAACCGATGCATCAAAGCTGCTCACCTAACCCACCGTCTTGGGTTTGACCCACCGTCTTGGGTTTGACCCACCGTCTTGGGGTTTTGGCCACGTGTTCATGTTGGAGATGTTCTCTCAGTGGGATCGGCAGCTGTGCCGCGGTGCTCCAGGCCCTGCTGGGGGAGCGCGGTCCATGCGTGGCCCTCCAGGCAGTTAGACATTGCTGGTTACGCTGCATGTGGCTCGTAAATCACAACAAAAGGCTTACGGGGGTCACCAGAGGCCTAGGGAACTGGTCACACCATTTCCACAGGACTGCGGAGAGGGAGGCAAATGACCCTTGTCAGATAGCATGTCTGTCCAAGAATGCTGAAGAATGCCGACTCCATGAATCAGCTCCCTCCATGTCAGCACCAGCCCAGGGAACAGTTCCATGCCCATCAGTAAGAAAACCTCCTGCAGACTGCGCGGGGCTCATCTCAACTACTGCTTCTTTGTATCTGTGCCCAGAGCTCCAGTCGTCAAGGCGACACCTTCACCTGACCGTGACACACATAGCTCACTGTGCTATTATCGTATCTGGATGAGAAGCTGTCTTGTCCTGTGTCCACAGGCAGATCTTTCCCACAGTGCTCTTTGCTTTCCCAGTGAGCACTTGGGCTCAGCCAGCACTGTGTGTTGCTCTGTGCCAGGCTCTGCTGACGTGGGCACCGTCCATTCGTGGTCTTCTGCCCACTTCAAGCGTGTGCTGCTTTGAGCTCTACTTTGTACTTGAGAAAACGGTGACTCTGAGAAGCGACTGTGGCCAAAGTCACCAGGCAGTGGGACGTGGAACTGGTCTGGGTGTCCCCTCTGTCGGGCAACTGTCCTCCCCCACAGCATCCAGCTCCCTGACCCTTGCCCTTTGACCTCTGGCTCCAGGCCACAGTCTCATAGTCTACTGAGTTAATCTGGCGGTGCTGACACTGACAGTTGACCGCTTCTGACTACGCCTTTCCTGTCACGTGATGCATCTTCGTCCTCCTGGGATTGCCTTCATTGGTCAGCCTGGGTGACGTAATGGAGGATGCTGACTAACGGATTGTGTAACTGGCGTTCATTCTTCCCAGTTCTGGAGGCCGCCGCCCAAGGCATTGCCAGGACCAGTTTCCTCGGAGGCCTCCAGCCACTGTCCTCCTCTAGTGGTCTGCGGTGCTCCTTGGCGAGTATGTCACCCGCTGCCTGGGTCTGAACATTGCTCCCCACGCATAACTCTGCCATTTGCAAGTCCTCTCTTCACGAGCACACATCACGCTAAAGCATGTGGGATGTTCATGTACTTAGGCTCACCCTAACCTCCTTTACCTTGATTATCTGCAGAGACCCTCGTTGAAACTGAGGTCAGTCCCTCAGACTGTGGGGCAAGGACTTCGATGTCTAAAGGGGGCACACTTCATCCTACACGGGTTCTCTTGGCCGCTCCTCACTCTGCCCTGTCTCTCACCGCCCCACAGCTCCTTCCCTGTCTCAGGACTTTTCCCAACACCTGGTATCAGCCTCGTCTGGATCCAGTCATCCCAAGCCTCCAGGGTCTTCTCAGAGGGAAAGTCATAGCCAGGCCCGGAGGGAGGGGGAGGCTGGGACCAAACTCCCTGTTCTACTGATCTTTGTTTCCCTCACCCTCACACCAGTGCTCTGCCCCTCGCCCCACAGCCCTCGCTTGTCCCAGCTCTCTGGCATCTACAGGGGCACATCTGGAAGTGTTTCTCATCTTGAGAACCTGGTATCCTCTTTCAGTGGCACTGCATGTTGCTGGTAAATTCAGAAGCACGCCACTTAGGGGAACAAGCGGTTTTATTCTTTCTTATGAGTCTCAGTTACCAGTCTTCATCTAACTTGGCCACAGAGCTCATACCAACACCAGGGCCAACACCACACCACAGCCACAGAAATGCAAAGCTGCAAATGTATGCTGCAGTGTGCCAAGGAATGCAAGGCTGCAAGTGTATGCTGCAGTGTGCCAAGGAATGCAAGCCTGCAAGTGTATGCTGCAGTGTGCCAGGAATGCAAGGCTGCAAGTGTATGCTGCAGTGTGCCAGGGAATGCAAGGCTGCAATGTATGCTGCAGTGTGCCAAGGAATGCAAGGCTGCAAGTGTATGCTGCAGTGTGCCAAGGAATGCAAGGCTGCAATGTATGCTGCAGTGTGCCAAGGCACTGAACCAGCTCTCTCCACCTGCTCTCTTGCCAAGGCAGTGGTCCCGCCCACCCTGGGCTGAGTTTTCCTGTATCAATCAATCAATCAGACAATCTCTGCAGGCTTGCTCAGGACCGCCTTAACCATGAATTCTTCACGAATATGCCCAGAGCTCAGCCTTCAATTGCCTCACTAACACGTGTTATGTCTTCTGAGGTCAGGGTCCCCCCGGCTGTCTCATGGCTGTTTCTCCAGGGCTCTGGACTCTGTCGGCCATGCTGCTGGGCTCTGTGAGTGACTCACCAAGTCACTGGGCCGCTCTGTCTGTGAGGAGCAGAGAAGGCCCCGAGTCCTGGTGCTGGGTCATGTGTGTGTCACACGGCAGAAAGTCACCCTCAGTGGTCTCCTCCAGTGGTCTCCTCCAGTGGTCTCCTCCAGTGGTCTCCCCCAGTGGCCAGGACAGCTGTGGCAGCTTCTTCTGCTGACCCCATGTCCAGCCTCGTGTTCTCTCTGAGGACATTCCCTGGGATGCCTCAGAAGGAAGTTCCGCGGTCCCCTGCAGAGCTGTCACGAGAGGCCCCGGGCGGTGGCACCGTTCCACCCTTTATTTCCCACAGGAAGCCGCAGGCCGCATTGGAAACCGCAGGACGCTGGTGGTGAGAGGCGAGGTGCAGACCGTGACCAGGAAGCGCGGCACGTGGGGCGGGAGGTCACACCAGGATGCAGAGTCCAGACGGTACTGTGGACCTGGACAGTGGCCATCACCAGCCACCCAGCGGAGGGCCCTGCTGCAGAGGACAGAGACCGCACACTCAGGAACTGGCTGTCATTCTCCAAACAGAAAACAGTACACTGGGGAGATGGCGCAGGGGTAAAAGCCTTTGCCTCACATGTCAAAAGACCTGAGTTCAGATCCCACACAAAAATATCAGGAAAATATGGTGGTGGCCTGTAATTCCAGCTCTGGAAGGTGGGGCCTGAGGAGCCCCAGAGCAAAGCAATAAGGAGGTAGAGCAATCCAGGATGGGTCCTGGTGTGACCTTTGGGTCTCCACAGGCACACACGTCCTGCTACACACACACACACACGCGCACACACACATGCACGCACGCGTGCCCAACCAGGTCCTAACAGGAAGAGAAGTTCCCGTTTCAGGACAGCTAGTGACACAGGAAAGCTTCACTCCTTCAAGTGCTGTGCTTGCACATACGTGAGGCCGAGGCCGCCGCCCTGTGCGTGCACACGCTGTAAGTCCGCACACGCATGCCCTGCACGTGCACACATACTTCATGTACCAGGGGCAGAAGCCAGGCGCGATGATTTAGCGGGCCTGCCGCCTTTGTGACTGACCTTTGAAATGGATTCTGCCGGCTGCCTGGCCATCCTGCCCTGGGTGGGACTGCGGGCGGCACCGTGAATCTCCTTGTCACACTTTGGTCGTAAAAGATACTGAAGTCAGTTATTAGTATGCTCAGGCGAGAGCAGCAGTCAGACTCTGCGTGATTGAAGGGAAGCTGCTCCGTGTCTCTCTTCTCCCCTGGGGGAGCATCCAGCAGGAAGCCCTGGGGGCGGGGCCAGCACCGTGCTGCCCCCACTGAGGATGCTCCTTGGGGGGACCTCCAGTGAGCGCCTGTCTCGCTGGGGTGTTCACACGCAGCCCCGAGGTGCCCAGGGGCCTCCGGCTTCTGTGTGTTGGATGACCTTCACCTTCTTTAGGACACTATCTAGTGACCCCTCGGGTGACTCCGTGTGACGGCTCTGGGCGGGGCAGGGCTGGCATCCAGAGGCTTTCAGCCTGCTAAGGCGGCGCGGAGCCTGGCCTGGGCTCGCCCACCCGTCTTCTGAATGCCCTGGGTCAAGGGACCACGATCAGGTACGCTGGGCCCTTCCATGCCTTGGCCTGTGGTAGTGAGAGGTGGGAACACAGCACCGCGGCAGCCGTCCTGGCTTGAGTCACTGGGACACACCTGATCCCCAGAGGCCAGGCCCTGTGCAAGGGGTACACCATTCCCCAGAGGCCAGGCCAAAAGAGGACACCTGTCACCTGATACAGCCCAGCTGACACGCGCCCGCAGACAGCCCCTCCTGTGGTCCAGCCGTCCTCCCCCACCCCCCCCTGTGGTCCAGCCATCCTCTCCTGTTCCTTCCTGTGGTCCTGCTGTCCCCTGCAGTCACACGTCAAGGCCACTCTATGTCCCCAGAAGCCCTTCCATGATTTTCAGGACCCCTGAAATCAGTTCTAGCAGGTGTTCCGTCCACCTTGTCTCCCCCAGATCCTGAAGGGGTCCCAGTGAATACCAGGTTCTGGTTAAATGGCTGCGGGAGGGGTGCACAGTGAGCATGGAGTATGCCCCACTTTCTACGCATCCCAGGGCAGCGCCAGCCTGGCGGACATGGTGAGAGCTGCGTCCATCAGCTGATTGGATGCCTCATGGGACAAGGGGTGCGAGAGCAGAGCGTACCCAGGAGGCCTTGCGACTACCCAGACCACCGTGCAGCCATCCTGGGCAGACGGGTCACTGGGCCTTCTTGCTCTGGTGCTGAAAGACAGATTCCAGAGAGGGGGGGTGGGAGAGAGAGGAGGCTGGAGAGAGGAGGAGGAAGAGAGGAGAGGTAGAGAGATGGCAGGAGAGAGAGGAAGGAAGAGAGAGGACAGGAGAGAGAGAGGAAGGAAGAGAGAGGACAGGAGGGAGAGGAAGGAAGAGAGAGGACAGGAGGGAGAGGAAGGAAGAGAGAGGACAGGAGGGAGAAGGCAGGTGTGCGCATGCTATGAAGCATGGTGGGAGGTCAAAGGGCAGCTCTCCCAAGTCACTTCTTTCCTTCTGCCCCGTGGTCTCCCGGTCAGACCTGGTTTACACACAGACTCCTTTACCCACAGGGCAGATAGAATCTCAAAGGCTCGTCTTTTACTACCTTTGATTCCGTTGCTACTGAGCTGTGGCGCCACAAAGATGTGGAGAAACGGGCAGAGCCTGCAATACCCCGTTCTTTCTCCTGTGACACCTTAGTTACTTGTAACAGATCTGTGCTCGTTTACTTTGTCTTATATTTCTTTCCCTTTTACCAACTTATCCACGTGTATTCACAGAACCTTTATTTCATTTACTGTAACCCAACACAGGGTCCTTGGTTCGTGCCATGCGTTGTGTTTGAGTGTTCTCCCAGGCTTGGGCCAGCAAGGTTCCTCCGCAGGAGGGCTTCTCCTGGCTGCGCCGCCTGGGCCCAGCACCTCCTGGCCCCTCCTGCCTCAGCACCACGCCAGCTTCTCATTCTGCGCCCCAGGCCTATCTCAGGCCTCCCTCGATCCCGGCCCATACAGTCCTCGCTGACCCGTCCCTTCTGCCTGGCTCTGGTCTCACCCTTGCGAACCCGGCTGCCTCTCTATCTGCCTAGTGGCTTTTTCTTGTCTTTGAAAGTCTCACCGGCTAATTCATCTCAGGATGCTGTTTGCCTTCGTTGTAGGGACCGGCATGTTGTTTTCTTCTCTGTCCTTGTCGGTCAAGCGCCGGGGCTGCCCACACTTAGCCCCGATACTGAGGTGACAAGCGCCAGTCAACTGTGATGATTCCAGGCCTTTCTGGGGGCGTGGCGGCGAGGAGGGAGGCTGGAGCCCCTCTCTGGGAGCTGCGGTCCGGGAGAAGGCGCGTCACACATGGAGCGAGGCCGAGGATCAGCGGACGCAGAGATCTGTGCAGCAGCCGTGCTTGGCACCCAGTGCCTGGAGGAAACGCCTAGTGACCTGAGTCAGAACCAGGTGTAGGGACTCTGAGACCCCTGACTTGCGGACACTGGATGCCTCAGTGGGGGCAGCCTCGATCTCCCAGTGGTGAAGTCAGACCTGCCACCTCCAGCTCCGCAGGTCTTCATTCTGGTGCGAGCGACGAAGCTCCTTCAGGGAGGGTCTCTGCATTGGATTCTGACTCACACACCATCCTGGTCAGTGACCACCCTGGCCTGGTTCTGGGGCGGGGTGGGGTGCGCTCAGACACACCGCCCGAGTTTCAGCAGCCGGCGGCCAGGCTTGCCACATCTGTTGTGAAGAAGGGGTGGTGCCTGCTAGTCCCCGACGCAAAATACCCTTGATGGGAGGGGCAGTGGCAGACCGCACTTCTCACCCTCCAGACACCGGAAGCCCACGGCCAAGCTGTCCACAGATTGGCGCATGTGAGGGGCAGGTCTGCTGGCTCGCAGACTGCTCCTCACTGTGTTCAGGGGAAGAAGATGGGGGCCACCCACTTTCATACAGAACTCACCCCACGCATGAGGCCTCCCTCGCTCCCGGTAACCAGATCACTTCTCAAAGTCACACCCCCGATGCCACCGCGGAGGGTGAGCAGATTCAGAAGCAGCCACATTCGGACCACGGTGCTGGGCCTGGGGCTCCCAGGGCAGCTGTGTTTGGAGGGAACCAGGCCGAGCCCCCCTTCCGCACACACCGAGAGGAGCAGGCCTTGGCAGCGTGGCCCAGTCCCATTGTGTGGGGCCCACTCAGGCCCACAGAAGCCCCTGGGTGATTATTCCAACCTTGGGGGAACGTGGAGGCTCCGAGGCTGCCGTCTTGTCCTGGGTGATTCCAGCTGCCGTGAGTAATTTGCATGTCGCTCTTATCTGCTCAAGCCAGGTCATTACCACTGCTCAGCGCCAAGCCCATGGGCTACCTACCTGCCCGCCTCGGGGGAGGCGTCCCGAAGAGCACAAACTACTGATCCTGTAGAGCCAGAAAATAAGAGCTCAGCAGGCCCCCCACAGTGTCTGCTTCTAGATCAGGGTTTCTCGTAGGTCCTTTGAAACCATCTCTCGACCTTGCAGTGAGCGCAAAGGGTGGTGGCGATGCACACTGCTGGCTGCCAGGGAATGAGTGGGGTGCAGGGAACGGGCTTGTTTGTTTATTTATCTATCTATCTATCTATTTATTTATTTATTTATGTTGATTATAGGTGGGTGTACATGTATGTGTGTGTATGTGCACGAGCGTGCACTTGGGTGTGTGTGCCTGTAAAGGCCCAAGGGTGACATCAGGAGTCATCCTGGATTGATTGACCTTTTTGCTTGCACTGGGGTTTCCCAGGTCTGCCTTCAAGGGTTGGAATTTCGAGCCATCCTCAAGTTCTTCCGACATTTTCATGGAGCGCTGAGGATCTTGACTCAGGTCCTTTCGCTTTCAAGGTGTCACAGTTAGACACAGGTATCAACTTGACGGTTGGGTGCCTGAGCTCTGGACACATTTGGAGAAGTTCAGGTTGAGTTAAGCCCAGAGTGAACCTGCAGGAGACTGTCTAGTGGATGGGGAAGGCCCAGTCCATGGTGGGTGGGACTAGCCCCTGGGCAGGAGAATAAGATGGAGGGAAATGTTTGAGGAAGTTGTCATCCTTGCGTACACTTGGCCAGACTTGCTGATCTGGCAAGTAAGGGTCATCTTTCTCTCAGCCGTTATGTGAAGGTCATGTGACCAGTTCTCATGGCCCTGGTGTTGGTGTCTCCTGCCCAACTGGAATAAGAGCTGTATCTGGACTATTGTGAGAGAATAAACTTCTTGTTCCCTTAAGCAGTTTCGTCGTGATTTTATCAGCAACATGCGGGCTTGCTGCTCCGTGAGGCGAACGCTTTAATCCCTGAGCTATCTCTGAAGCACCATGAATGGGGTGTCTTGAAGGCAAGCTTGTCCTGAAGGGATCCCCTCTCCCTGCCACGCCTGTGGATGTCACTGAGTCAGGTGACGTCCAGTGCGCCCAGGCCTGAGTGGACAAGGGCACCTCCTTGTGGCCTCTTTCTTCTCGCACCTTGTGTCTCTCTTGCTTCCAACCAGTTCAGCAGGCTTGAAGGATCCTGAGGGCGGTGGGGGACAGTCGAGAGCTACAGTGGCTGATGTCCTTCTTGTTCTGCCCTGTAGCTGACCATTTCACCCCAGTTCTTCACCCGTCCACCCAGAGCCCACATGGTGCAGACCTCCTCCTCTAAGCACAAGGCTTCTCGCTCCGGGTCACATGCCGCACGCTCCCAGCCACCCGTCAGAACCTCTCACAGGGAGCAAACCGCAGAGGAAGCAGGGCGAGGGGTCAGGCAGCAAAGCAGCTCCAATTCATCTCGCCTGCACAGCCTGTTCTCAATGGACACTGGCCACTGGAGCCCAAATATTTTCATGTAGTGTGCCAAGCAGACCTGCGCAGAGCTGCTGCTTCTAAATGTGCAGCTGTCCGCTGACAGCTCCAGACGCTGCTTCGCCTGCAGCCGGGGCTTCCTGTGGAGCTGGCTCCGTGCCCCACGCAGGGAGGGCTGGAGGCTTTGGGCCTGGAATCGTGCTTCAGGTCCTTCCCTCGTGGCCACATTGCCTACCTGACCTCTCCCTTAGTGTTGCAGTTATGTTGCTGCAAGACAGCACTCGACACAGCTTGAGAGAGAGGGAGACTTGTCTCAAGTAGGGTTCCAGGGGTGTTGTGACGGGAATCCCACAGCAGGAGGTGCAGCTGGAGGCAGAAGCAGGAGGCTGGTTCAGGTCACCGCAGCCTGTCATGAAGACAGAGATCAAGAGCAAACCGAGAGGAAGCAGGTCTGGGCCATCCAAACCAAGCCCCCCCCCACTGACATGCTTCTCTAGTAAGTGCCCACCTCCCAAAGGTGCCACAACCTCCTTAAATATTAATATAAGCTAAGGAAGCAAATCCATGAAGCTCAGGGGCAGCTTACATTCTAATTGTGGCATCCAGAAAATAGCAGTTATGGTGCCCAGTATCAGAGCAGTGTGAGGGGCAGTCTGCACTGAAGTGGGATTTCTCGACCTCTACTGCAAACACGGGAATTTTGGATTAAATATGTATTGGCTGTTCAAAAATGCAGGCCTGACTGAAAATAACAAGACTGTACCACTTGCTCAAATTATAGACATTGTATCTAATGAAAATATAAGACTCAGAAACATGTGGGAGACCACTTAATGTTGCTGTATTCCTCCAAGTTTGGAATCGAGCCCAGGCTGCCTCGTCTGCATAGGCAGCAGTGTCTTCTGGGATTAAAGTGACTCAGAACTTTCCAAGTGTTGAAACTCAACTCAGAAAGGAGCTGGTGTCCCAAAGCTGCACCAGAAACAAAAGACACAGTGTGAGTCTGTGGAATCTATTCTGTGTGGGTGGGAGTGAGGCTTCTGCTGTACATGGACAGAAGCCCTGAGTGTCCTCAGACACACACACACACACACACACCATACACACACACACACACCATACACATATGCACACATGTAAATACACAAACATACATATGCATAGACATATACATTCATGTACATATGTTCGTTCGTGAGGACAGAAACACACACACATATACAGGCATACACACATGCACATATCCTCACACATAGAATAGAGACACACAAGATAGATACACATAGGGCATCCATAAGTAAACACACATAACACAAACATATACATACATGAACACACAAACATGTATACGCATGCCTACACATAAACATACATGCACACATACCCACACACAGAACATAGACATGCTACAGACAGATACACACAGACATATACATGCAAGACACAGGTGACACACTCAGGTACAAACAGATTATTCACATAAATTATGTGTATACATATATACATATATCTAGCATATTCACAAGTATAGATACAGACATGCAAGGCACAGGTAGCACCCATATGACACACACACACATGTGTACATATGTATGCCCATGGAACCATATTTACGCATACATATGTGTACATACATAGCCACACACAGATGACGGATATACATGCACAGAACACATACATGCAAGGCACAAGTAATACACACATGTACTTGGGGCTGGAGAGGTGCTCAGGGATTAAGCCTCTGCCTTGCAGGCGGAAGGTCCTGAGTTTGGATCCTAGACCCCACGTATAGACGCCAAGCAGAAGCGGGGGCAGCCTGCACTTCTGGTCCTGGTAGGGCGGAGCCTGTGAATCCCAGGGCAGAGTAAACAAGGAGGAGGTGGAGGCGTCCATGGTGGTTCCTGAATTTGCCCGTGGTTCTACACACACACACACATACACACACACATACATGCACACATGCACAATTGAATAAATAAGAAGTACACACATGTACTCATGTATGTTCTTGAGCACACATATACACAGGTATGCATGCATGTACATGGACTTGTATACATGCATGTGTATACATATATATCTGCACACAGATACACAGTACACAAATATAAACACATACATATAAAGCATGGATAATGCACACATACACATACACACACATACACGAATTCCCAGTGGTTTGACCATCAAGAACTGGGAAGTACATGGAAGCCCACAACCCTCACTGAAGTCGAGATGCACAAACCAGGTTCAGAATCCTCAGCACACAGGAACAGCAAGACGTCTTGCAGAGAACTTGGAGGGAGGTTGTATAACATATCCGCACAGTGTGGCAACTATGGCTGGGACACTAATTTTAGTGTCGTTTAATCTTAGTAAATTTTAATTAATTTGTAATTGTCATACAAAAAATGAACACTCTCTATCCATTAAAACCAAAACTGGAAAGAGAAGTACAACTGACGAAAGTGCTCTTCAAAGCTTCCCTTCACAGGAGCAGCTGTAAACTGACAGCTGATATCTCTAGAAAACAATGAGCGTTGGAAGACAATGGGGAATCCAGTAAAGTCCGGAAGGGAAACATTGGCTACAAAATAAACAGGACTCTACTTTGAAACAATTCCTTGGTCAAAAAACTTCTTTTTTGGAAAATACTTGCAATTTGATTTTTAACTCAAATAATGCATCCTGGATGACTGAGCTAACTCTGAACTGGAATTTATGTGTAAGTTTTTCTTTTAAAAATGGGGAGATTTGGAGGAAGAGCGTGGGAATTTTTTGGCTGCAGCATGGAAGAATACTTGCTATACACCAATTCGTTACTTTGTGGTACTAGAAAGTCTCCAGTCTGCATTCCTAAGCCACTCTGACTCACCACAAAACCGATGCTGAGTCCAGTGGGTAGAACCTCTAAGAGTTCAGTTACAGCTCCTTGGAGGGCTTAGAACCTCATGCAGCACAACAGAAATCCAGATGTCATGTAAATTACTGGAATTACCAGAAGCTAGCTTGGAGTATCAGGATGATTTATTACCAGACACAAATGCATTAACTGTGTGTATGTGTATGCGTGTGTGTACACACGTTCCAATGTTGAAGAATGATATAACTTGGAAATGTCACAATTCTGTCACTCAGGAGACCAATGGACCATCAGCAAGCGGTGGGGAAATGATTGTTGTTTGGATTCAGACCTTGGAATAAGCAGAGATTCCTTTAATAATGTATAACGATCCTTCAGAATCATGTATAAGACATTAGATTTGACTAAAATTAAGAACTTAAGTTTCTAAGAATTACGTCAGTAAGAAAGGAAAATGCAGTCCCAAGCACATCCCACCAGAGAATTTGCAAAGACTCAGCCAACTAGGTCAGCATGCTCAACCCACCAGTGACCAGGAAAATAGAAAGCAGAGCCAAGGGCAATTAGCACATTCATTCCTCCGTGGATTCTGCACTCTGCATTTCTAAGATAAAGTGCCCCGGGCAGGGACACAGGGCTTAATAACTCACAGACCGAAGGTTTAAAAGTCATCGATGAGCTCCAGGTCTCCTGGGGGTCCACTTGAGTGGTAGGGGTCTCCATGTTCCAACGGCAAGCCACGGAAGCCCAGGCCGCGGGAGGCCAGCACCTTCCAGCTGGACTCTGCATGGCATCTGGGCCCTGCCCAGTCACCACCCCGGACCCCAAGCTTCCAGACTTTGGGGTGTAAGCAGCATCCCAACTGCAGCATTGGCAGAATAGCTAAGATATGGAAAGATGGAAGACTCCAAAGAAGGGCTGGTGTATGACAAGACTTCAGTCCATCTCACTAGAGTGAGCATCGAGACACTGTCAAACTTTGGGGCTGCGGTCCAAGGTCTAGATGGGTGATTCACCGTCACTCCACAGCTGCGCTCAAGGCCTAGTTCTCCAAAGCTGCTTCCCTGCATACAACCGCCACAAGTATACACGTGCTCACGGCAGCAACTGTTCTCAAAGTCGGCAACTGAGAGGGTCCCAGGGGCCTCCAATGGCAAAATGGATCAATGCAGTATGAGAAACTCACACGTGAGATATCAGAACCAGTACCGAACAGCAGCAGCAGTTGTGTGGAAAAAACAAGGAATCCCTTTCTCAAATGCTGGGGTGGGTGTGTGTGTGTGTACACATGTGCATGTGTACATGTATGTACATTTACATATGTGCATGAGTACCCATGTACACATATATGTGTGCATATGTGCATGTATATATGCATGTGTATATGTGTGAATTCATATGTGCATCTGTGTGGATGCATGCATGGTTGCATATATATGTGCATAAATTCCTATGTGTATGTATGTGGATATATGAGTGTATGTATATGTACATATATATGGGTATGCGTGTATGCATGCATGTATATGTATGTATATGTCTGTGAATTCATATGTGTGTGTGTGTGTGTGTGTGTGTGTGTGTGTGTATGTGTTACTTCAGTTGCAACATATATACTTGACTCAAATAAGTTAGGGAATAGGGAGAATTTTATTTCAGCTTATGATTTCAGATTCAGTTCATCATGGCAGAAGAATTACACACAGGGCCAAGGGAACCAGCCACACCATGTCCACCAGAAGAGCCGAGAGAGGAGCAGAAATCCTACCTCGCCACTGCCAGTCTGCCACTAGCTTTCTCTCCATCTTACCCACCTGCTCAGGGAACACCATCCACTAGGGGCTGGGTCTTTCCACATCAACTAGATAACCCCTGGGGCTTGATCAGTGGCTTGTTTCAGATAAATCATTCTTTTTTTTTTTTTTTATTCAATTGTGCATGTGTACGTATGTATGTGCGCACGTGTGTGTGTGTGTGTGTGTGTGTGTGTGTGTCTGTGTGTGTGTGTGTGTCTGTGTATGTGTAGAACCACGGACGAATTCGGGAACCACCATGGACGCCTCCACCTCTTTCTGCCCCGGGATTCACAGGCTCCGCCCTACCAGGACCAGAAGCGCAGGCCGCCCCTGCTTCCGCCTGGCGTCTATACGTGGGATCTGGGATCCGAACTCAGGACCTTCTGCCTGCAAGGCAGAGGCTTAACCCCTGAGCCACCTCTCCAGCCCCAGATAAATCATTCTTTAAAGACCTGTAATGTATGTGTGCGTGTGTATGTGTGTGTATATGTGCATTCATGTGTATGAGAGTGCATATACATACATACATACATACATACATACATACATACATACATATACGTGTGTGCTTGTATGTGCATGCATATGTAGATGAGTGTGTATGTTTTGGGCATGTGTATATGTGTGCACCTCTATTTGTAGGTGTGTGCATGCATGTGCGTGTGTGTATGTATGTGTGTATACATGTTATTCATGTATATGAGAATGCAGATATATGTGTGTGTATACATGTGCATTCATGTGTATGAGAATGCATATATATATGTGTGTGTGTGTTTATATGTGCAGTCATATATATATGAGAGTGTGTGTGTTTGGGCATGTTTATATTTCTACATCTCTATTTGTAGGTATGTGCACACATGTGTATGTGTATATATACATGTATGAAGATGATCATATGGAAATCAAATGCCAGGTCCTCTGGCAGGAAGGCAGGAGTCACCTTCTGACGAGGCAGAACTTGAAGCATCAGGAGCCACTACTCAGTGAGTCTCACAAGCAGCGGCTTGGGACCTCATTTCTGGGGAGGGAGCAGCAAATTGTGGCTGGAAACCGATTCCTTGTAAAACGAATGGGTAGGATTTTATAGTTTCAGAACTGTATGTTGTGCAAGGTCAATATAAGTAAATATTGAAGAAACAGAGCCCGAAGCTGTGCATTCATGTGGAATGTAGACTGAATATTTAATAGCAGCAAGCAAAAGAATGCTTCTGTCAGTGAGTAGCATACACCTGGGGCCCCCGAGTTACTTCCTAGTGCAGCGGACCTTAGAAAACGGCAGAAGAGACAGCGCTGGCTGGTTCCTTGAAACGCTGGGTGTAATTATGACATCACAAGCAGATAAGTCCACTCAATCAGATGACCCCTGATTGCATCCTCTCCTAGAGCAGCAAGGCTCGCCCTGGGTGAAGGCGGCGAGACCCATGGCAGCGCGTCACATGGAGAGAAGACAGGACTGACTTTATCTCTCCAGGTACTGTGGGAGTGTGTGACAGAGTCCAGCCTTCCTGATAAAAACCACTTAGGAAGCACAGGCTCATACACGCTGCTCTTATCTTCATCAGAAACATTTACTAGAAAATGGAAGGAATTGCTTACTTAACAGCGGCGGCGCATACACGGTGCTTTCTGAAGCCAGCCGGAGAAGAGCTGGCTCCACCCACCCGTGATGTCATGCTGAAGGTCGTGGTCAAGGAAACCTGAACAAGACCATGAATCTCGAGCACTGTGACCTCGGGCCTGTGATCACAGTCCTTCAGCACGACCACGGGCATTTGAACGTAGGCTTTGCCATGAGCACGGATGACTGGTGACCAGCAGCCTGGCCCAGCATGCCAATCTGCCAGGTCAGCAGCTCTTCCCTCCACAGCAAGGACCCAGTAGAAGACACAGCAGAAGAAACCTCTACAGAAACTCAGGATGGCAAAGAATTCTATTCTGCCTCGACCCTGGGCAGAACAGGCCAGCCCTTCAGTCAGCTGCTCCCACATCCGGTGGCTTTGCGACTGTAGAGTTTTCTTGCTCACGTACCTGTTGAGTGTGGGCTGCGTGGCTCCCGCTGCTGGGGGGGAATCATTTGCGAAGATATTGCTATGCGTCGAAGGCAGAGCCTGGAGAATAAACACCTATGTGATCCATGGCAGAGGACGGTCGGGCCCAGGAGAGGACAGACGGATGCCCTACAAGATGCCAATGGCAGCTCCACAGGTGCCCAGTGGGGAGTCTGGGTGGACGAGGGCTCTAAGAAAGTCCCTTCAGGGTCTTTAAGTTTAGTACAGGGAACACAGGTCCCAATGTAATCATAAGCAAATCCACATAGCCTGGGTCAGGACCAAGATGGCCGAGGCAGCCCCTGGCCGCCAAGTATTTATGATCTATTAGAAAGCAGATCAAATGGACATGAACTTACAAGCACCCTTATGTACATGTGTATTAACGACAGTGACCTTGGGTCAATGAGGATGCTGAGATCTGTTTCCATTTCAATTGCCACAGCGATGCCAGCAAAGCGCCTGGTTGGCGGCAGGAAGCCAGGCTCTGGGGCTGCAGTGAAAATCGGGACGCGTCATTCAGCCACATGGACTGTCAACAAAGGGCTGCGGCTGCCCAGTTCACCTGCGAGCAGCTTCAGAGATCATTTAAAGATATCATGTTACACAACCATCACAGACACACAAGATAAAACACACAGACAGATTTCCTAATAGACACAGCCCAGCTTTTGTGAAACTACGGGAAGTCCTTGGGGACAAAGTTAAAGAGCTGCCATGTCTGCCTGGGGCACTGTCCGGCTTAGAGGCTGAAACGCTCTGGTGCTTAGTCGGCCAGGTCCCTGCGAAGAGCAGACTGACTGAAAGCCGAGACAGAAGCATCATCAAAGAGAACACGGCGTCTCTGCCTCACGCAAGCAGAGGAAGCAGCAGCCAGAGCGGTCTTGTTGGTGCCCGCCACGGACCTGTCTAGATCGCCACGCTCACCAGGAAGCCCCAAGAAAGGCGCTTGCTCTGGGGTTAACTGTTTGGGAGGCGTTCACTGCCCTAAGCTGCCTCCGGAGACACCCGTGCCATCACCCTAGGAATCTTCAGGAATGGAAAAGATTTTAAGCATGGAGAGATTAAAGTAAAAGGTTTATTGGAGACAAAGTATAAAACGTGTATATATACATACAATAAGATCTTACGAATTAAAAGAGCATCAAAATGCTTGAGCAGAGATACTGGTGGGAGTAAGGGGAAAGAGACAGACGGACACACTTTAGAAACAGCACACCTAATTAATCAAATTAAAATGGAGGGTAATTAAATATTGATCCTGGTATTTAAGAAATCTGATTTATTTAAGAAATCAGTATTAAGAAATACTGATGGAAGAAAGAATGTTGGACAGCGTATGAACCTGAAGAAATTGTATTTGAACAGCTAAGCAGAAAGTGGAAAATTTCATAAAAGAGAAGTTTAAAAAGTAGAGTTGAAATGAAAAAGATATTTAGCATATGTAATTGGATTGCAAACCACAGAGAGAAGGGGAAAAGGTTGCAGCCCCAAACAGTGAGGTGGGGCTGAAGGAACTGATGCCAGACAAAGGTATTAATGTGGACAGCAACATACAAACACTTGTCAGGTCTCATGACGTCATTGATACGTCTCATGAGGTCATCATCATGTCTCATGATGTCATTATCACGACCCATGACGTCATCATCATGTCTCATGATGTCATTATCACGGCTCATGGCGTCATTGACATGTCTCATGACGTCATCATCATGTCTCATGATGTCATCATCACCGCTCATGGCGTCATTGGCAGGCCTCATGACGTCATTGTCGTGTTCATACCATCTTCAGGAACTAATTTCTGAGATTAAAATCAAGGACAAGGGCTGGGGACTCCGCTTGAGGGTAAAGTACATGCTGCCTGAGCAGAGTTTGGGTCCCCAGTGCCCACACAGAAGGCCTGTGTGCAATCCCAGCCCTGGAGAGAGGTAGAGACTGCAGGTCCACTGGGCTCGCTGGCCTCCAGTCCAGCTGGATCGGGGCACCAGCTACACTTCTCTGCTGCTGGGAGGCCCTCAAAGTCGAACACTGTGATGGGAGGAAGGAGATGTATTCAGCTTGCTGCTTCAGCAGGGAGATACAGTCCATTACAGTGGAAAAGGCATGGCTGCGGCAGAAGTCAGAGGCTGAGAGCTGCTGCGAGCTCAAGAGCAGACTTGCAGGGTGGGCTAACCAACCCCAAGGCCCGCCCCCTGTGACTGCCTTCCTCCAGCAAGGCTCCACCTCCTAACGGTGCCCTGTCCTTCCCAAACAACTAGAGATTCAAACCCATGAGCCTGTGGGGACACTCACGTTGCACACCATGACAATCATCCAGCTCCAGGGTAGGTGGGAGACCCGGCTGGAAACGTAAGGGAGAGAGCGACTGAGGGAGCTGTCCTGGTGTCATCCTTGGCCTTCGTACACATCTGTACACAGCATGCACACAGCACACGCACATAGACATGCACACACGCACACACAGACATGTGCACACACCATGTGCATCGTGCACACATACACATCAGAGACACACACACCACCATCCATACACACACCTCGCACAGCACACACCACACACAATACACACCACACACATACATACACATACATATCACGCACATACACACACACAGCATTCATATACATCATGTTCACACAATACACATCACTTGCACATATACACTATGCACACAAGTACACATGTGCCACACACACATATATACCAGGGCATACGCACACACCATGCACATAGCACATACCACTCATGCGCATGTATACACAAGCACGCTCAAATACCATACATATGCACACAGAAATAGATACCACACACATATACAGACACACAAGCACACACACTTTTATCTATACGATCACTCACATGTACACACATGTACACAAGCATGCATACATACATATGCACATGCACATATGTATGCAATGAACTCATGCACATTCACATACACTATGCACACAACATTCACACCCATACCATATACATGCTACACATTTATACACAATACATACATACATGCTCACATACTACACACACACACACCAAGGCCCAAACTCAGGGAAATGAAAGGGGTGTCTGGTCTGAATGGTTGGGATGTAATATCTCTATAATATCTCTGTGCTGTAGCCATAAAGGTGGTGATAATGAATAGTCTGACACTTGATTAGGTGTGTGCTAATTAAAACCTGTCATTTTATAAACAGCAGAGTGTAGAGTACATCTAGAAAAAAAATCTATGTCAAACAAAAATGTTGAAGCAGCAGAAACAGAACAAGAAAGCCAGAATACAAACCCAGCTATGTCAATAACTTTATCAATAATCAGGCTGAATGCAGACTGACTAAGCAAGCTGAAGGTGAGGAGGTGGAAGCGCTATGAAAATTGTTTAATGAAATAATATTTGTAAGGGACACATTTCAATACATGTATATCCTGGCAGTTAAAATAAAAAAGTATAATATTAACCAATTTGAAGATAGAGTAAATCTGTGTTTCACAACATTGTAGTTCATGTTTCTCTGATGCTCAATCATGGGAAAATCTTTCACAAATTTTCACATATGGACTGCAGTTTAGGCCCACCAGACATAGTATAACTTATCCAGGAATGAACTAATTGGCAAAACAAACACTGAAGAAATAGAGCAATACATTTAAATACAATTTACAAGTCAAACACATTTGGATACACAAACGGCACACCAAACAGAACTGAAACATGCTCAGAAAGAAAGCTAAACTCTCAATACATGTTTTCTAAATTATTTTTACTCTTTGACAGTTTTGTGTATGCGTATAATGAATTGACGCCATTTTCACCCCTTCCTATCTCTTATCCCCCCATTCACACTTCTCCTTTCCAGCCAGGCTCTCTGCTGTTTTCACATGCTCTTCCTGCAGGTGTGGCCCTCTGGGTTTCATCTGAGAAGCCCGGGCTGGCAGGCGCCAGAGTGCTTGCTGGGGCTGCGATGACTTATCAGTGGTAAATCACTGAGGAATCCAGAAAGAAGATGGAAGATCACGGGTGGAAGCTCAGGGGTAGAACGTTGGTTTGAACATGAAGCTTCACTGCCTCAATTTCCAGTGATATCAGAAATAAAACACAGCAAAATGCTACCTAAAAAATCAAAGTACAATTTTTGTTCAAGGACATTAGAACAGATTAAAAGCCCAGGAGAAGGAAAGTATAATAGCAGAACACTTGAAGTATCAGCGTATCTTATGTACAGATAAAAGTACTTTATGCCAAATGATGTAGCTCATCATAGATTCAGCAATTAAAATCAAGCTGACATCCCGTGGGGCATTCGTAGTAACAGACTCCACACTGGGACACGAAGCAAGTCTCAAGGAATGTAGAAGATTCTCAATAAACATATTATCTGACCATAATGAAATAAAGTGAAAAGTCAGCAGCAAAAGAAACTAGGGAAACGCACGAATTTGTAGAGATCGGACAACATACGATTGAAGAAATCAAGAAATTCCTAGAATTGAATGAAAACAAATGCAACACAACATAGCAACCACCAGGGGGCGCAGCAGATGTGGTTCCAGGAGGATCGCTTATTGCTCTCAGGGCTTACATGATCGGAGAAATGCAGAGACAGCTGGATAGGGCACCTAAGGCTTTGGAGAAACGAAAAGAGAAAACCCCAAAACAGGATGTGGGAAGAAATAATTAAGACCAGGGCACTAATTAGTGACATGGACGTGAAGGAGCATGCCAAGAACCAATGAAATGCAGAGTTGCATCTTTGAAAAGATAAACAAGATTGAACGTCACGGGCCAATTTATCAGAAAGGAAGGAGAGAGAAGCCCCAAATTAATACAGGGAGATACAGGGAGACATCACAACAGATGCTGAGGAAATTCAGAAAGTAAAGACTTATTTAAAACTGAAACGACTGCCAAGTTGGAAAATCAAAAGGAAATAGAGGAATTCATAGAAGTGCAAATCAAACTAAGAGATGAGCAAGAATTGAAACATCTATAACAACCAATAAGATTGAACCAGAAAAAAAAAAACAACAGAAAAACCCAAGGTCAAGATGTGGTCTCAGTAGAATTCTATTAGACATGAAGGAGAGCTGGCACTAAGCTCCTTGAATTACCAACAGTGATAAAGAAGGCCATTCTCTGAAGACGGCATTCCTCTAGTACCCAAGCCAGACGAGGACACGCAGCAGCAACATAAAGATCAGCTGACCAGGGCTTAGGTCCACACATGCAGAATGGCTTAACATACGCAAACAGATAAACAGGATAAGCATACTCATCTCAGAGACAGAGATCCCCCGTCACCTCCAGGTCATGCAACAGGCCTTTGACAATGTGAACTCCCCTTCATGATAAAAGCCTGAAGAGAACAGGGATGGAGGAAATCTATGTCAACTTAATAAAGGCCACAACCAACATCATGGTAAATGGAGAAACGCTCAAAGCCGCTCTGTTAAAGTCAGAGGGAGACAAGGCCGCCCACTGTTTCTACTCCTTTCCAGTCTGCTGGAAGGCTTAGCTAGGGCAGTAGGACAGGAGAAGGAATGAAAGAGCGAGCAGGTTAGTAAAAGAACCAAGCAGTGCTATCCTCAGGCGATGCAGTTCTGCACATGAGACCCTGAGACTCTAGCGGAAAAGTCTGGAAACTGAGGAGCATCTTCAGCAAACTGGCAGGATGCAAAGTGAGACTGAAAAGCTGTTAGGCCAGCGGAGGACCAGAGAGCGCCCCCCACGATGATGTGTGAGTGGACATGGAGGTCCACTGACTCAGAGACGCTAATACAAGGGAGAGGCTTAGCAAACAGAGTTTTTTTTTAAATTTTTTTTATTATTTCTTGTTTATTCAATTGTGTGTGTGTGTGTGTGTGTGTGTGTGTGTGTGTGTGTGTGTGTGTGGTGTGTGTGTGTATGTATGTGCGTGTGTGTAGAACCACGGGCGAATTCGGGAACCACCATGGACGCCTCTACCACCTCCTTGTTTACTCTGCCCCGGGATTCTGCCCGGCGTCTATACGTGGGGTCTAGGATCTGAACTCAGGACCCTCCGCCTGCAAGGCAGAGGCTTAACCCCTGAACCACCTCTCCAGCCCCAGCAAACAGAGTTTTGTTAGAGCTGGGAGCCTGGGGTCGAGGGGAATTCTGCAGAATGCCCCCCCAACACTGACAGGCTAAGGGAAGGAAAGAGGGGGGGAGTGTTGGGGTAAATGAAATTCATTAGGATGGGAAGGACATGGGTCTAAGGACAGAAATTGAAAATGAATTAGGATGTGGTTCCAGGAAACGCCACATTCTAGCCAGGCTATGGAAAATAAAACTCAGGAGTCTTCCCATGAATACACATGACAAACACAATGAGAAAGAAATCAGGAAATATTTCCATTCATAACAGTCTCCAGAAAAATAAAAAAACTTGGAATAAACCTATCCAAGGATGTGAAAGACCCCTAGAATAAAAACATCAAGACCCCAAGGAGAAAAATTCAGGAAGACGTGGACATTGGGCAAAGCTGGGACGTCGTCCACCTCGCGGGCTAGAGAACCTGACAGAGTGAAGTGGGGCTGTGCCCACCCAGGAGCACCGACCAACGTAATGCGAGATGCAGATAGCGAAGGGCAGTGGAACTGGGGTACAGCAAAGAGGAAAATTCCAGAAAAGCACAAATAGAGCTCGAAAATGAAATCAAAGCAAAAATAATCAAATGGATTTGACAGCAGAATAGAGACGTGAGAAGAAAATGTCAAGTGACCCTGAAGATAGGACAGCAAGAACTCCCAGAGCAAGAAGAATCTTCCAGAACCAGAGTCACTCAAGGCCAAGGTGGGCAGGTTTTCCTCAGCATGGGGTGGGTGGGGAGTAAGAAAAGATCACTCTTCAGAGTAGGAGCCCCAAACCCAACCCGTGGGTCTATCAGGACTTCAGGGCAAGAGATCTAAGGTGAGGAGGTGAGGAAGACGGAGGCAGTGCTGGGGAGGGGCCGGAGGACTAACATGGCGGGACGCCCAAGATAGAACAGAAAACCCAACCCCTGCATTTATACACTGAAAACAAGTATAATAGGAATATCGATTACAGAAACCTCGGACTCTGCTCGCTGCCTACTAACGCACCGAAAGCCTGTTGAACAAAAGGCACAGTTTGATTGAAGGTGTTAAGAGCGAGCTACATGCACAGCATGCGATGAACCCACCTGGACATTGTCTAATCCCCGAGCTTGCGGAATCCAGCCAGAACCAGGGCAGGGTGATTTCAGCCACTTTGCAGGTTGCTGCAGAGGGCTGGGAATCTCCAGGAGAGGCGCTGGATGGGGGGCTGTCTGTAGGCACAGTGTTGGCAGAGGACCCCAGCAAGACAGGGCCATGGGGAGGCGAGGGGCTGCGGAAAGCTGGAGAAGACAGAGGACCTTCTGTCCCCTGTGGGGGCCGCCTGCGGGGAGCCGCCTGCTGGCTGCATGAGCTGCAAGCTGAGCAACATAGGGAAGACAGACCTCAGCCAGTTTCCATGTTTAAAAAAGGCGCCCTCTATATAACGTTATTTTTAAGGTTTCTTTCTTGGAGATTCGGGTATCTTGTTGTGTTGCCTGGGCTGGTCTCAAACTCCTGGACTTGAACCATCTTCCCGGGTCAGCTCCCGAGCTAGCGAGACCCTGGACACAGAGCCTGGGCCCCAAACACAGCTCACCACCCGGGGAGAGAACGGAACAGGAAGGCAGCTCAGGAGTTAGACAGCAGGTTCAGGATGAGAGCCCCTGCCAAAGTCAGCGAGGAGAATGTGAACAAAGAATCCCAATGGAAGAAAATGATCAAAACAGAACCAGGAGAGAGACCAGTGGGGGTGGAGCCTCGCTGCAAACCTGGCTGCCGGAGTTCAATCCCAGAAGCCCTTGAGACAGGACACTTGTCAATGTAGTCGTCTATCCTCTACCTGTGTGCCATGGATGTATGTGTGCTTTCGCCCCCCTCTCTTCTCTCTCTCTCTAATACACAAAATAGTAAAAAGAAAAGTGGTCCAAATGTATTCACAAAACAGGATTTTGAATAAGCATGTAAAATGTATCAAAAACTTCATGAACAGGAAACTAGAAGTCAGCGCATTGATAGGCTGCACTTCCCGTGAATCAGGCGAACTGAAAGTGACACGAGTGTCCTCAAGGGCTGGGAAGGAAGTGGCGAGATGGGACACATCTGTGGCAGTGTGATTCATGTGACCAGGACACCTGGGGAGCTTGGGAGAGAGGCTCTTCACCTCCTGCTCCCAGCGACTCTCTAGGCAAGGGGGGGACCCACCCACACAGCACTGACCATTGTGGTTCAAATTAGCTCGGCAACAGGAAACCTGAGAACAGAGAATCCATCAGCAGGAAACGGATAAACAAATTGCCATATATCCACATAACAAAACACCTCCTGGAGAAGACAGATGAGCCGGCCAGGAGCAGCACACCCCTAACGGGCGGGTGGAATGCTAGGAAAATAAGCCCGTTGTGGGAAGATTCATGCATTTTAATTTCATGCAGACAGTTTTATAAATAGAGAAATAAAATGCTGTGCACAGGAAGGAAGAGACATGAGGACAGTCAAATAAGCAAAAGTCAGGACACGACGCCTCAGTGAGGAGGAGGCCCAGGGACGCGGGCACCAGGCACCCGGCTCTGCCGCACACCTGCTCTGCTCTGCAGTGCCACCACCTCGCCAGCTGCCAGCTCAGTGTCCTTGTCTTTTTCTTGCTCCTCTCCTTGCCTTGGCTTCAGAACATCTCCCTCCGCGAGCGCGGGGGCCCTTCCTGCCCAGGGAGATTCCCCAGCTGGAGCATCCCAGTCAAGCCTTCATGTGGACCCCAAACCTCAGCAGCCTTGCCCTCTTTTTGCCCCACTCCCCTCCTCGTTCCTTCTCTCCCCACTCCTGCTTCCCTTTCTCCTTCCTTCCTCTTTCTGTCCTCCTCTTTCTCTCCTTCCCTCCCTTTTCTCCTTCCCTTCCTCCTCTTTCTTCCACTATCCTGTGGTTCCCTGCTCTTCTCCCTCCATCTTTTTCTCTGTCCCTTGGGCCCCCCTCCTGTCTTCCTTCGCTCTCCCTCTTTCTCTCCTTGCCTCTTTCTTCCTCCTTCCTCTCCTCTCCCTTTCTGCTTTCTTTCCTTCCCTTTCTCGTTTCCTGCTTCTTTCCTCCCTTCTTCTTCTCCTCCCTCCTCTCTTATCTTCTTCTCTTCTGCCTCTCTCTCCTTCCGGTTCCCCCCTTCCTCCCTCCCTGTTTTTTCTCCTTCCCTCTCTGACGTGAGGTGGGAGAGCACGTGCAGATGTCCGCCCCACGGCAAGGGCTGCCCTCAGAGCGGAAGGGCGGGCAGTGTGCTTCTGGACGCCTCTGGACGGCCGCGTCCACAGTGCCGGGCACCTGCACATCGTCTCCAGGCTGACGTTCGTCTCAGAGCAACATGGCCGGATCAGCAGCCTCTGCTTCAGTGTCGAGACAGCAGGAGCGAAGTAAATGCTAGGTAAGAGTGGACCGGCCACTAGTGGGCTGCTGCCTTCCTCGCGTGGTGCTGGTGTGTGGTCACTGGGTGTGAGGGGACAGTCCACGATGACTGTCAGGATAGGCCTGGCAGTGGGGGCTGCGGCTCGCCAGGCAGTTACTGGAAACCTGACTCCGTGGTCCATCACCAGCACACAGATGCCCGATGCCAAGGTGAGCCGTGACCCCGCATTCCAGGTCACAGATCCCTGAGCACACGGCTCCTCAGTGGACTGGACGTGTGACCCAAGCACTCAGACAAGCCCCGGGAGAGGCTGCTCCCTCCCGCCTTCGGAGGGTGTCAGCCCAGCCAGCCTCGTCCACAGCCCCATGAGGCATCCCAGGTGAGCTGCCAGCAGACCTCCCCGTCTCTGCACCCCGGAGCGCGTGTATTGTGTGGGCTGGTACGTGCTCAAGGACTGGGGTGCCCTGTCCCACAGCGCTCCGTGACCACCACACACGTTGCTTGAAAGCAGTTCTGTTGCTTCCTTGACTTGCAGGGCCTGGCGCGGGGGCCGCGGTGCGGGGGGGGGGGGGTGCGGTGCGGGGGGGGGGCGCGGGGCGGGGGGGGGCGCGGGGCGGGGGGCGGGCGCGGTGCAGGGGGGCGCGGGGCGGGGCGGGGGGCGTGGTGCGGGGGGGGCGCGGTGCGGGGGGGGCGCGGGCGCGGGGGGGGGGGCGCGGGGCGGGGGCGCGGTGCGGGGGGGGGGCACGGTGCGTCTTTATCTGACAATTAGTGGGCACCATGGGGTGGCATCATCTGGACCTTGCTCCCTTCCAGGCTCCATTTACACCTAACGGGTGGTGATTGAAGGACCACGGACCCCTTCCCTGATGGACCGGGCCAGGGTCCTCCTGAAGCTGGGCAGCAAAAACCAGCCACGCATGCAATAACCACACGAGAGGCCCTTCCTGGGCACACTTGGACAAGATAAGACTATGGCTTGGCAATCTTTCGGGCCTCCTCAGCCCCCTTTCCAGAAGCCTTTCCTGTCCAGGCCATATGCTGTGTCTTCCCGGGGTGTGAATCGGGTGGGGAGGGGTGGGGAGGAGCTGGATGAAGGAAGGGCGGAGGGGGAAGGGCGGTCATCTCCTTTACACTGAAGCAGCCATTGGAGGCTCCCGCTGGATGGGATGTCTGGTGCCCAGTCGGCCAGTGAGACAAGACGCCGCTTCCCTGCTCTGCGTGCGGAGAAGGCCTGGATTTCCATCCGTAAGTAGATAAACACGAGTGTGCGGCAGACAGGCAGAGCGAGAGAGAACACACCATTCATTAACTTCTCCACTCCTAATAGGATCACAATGGGCTGAGCCAGATTTCCGGTGGGGCCGCAGCGCAAAGCCTGCCTGGGTTTCCGTCACTTGCTAATTCTAGATGAGGATCCTGGAAGCCGGGCTTCTAGCTGCACCAGGGGAAAGTTATTCCAGAAGAGCCCGAGCTGTTGCAAGGACCCCGAAGGCCCTCCCTGAGATTCCCGAGTGGTGGATCACAGACTCACGCCACGATGTCCCCGCGCGTGTTGAGGGAGGATCAGAGAGCCCTCCATGGGCCGTTCACATTGGCTTCTCCGCAGCTGGAGATTCTGTGCTTTCTGTCTGCAGTAAGACCGGCCGTCTGTGTCCTCCTGACAGACTCTCTGACTCTGGTGGCCTCTCCTGTCTTGTTGAGTGACACGTGCCTTCTGGTGGTCATGTGACTGTCCCTCTCGCTTCTTGCTGCATGCCCACTGAACTTCAAGGCCATACTCTCCAGGCACTGATCTGGTCCCCAGGGCTTACGCAGCCTGATCGCCGATGAGGAAGGTGATGAGGAAGGTTGCTAGCCTGGGAGGATCCTCTGTGGAGATGAGAGCATGCGTGAGGTCAGCGTGAGTCCTAGACAGGTGGGACAAATTCTTCCAGAAAGAGCGGTGACTGCATGTGGCAGCAGTAGTGAGAGCTAGTCTGGGGCACTTGGATTCTGCGGGGTTCTCCTGAGACTCCTGCGATGCTGTCTCTGGTGGGATGTGGAAGGGGCCTCGCCACATGCTTGCTGGCTACATACCTTCCTTCTGGGCAGATCTAAACTCCGACTGATGGAACCTTTGTACTCAGCCATGTCAGAGCCTCTGTCGGAGGGGCTGTCAGAGCCTCTGTCGGAGGGGCTGTGCATCCCAACGGCAGATGAGGCTCCTCGCCTCCCACCTCAGCTGTTCCCCAGCTGGCTTCTAAGAGGCGTCAGACCAGCGCTATTGAGGAAATCAGTCCTCACGCATGACCAGTGAAAGTCTTGACCTCTAGAACCCCAAATGCAAATGTCATACACAGTCGTGAAGGGGGTGCTGGGCTCTAAACCTTGGAGCTGGCCCTCACATACAACCCTGACAGGATTCTGACATCTACAACCGCAGACTGGGGCTCACACATTATCACAGGGATCCCCACATTTAGAACCACAGGATGGAGCTCACACACGTTATCACAGGGATCCCCACATCTAGAACTGCAGACTGGGCCTCACACACGGTGGGGTTATTTGAAGCTCATGATGTATGTTTGGAAGCAGCAGCCTGGGTTCTGTTGCCATGCAGCCAGCCTTCTCGACTCCCCAACACTTGTGTTCCAAAGGGACATGGAGCTCCCCCCTCACCTAGTTGCTCCTCTCCCCTCCCCCGGCAGCTCATCCCCCCTCACCTGGCAGCTCCTCCTCAGACTCTGCTAGAGTCTTGAGTCCACTGCCAGCTTCATGAATTTTGTATTTTTACTCCAGAACCTTTAGAAGTCTCACCTTTAAAAAGGAAAAGCACACCTAAAGTGAAACTTCCTTTTAAAACACAAAATGCATGTTCACCGTGAGCAGCCAAGGGAGGGTGGAGACACAGAGTGGGGAGCAAGTGGCCCTGTGGAAAGTCACACCACGGAATAGCACAGACAGTCATTAGCAGAGGTGTCTAAGCACTGCTGGGGGAAGGGAGGGGTTTGGGAAGTGATGCTGTGCTCCAAGGGCAAGATACTGAATGGTGTGTTTATGCTTATCTTTGTAAAACATAACATGAGTGCGTGTGTGTGTGTGTGTGTGTGTGTGTGTGTGTGTGTGTGTGTGTACACACGTGCACACATGCATACATGTGTGGTTTATTTGGCTATATAGTGTGCATCCGTGTATCATGATGATACGGGAACAGTCTTGCCAAATGTTGCAGGAATGACTGTCCCAATGTTGCAGGGTTCTTGTGTTCAGGAGTCAAAGATTGAAACAGAACTCATGGAGAAGGTTAAGGTAGAGTTTATTAGAGGAGAGAAAGGCTAGAACTCATGGACTCCAGACATGGAGTGCCTCAGAGAGCTCATGGAGCTAGAAATGGGCTCATGGCACCACGAGTGCCATGAGGGGCAGGTGCCCCAGAGAGCTGATGGAATCCAGGCATGGAACCCATGAGCAGCAAGGAACAAGAAACTCCGAGTGCCATGAGGGGCTAGGGCGCCAGAGCACTCATGGAATCCACAAGAGGCAAGAAGCTATAAAGAACTCATGGCGCTCCAAGTGCAGGGCGCCCAACGTGGGACTAGAGACCAAGTCGTTTGTTGGATATGGAGGGCTCATCTCCATAATCCTTTAATAGGAAAATTGGCCATCTTATCTCTGGGAGGATTAGAGTCATCTTTTCAGCAGGGGTGTTCCTTCAGGGTGAACCCAGCAGTGGGGGATGACCTCCAGGAATTCCAAAGACCTTAGAAACCTTAGAGACCTTAGAGACCCATTCCAGCATGGCTGCTCTAATCCTGCCTTAATGATACAGAAATGGGACATGTGTACATACTATATACATGTGTATTTGCATGCATATGCACGCATATGCATTTGCTTATATGCTAGCATGTGCGTATGCATATGAAGTGCATGAGTGCTGGAATGTATGTGATATGCATGTTGGTATGTGCATGTGTGTTTGTGCATGTTGGCAGGCTTGTGTGCATGTAGAGAACCACCCAGCAGAAAGTGGTACATTAGATGCAGCCTGCTGAAAAGGAAATCTCATTCTCTGATAAAATGGAAGCCTGAGAATAGTTAAAACTCATGAGCTTTCCATGGAAAACAGAGGTATAGAAATGGTAGTGCAGCCCATGGCTGCTTTCTAAAGTCCTTAAGGTTCCATTTATATTGGAAGTGTCTCATGTATGGACTCTCTCTCTCTCTCTTTCTCTCTGGTCAAAGTTAGATATCAGGAGTACTGATACACGTTGGAAATTAGGAGAATACCCATTTCCCTATCTCCTCCCAACAACTCAGAAGTCCTACACACAGATTTGCATGCAGATTCTCAGCACATTGATTGTATTCTATGTGTAAATACATCTGGAAGGACTGGGTAGCGGATCTTCTCCGTTCCCTCCCCTGCCCAGGAGGAGGGGACCTTCCCACCTGTCCAGGCCTTACTTTTCTCTCCATTTCCATCTCTTGCATTTCTTTCCCTTTCCATCTTTTTCATACTTTTCACCCCAGGACAGCTTCACAGGTCGCCATGCTCAGACCTGGTCCATTTAGAGAACTTAGGAAGGGAAAATGGTTGAAGGCCCTCCCCCCAAAAAACTTAAATGTGTGTAAGGATGTTCATGTGTGTTAGAATGTGTATGTAAGTATATGTGTATGTATGTGCAGGCCAACATAACATGCTCATGCCAGCACATATGTGGCATGGTGTGCATGCATGGTGGCATGCATATATGTGTGGGTATACATGTTTGCTAGCAAGTGTGTATGCGATATATGTATGTGCATGCTGGCACGTGCAGGAGATGACCACGGTTGCATCTGTGCATGGTTCTGTTTCCAGATTCCTGTTGCATGTTGCTAAGAAATTCTGACTTTGAGATAGCTGTTTTCTATTCTAGAATTAATGCTCTTCATGCAAACACTGAAGACGCTGGGGCCAAGGCTGTGCCCGTGGGCCTGGGGGAAAACATGACAGAACTTTATCTCTCAGTAGTCGGAAGGCAACATTCCTCCTGTGAGTACTTCACGGGCAGCAGACCCGGACGACACCCCAGGCCTCCATACCTGAGCCTCCTGCCAGAAGCCTCCTCGGGTCTCGGCAACCTTAAATAAAAAGCAGATGAACTGATTTGATTATCAGACTGATTTCATTCCCTGTGCTCTAATGAAGAGCCCCTATTATGCAAATGCATATGATTATGACAGCAAGTTTTTAATTGCAAATTCAATCCCCAAGCCCAAAATAAACTTTTGCCATGCCAGGGGGCCATGGGAACACAAGGAAGATAGAGAAACTCATTTCAGAAAAGAATGCATCCCAGGAAAAAAAAATAATTAAGCTCCTTAGAATTAATCTGCAGTCTGTCGTATTTATCTTTCTGACTGGTTATTGAAAGTTAGAGGCACCAGTCGGCCTCGGTCCTTTTTTTTTTTTTTTTTTTTGTCAAATTAAAATAAGCAAAAGAAACAGTGGCGCTAAAGCAGAGCCAGGGCAAGTGCATTCCAAGTTCTGAGGAGGGGTCGAGATGCAGGCAGGGGGCGGCGGTTCCCTCCAAACTGCCCCTGTCCACACAGTCACAGCCGGAAATGGGAGAGAGGAGACTGGGCATTCCTGAGAGATGGCAGGCGGTGCAAACCCCTTCTGCCGCCCACAGGGGAAGGCAGCTCTGGTGAAAGCTGCTTATTATTTTTAAGGTCAGTTTTAACCACTTTTCCTCCCCGAAAGGCAGAGCCAGAGGCCACAGAGGAAAATGTCACCGGGGCTGGGCGAAGGCCAGCGAGGCGAGAGATGCACAGAGCCAGTGGTGAGCACAGTGGCTCATTAGTGTCCCTTGAGCGAAGGACGGGCCCTGGCCCTGGTCTCCCTTCCTGGGGATTTATGTTGATGCCCTGGGGAGCAGAGGGCTGGACTACAGAGGCAGGAGAGGATTCGTCCTGGACTCCAAATGGGCTCTTGTCATCCACAGATTCCCATGGACCACGTGCCTCTTTGGACGGGGCGTTGGGCGGCTTACTGGGTGTAAGTGACTGGCACTCACGAAGACGCCTCAGCCCCGCGGCACAAGGAGGAGTTTGCTGGGGCAGCTACTGAAAGACCAGGGGCCACAGCAGTCTTGGGACTCACAGAGCAGAAGGAGGAGGAAGAAAAACTGTCTCCACCATCTCTGTCTGCACTGGCAGTGGCCGGCGTGCTGGGGCAGTGGTCGGCGTGCCGGGGCAGCGGTCGGCGTGCCGGGGCAGCGGTCGGCGTGCCGGGGCAGCGGTCGGCGTGCTGGGCTGGGCAGACAGGTTGAACATCCCCTCCCCTCTGCTGTCCTGGCTCCTCCTCCGTGTGGCCTGTCTTCAGAGAGCTCCTGACCTGACGATGGAGAGGCCACCATTGTCCTCGTTTGCAGTAAACTTATTTCTTCTTATTTTTCCCTCACCAACACTCTCTTTCTATTTTAATGTTTTTATTAGCATATATTAATTCTACGTAACAATGGGTTTGTGTGACATTTTCACACACATGCATATGCATTTGATCCTGGTCATTTTGCTTTCTTCCCTTGAACCCCCACTCTTAATGACCCCCTTCTTCTTCCCAACAAGTTCCTCTCCTGCTTTTACATCTTTTGTTCATCTTGGTGACTCTGAATGTCACCAGTGTTGCCCACAGGAGCATGGGCGAGGGGCCGTGTGCAGGAGCGTGGGCGAGGGGCTGTGTATAGGCATGTGGATCAGAGGCTATATGTGTACAGGAGCATGGTCGTGGGCTAGTATGTACAGGAGCATGGTCGTGGGCTAGTATGTACAGGAGCGCGGACGAGAGGCTCATTACAGAAGCATGGTCCATGACCAGTGGTTACACCCCTGCAGTAAATGTCCCTCCCCGCCTCCCAACCATGAACCACTTATGTAAAAGATTATGATCCAAACACAGTATACACAGGTATTTGCTTCCAGCCCCTCTGTGGACTGGCTACGACTGTTGTGGGACCCAACTCCGTCTGTAGTCAGTGCTTCACTGTGAGGGACCCTCCAAGCAGAGGAGCACCTCCCTCCATCCAGTGGGTCTGTGGCAGTTTTGTAGAAGGCTAACACAGGGATTCTTTTTACCGCCCTGCGTGTGAATGTGTAAACACGTGTGTATGTGTATTTGTATGTGTCTATGTGTGAACGTAAATATGTATATGTATTTGTATGTGCGTGCACATATGTGTTATGTGCGTGCACATGTGTCATGTGTGTGCACATATGTGTCATGTGTGTGCACGGTGCACGTGTGTGATGTCTATGTGCACGTGTGTGTGATGTCCATGTGTGTGCACATGTGTGTGATGTCTATGTGTGTGTGCACGTGTGTGATGTCTATGTGTGTGCACGTGTGTGATGTCTATGTGCACGTGTGTGATGTCTATGTGCACATGTGTGTGATGTCTATGTGTGTGCACGTGTGTGGTGTCTGTGTGAGCACATGTGTGTATACACACATGTAATTTGCATGTGTATGCATCTGTGTGTTGTGTGTGTGCATATATGCGTGTGTGTGTATGTGAGACGTCAGACCCTGGACAGGAATCCCAAGAAGAGAGCTGTTCTGCAGTCCCAGGCCCCCTGACTCCCCCTGCTGTAATCCAGGCCTGGGCATCTGAGGTGCACACTCTCCTTCATATACCCAGTTCTTCAACGGGATGATTTAATGGTCATTTTCTTTTCTTGCAAAATTTCTCTAAAGATAATTACTCAATTTTCATCCACTTAGACTGCATAGGGTTTTTTTTTTTTTTTGCCAGCTAGAATATTATCCTGCTAACATTTTTCTTTCCATGATTGGACAGAGGAAGAAAGGGTCAAATCTGTGTCTTCAAGTGGTTTCCAAGAATGTTAGAAAAATCTATACTCCATCTAGTCTGTGAACACAGAGATGCCTCTGAATTCGTACACTTAAAGGTGGGAACATTGCTCCCAAATGGAGACGGAGCCTGTCATGATGTTACGGTGCCTTGTCTGCATATCGGAACGTCGGGAAGGCGTTGAATACATCGTCGTCGTCATCATCATTTTGGATGGCATTCATTGATCATGTCTTGCGTGACAGGTCTCTACAAGGCTAGGTAGATCCGAAGATTGATTTTTTTAAAAATCCCCATAACAATTTGGCAGAGTTCTGTAAATACACGCTTTATGGACTTCCTGCAACTGCCTGGCTAGGTGCTGGCCCCGTGTGAATTTATTGCCCACCAGCAAATCAGTCGTGTATAATGGGAACTCGAGCCGCCGCCTTCAGACAGACTCGGTATGGGAGCCCACCTGGGCCACGGTGAGCCGGAACAGAGGCGTTTGTCCTTAACTCAAAGCAGTCCCCAGACGTATCGATCTCTGGACCAAATGTCAAGTACCCCACTTTCCACAACAAATGTCTCTCTTGGAAGTTCTGTGTAAATTGAATTTTTATAAATCAAATCGTAGTCAGAGAGCCAGGGAGAAGTGCTATTTATTGGAAACTCAGCTACCATCGTTCACAAGTGCAAGGAGGCCACATATGGGAGAGCAGCAGGCTTAAAAACTCCACATTTGTATGACCGCGAGTTGTGTGCGTATCTGTGCACGTGTATTCATGTGTGTACAATGTGAGTGCACTCATGTGCATCAAAGGGAAAGATAGAGAGAGGAAGAGGAGGATCCGCCTCTAGTATTATTCCCCAGAGGTCATCTTGCTTTTTGAGACAGGGTCTCTTCCTGGGACTGTGTCTCCCTGTAGGCCAGGCTGGCTGGCCAGTGGGCCCTGGGGACCTGTCTGTCTCCACCTCTCCAGTGCTGACATTACATGCCTGACTTTTAACATGCATGCTGGGATTCAAACTTGGGTCCGCAGACTGTGTTGTCTCCCTGGCCCCCACAACGTGGAGGTCTGAAAAGCAGATTCTTGGTTCTGTGACTGGTTGAAGCGTCCCTGCTGCAGTTACCTTGCAATGTCCAGGTCAGAAGCACAACTTATCCCAGGGAAGTTCTTGCTCAACCATCTCTCACTATGCAGCAGTAATGGCCAAGGTGGCTCCCAGCTGCTGAGTGCTGGAGGCCCAAGGTCTTCACGCCCATGTGTGTGCACTGCCTGGAGGGCTGTTAGAACCCAAGCCTGTGTGCCCCACCTCCAGGGTGGTGCCCCACATTCTTGGTTCAGGGCAGGACCAACGATGGGCATTTGTAGGAAGCCCCCACTTGGTACTGAGTCTGTCCACTGGGGGGTAATTAGAGTGCCTTCCTTCTGGGTATTTATGTTCTTCACAGGCCGGTGTACCACAGAGCACTGTCTCCCTTGTGTGATGGTTAATGCTAGTTGCTGATTTGACAGGAGCTAAAATCAACGATACGAGCCTGTGGGCATGTCTGTGCAGGAGTTTCCAGGTTAGGTCAACTGAGGTGAGATACCTGCCTCAGTGTAGGCCGCACCATCCACGCCATGGAGTGGGTCCCGGGCTGAATAAACAGGAGAAATCAAGCTGAGCAGTAGCATTCATCTCTGCTTCCTGACAGTGTACTCAGTGCAACTGTCCTGCTACCATGTCTCCTCTACCATGGTGGACGATATCCTCAAACTACGAACCAATATACACCCTTCTTGTCTTAGGCGGCCCTTGCTGAGTGTTCTGTCACAGTAATGAGGGAAGTAACCAACAGCTGGCTTGGAAATTAACTTCACTTGAGGGTCACATTTTTCCTCCCCTCGATCTGTCCCAAGCTCAGCAAACCCATAATTCTGGTACCAGATTATGTCAGTCTCATACTGACACCCCACTTCTGGTACCAAATATTGCTGTAGTTACTCTTCTGTGGCTGTATAAAAACTCTGACCAAAGTGACTTAAGGGAGAAAAGGGCTTATTTGCCTGATGTTTCCAGAGAGAGTGCTCATTAGTGTAGGGAACATGGCAGCTGAAGCATGAGGATGGCTCAAGTTATAGAAGATTAAAGGGAGAGGTGGAGAGAGGAAGAGGAGGGAGATGGAGAGAGGAAGAGGAGAGGGTAGAAATTGGAGGGGAGAAACGGGGGAGAGAGAAAGGAGACAGAGAGGAAAGGGAGGAAAGACAGAGGATAGAGACAGAGAGAGAGAGGCAGAGAAAGAGGGAGAGAGGCCTGGAGCCAACTTATTCAACCTCAAGACTTGCCGCTAGCAGAGCTTCACCTCCTAAACGTCTCATTACCTTCCCAAACAGCATCACCAGCTGGAGACCACGTATTAAAACACATGAGTCTGTGGGGGGCAATTCACACGAAGCCATGGTGGCTCTCTGGCGTAGAAAATGTAACTCTCGCCGCACAAACCTTCTAGTCACATAGTGAAAGAAGCTTAGCTTTGCACTGTGGCTACCAGGTGCCCTGCGAACAGAGTCTCCGGGTCTGTAGCAGGTGCCTCTTCAATTGTGATGCGACATCGCCTGTAGATGATTAGCATCCTGTTACCTAATACCGCTGAGCTCGGAATTGCGTTTAAGACAAAGGCTCAGATCAGATCAGATCAAGTTCAGAATGCTGTTTGGAGGGTCTATTTCCTGGGTTCGTGAGTCCTTCCAGCGCTAAATGCTATTAATGGCCAGATTCAATTGGGAGAAGGCATAATGACCGAGGCTTCAACAGAATTTAGTTTGGGAACTTGGCTACACAGGTATTGCAGGACTGAAAGCTCATGGGAAAACTGTAACTAGCCATAAATAACAACTACAGGAAGCAAAGCAACGTCCCATGCTGCAGGAAGGAAGAGCTGAACGCTGGAGCAGCCATCAGACAGCCTGTGTCTCCCGCCCGCCCCCTGCATCTTTGTTCACGGATTTGTTTGAGAGGTACAGAGAGCAAAGCAGGAGTGGGTGATTTGCCGGAAAGCCAAACTTGCTCTCCAAAGAGAAGAGAGACACACTCGGGGAGAGGGGACCATTTAGAAGCCAGAGGCTGAGACTGGGGGAGAAAAGCTTTACTGGGGGAGGCAGCTCTTTGTGAGCAGACGCCAAGAACAGTGGTGAAGAGCAGAGGTTTGCAGAGGGTTAAAAATGAACCTCCCCCCTCGCAGACAGCTGGAGCTGGCGCTGGATCCCACCTGTCGTTCTTCCCCTCTGTGCTCTGGATTCTTGGGCATGCAGGCGGCTCCTTCCCCCCATCCCCATCTCTGCAAGATCGCTGGTCCCCCCACCCCACGTCCCCTTGCCTCTCATGTCCGTGTCTGCTCTGATGTGCTTGATATGTGTGCAGAGATCATGGGAACCATGACGACAGCGTATGCACACACATGAGCACAGGTAATGCTCGAGGAATGTGCTTTCCTTGGTTTCCTGCACACGGTGCAAAGTCCCTTCACTGGTCTCTGCGCCTCTGGCGCTCAGGTCGCTGCCCTGCTTACTGCACTGAGTGTCCTGCGGCTTCCACAAGAGCTGCTTGGCCAAGGCCCAGCCACAGACCCCCCGCTGCTGGAGCCCCTCATGCCAGGCGCCCACATTTACTTCTGAGTTCTCCAGGGTCTGCGTCGGACGTGATGGAACATGTTGCTTATTCCTGTTATTAAACTGGGATATAGATTGCAAGCCATACGATTCGTCCTTAGAAGTGCACGATTCGGTGGTTTTAGTGTTCTCAAAAGCATCCACATCATCACCATCTAATTCCAGAAGATGTTGTAGCCCAGTGAAGAAACCCGGTCTCATTAGCAGACACTTCTCCCTGCCAGCCACAGCCATCCACTGACCTATTTTCTTCGTGGATTTGCCCATATTTCTGTCCTTTAAAAATTGTGTTTATTAACTCGTCGGCTCGCAGTTAAGAACAGTTCAGTCAGTTGCATAGCTTAGCCCATAAAGTGTGGATCAGATCCTTCCTTTTCCTTCTTTCCCTCCCTCCCTTTCTCTTCCTACATTCTTCCTTCCATTCCTTCCGTGTTTCTCTTCCTCCTTCCTTCCTTCTGCTCTTCATGTCTTTCTTCCTTCTCCCCTTTTCCTTTCTTCCCTTCCTCCCTTCTTTTATTTCCTTTCTGCCCCTTTCTTCTTCCTTCTTTCCTCTCCTCCTCTCTCCTCCTTTTTCCCTTCCTGTGTCCATCTTTTAGACCTTTCCTTTTCACTTCTTTTCTTCCTTCCTTCCTTCCTTCCTTCCTTCCGAGTGGCCCACTTTCTCCCTTTCTCCAGCCCTGACAACTAGGTTAACTGCTTACTGCTGGTTGCAATGCTGCTGCTCAGATGCGGCCCCTTGTGTGCAGGTTCATCTGTGCTTCTGATATTATGCCGTGGTTCTGTTCTTTCATAGAGCTACAGTTGTGACACGGAGAGAAGACACAGTCTGGGGCTGAGTCAAAGCATCCCTCCCACTAAAAGGAGCCAGCCTGCTGGAGAATCAGCCCCTGGAGAAGCAGTCCCTGGGGAAACAGCCCCTTTAAGGACTGCTTAATGGTCTGAATTTCTCCTCACACCTGACCACGAGAAACCTAAGGTGCTCGGACCACGGGAAACATCCTTAGGAAACAACTTCGAGATCAAGCTGTGACATGCTGTGCGTAGAAAAGAGCAAGTAGACTTAAATCCATGAATTTGGAGCAACACCGAAAAGAAGTCTCATGGACCAACTCTGGAGAGCGGTAGACAAGGGAAGCGGCTCCCTGAGCAGTGCAGGAAGCGCTGCTGCCACACACGCTACTGTCCATCCTTCTGCTGACCTCAAAGAACTGCTGCCTGTGAGCAGTATGCTTTTAAACCAGCCGCAGGGTGAATACATGCGCTCACGGTCACAGCTCGGCCAGTGGCGTGTCCAGCTCACCGTCACAGCTCCGCCAGTGGACGTGTCCAGCTCACGGTCACAGCTCCACCAGTGGACGTGTCCAGTTCATGGTTACAGCTCCGCCAGTGGACGTGTCCAGCTCACGGTCACAGCTCCACCAGTGGACGTGTCCAGCTCACGGTCACAGCTCCGCCAGTGGACGTGTCCAGTTCACGGTTACAGCTCCACCAGTGGACGTGTCCAGCCCATGGTTACAGCTCCGCCAGTGGACGTGTCCAGCTCATGGATACAGCTGCTGCCCATGGATGTGCCCAACTAACAGATCCGACTACTGCCATAATGCTGGGCACCCCAAGGCATGGCATACCTACACAGAGCTGGGCAAGGCTTCACGAAGCCAAGCCAGACAGAAATAAGATCAGTAAATGCCATCATGCTTCCAGAATGTTTAGTGCACGGGAGTTGTAGGGCCATGTGAATAGTCAAGTACGTCATGAGGTGTAGTCAGCAAAGTTCTGGCCATGAATAGTCAAGTACGTCATGAGGTGTAGTCAGCAAAGTTGTGGCCCCAGGAAACATGAGCCGAATGGTGTAGAGTGTTCAACAAATCAAACCAAAGAGAGGATTACAGACAGAAGGGACAGAGGTCACTGAGAGCCAACTAGACCCATGGGTCCCTCCATGGCATGGTGTCTGTGTGTGTACACAGACATGAGCACATGTACAGAAGCATCATGTATACACAAGACATGTACACAGATGTACAGAACATTTCATATACACAGATACCAACACATATATACACGCATTGCATATACACAAATAACATACATGTGCAAAAACATTGTATACATACATACGGTTATGAACACACATGCAGAAGCATTGTATATGTACAAAATGTGAACACACATGTACAGAAGCATTGTATATACACAGATTTGAACACATGTACAGAAACATTGTATACATATAGATATGGACACATATGTACAGAAACATGTATGCACAGATATGAACGCACATGTGGTAGAACATTACATACACAGATATGAACAGACATGTTAAGAGGCAGTGTGTATACACAGACATAGATATGCATGTACAGAAGGAGATGCAAACATGTATGTAGAGAAGCATCGTGTATACACAAATATGAACACATGTACAGGAACATGTGTATACACAGATATAGATACACATACACAGAAGCATCATGCACATGTGTATACACAGATATAAATACACATACACAGAAGCATCATGCACGCACAGATCTAAACATGCATGCACGGAAGTATCATGCATGCACAGAGATTCACACACATATTCAGAATCACAACTTGCCAGAGCTGCTCACGGGTGTTTGGGAAATGCAAACACCTGCCACGTACTCAACGATAGGAAGAATTGATGTTCAGAAATCACAGCGCGCAGTTAGATCGTGGTTACATTCACAAGGGATTCAGGGCAAAGAGGGAAGAATTTATGTTTCTGAATTATGTACTTAAAGATGAAATGATTTGCTCTTCAGCACCCACTGCTGAGGAAGGTGGGTGGAGACGCGGCAAGCAGGCTGAGGTAGGTTGGCCGCCGAGGGATCCTGGGAAGCGTGGGATGCTGTGGGAAAGCCCGCCTGGGAGTTCGTTGGCTGCTCTCTATTTTGCATATACTTGAACTGTCCAATCATAAATCAAAAGCCAAAGGAGCGCACATCCGGCCTGGGACTCTTGCGCTGTGCTCCCCACCGTCCTCCCCCCTCTTCTGCAGGGGTGTAGGTACTGACTCAGTACCCACGCCTTCTTCGTTGTTGATTTGGGAGACTGGAGAGCACTCACTGGTTCAGGCATGCCGGGCCCCCTGTGGCCCCCTGTGCGCTGCTCAGCAGGGTGGCCGTGGTCATGCTGCCCCAGCCTGCACTGTGCTGTGAGGTGGCCCTGGTCATGCAGCTCTAGCCTGCACCACACTGCAGGGTGACTATAGTCATGCTGCTCCAGCCTGCACCGTGCTGCAGGGTGGCCGTGGTCATGCAGACTTCACTGCGCTGCAGGGTGGCTGTGGTCATGCTGCTCTAGCCTGCTGCAGGATGGCTGTGGTCATGCAGCTCTAACCTGCACCATGCTGCAGGATGGCCGTGGTCATGCAGACTTCACTGCGCTGCAGGGTGGCTGTGGTCATGCAGACTTCATTGCGCTGCAGGGTGGCTGTGGCCCCAGCTGCAGAGCTACCCTAGAGTTTCCAGCGGAGCAGACTTCTGTCCTGTGCCCAGGCACACGATGGCTCCTGAGGACCAACTCAGAGAACCGAGAAGTCTGGGTCAGGACGTCTGGGTGGACACTTCCACCATCAGCCAGACATTCACCATCACACTGGGGAGTCATTCCTGCCCACCTGGAAGATCAGCTGTACCTCCCGTGATGCCATATTCTTGGTACCAGGTCCCTTTTCACCAATCTCTTGCTATTTCTGCCTTAGTCTCAGTGACATTTCCAATTTTTTTTTTTGTGAGAAACAAAACATGCCGGCAGCAGTCCCTGAAGTGTAGAACACGGCACCGTCGGCGTCAGCACTGGGGGAGTGTCTGGAAAGCGTCTCGCATCCTGCGCCCTGGAGTTGACAAAGTCTAATTCACTGTGCTCTGAAGCCAGCACTTTCTGCACAGACAACTATGCTTTTCAAGGACTGGTCAAAAAGCTGTCCACCCCAGAGGTTATAGACATAGTCCCACTATGCATTACATATTATGCTTAATAAGTCTGAAAAATTGGCTTGGAGGGCCTGGCAAGCAAAAAGACTTGAGTTCATATCCCCAGATTCCACAAAAAGTGACAGGTGGGTATAGCAGCCCACCTTAATTCTAAAGGCTGAGACTGGGAATCCCTAGGGGAAGCTGGCAGTCAGATTAGTCCTTTAGGGGAGGTCCGGGTATGATCAGAGACCCAGGCACAAAAGAAAAAGAGTGACAAAGGATGGCTCTCGCACATATGCAAGCACACACATGCACACGTGTCTGCACACGTACACACAATAGCAAAAGAAACCTGTGTGGAGTTTTCTTGCAGATGTGAGCTAGGGTAGAATTTCAGGGGGCTCCTTGCACGCTGCGCCCTCTGGTTTGGAGCCAGGCTCACGCGTCTGTGGAGAGCGCCTGGTCATGGGGCTGCTCTCATCAGGCGCACAGCAGTGATGCGGTGTCTCTGTGTAGCCTGGCGCCCCTGTCGCTCACCCTGGAGGAGGGAGGGGGCTGTGCACATTGCTTCATTGCAGCCCATGCTCAGGTGCCATCTCCAAGCAGTTGACATTTTGGCTTTTGCTGGTCAGTAGCGACAACCAGGTTGCTCTTGGCTCTGACAGCCTGTGTTCTCCCACGTGAATTTTTCAGTCTTCACGTGACAGGATAATCGAGAGGACGATTGCATCATGGCGTTAGGGGACGGTCTGGATGTAAGGAGCCCCGTGCTGGATCGTGTCCTCTTTGTTACATGCTAAGCTTCAGTAGCGGTGGCTCGCTTGTTCCCTGTGAGCACACGGGTCTTCGTCATTTGTAAATGCTGCATGGGTTAACTTTTTCTTTTGAGTTGCAGATGTCCTTTGCATGTTAAGGGGTCCCGGGCACACGCGCATCCTACAGCTCATTTGCCTCATTTCCTCACTGGCTCCTCAACCTCTCTACAGGGCTTTCTAAGGGCCGAGTATTTCCAATGTTGTAAGTCCACGCGTTCAACATTTGCTTGTGTGCATTACGCTTTTGTGTTCCGCTAAAAAAGATCATCTTGTCTAAAAGCATGAAAATGTTCTCTATCAGTGTTTTTAGATGCTTTCTTCACAGAGTCTTAATTTGTTCTTTTTAACGGTTGTTTTGGCCCCACTTTCTCATTTGAATTTCTGTGAATTTGAGAGCCGTCTTGTTGCTTTGAGTCTTATTTTTGTGATGCTGGGAATTGAACCCAGGGCCTTTCACTGCTGGGTAAGTGCTTTGCCTCTGAGCTTCATCTCTAGCGCTTGATTTCATTGCTTTCTAAAAGAAAAAAATACCCTGAGTTTGACTCGTGCTGTATTGAACCTATGGATCAGTTACGACTTGATTTCAAGATGCGGAAGCTCTCATTCGTGTAGCGCAAGGCCGGTGAGCAGAAGACTCTTTCTTCACGGACGCCATGCGGATCACAGAGCAGGGATGAGAAGCCTGGGAAAGGTCCATGCCTGGCTCCGAGGCCTGCAAGGCAGGGCGTGCTCGGGTCAGGTGGTTTAGGTCGTGCCCACAAGCTCTGGGGCTGCCGCCATCCTCAGCTTGTCTGGCCCCAGCCTGAGATGATCAGAGGGTCCTCCTTCCCGTGGATAGGGAGGTGGGTGGGAGATGAAGAGAGGCAGGTGAGGGAGGGAGGGAGGGAGGGAGGGGAGGGAGGGGAGGGGAGGGAAGGAGGGAGGGAGGGAGGGAAGCAGGGAGGGATGGAGGGAGGGAAGCAGGGAGGGAGGGGAGGAGGGGAGGGAGGGAGGGGAGTGAGGGAGTGAGGGAGGGGAGGGAGGGAGGGGAAGGAGGGAGTGAGGGAGGGGAGGGAGGGAGGGGAAGGAGGGAGTGAGGGAGGGGAGGGAGGGAGGGGAAGGAGGGAGGGGAGGGAAGGAGGGGAGGGAAGGAGGGGAGGGAGGGAAGGAGGGGAGGGAAGGAGGGAGGGAGGCAGGGAGGGAAGCAGGGAGGGAGGGGAGGGAAGGAGGGAGGGAGGCAGGGAGGGAAGCAGGGAGGGAGGGAGGGGAGGGAAGGAGGGAGGGAGGCAGGGAGGGAAGCAGGGAGGGAAGGGAGGGAAGGAGGGGAGGGAAGGAGGGAGGGAGGCAGGGAGGGAAGCAGGGAGGGAGGGGAGGGAAGGAGGGGAGGGAGGGAGTGAGGAAGGGGAGGAAGGGAGGGAGGGAGGGAGGGAGAAAGGGGAGGGAGGGAGGGAGGGGAGGCAGGGAGGCAGGGAGGCAGGGAGGGGAGGGAAGGAGGCAGGGAGGGGAGGGAGGGAGGGAGGCAGGGAGAGGAGGGAGGGAAGCAGGGAGGGAGGGGAGGGAAGGAGGCAGGGAGGGGAGGCAGGGAGGCAGGGAGGGGAGGGAGGGAGGGAGGCGGGATTCCTCCTTCCCGTGGATAGGGAGGCGGGTGGGGGAGGAGGGAGGCGCAGCAGGAGGTGGCTGTGGGCCTACACTCTAGTCGAGGACTCACACACAAGTGGGGTACCCTGGTCAAGTCTTATGCTCTCTCAGGCTGGCTGGCCCAGGAAGCAGCCCTCTCTCAGCAGCTGCTGAGACCCTGCCAGCCGGAGCATCCAGAGCGCAGGAACCAAGGATAAAGAGATAATACGACTTTAGAAAGACGCTGAATATTTCAGTTCATGAGCATCAGGTGATGTCGTCCTGTCTCAAGGTGCTGTGTGATTTCGTTTCCAACATTCTAGCTTCCGACACACATACCTTGGACATACCCCGATGGACCTGCCCTTAAGTATCTCATGCCGGGTGTCATTTTCTCATTGCTGTGATTGAATACCTGACGGGGATCTACACAGGGGTTGGAAGATGGTTCCGTGGGGAAAGGCGCTTGCTACTAAGCCTGATGACCCGACTCGCCCTCTAGAAGGACAAGGCAGGAAAACCTGCCTAACAGGAAGTAGGGCCAGGCCACAACGGGATCTTGTGTCTACTTCCTCCAGCAAGGCTTTGCTTCCTGAAAGGTCCGAAACTTTTCCAAACATCGCCACCAGCTGGAGACCAGGGGTCCGCGCGTACGAGCCTGTGCGGGACATTCACATTCAAACCGCAGCAGATTCTATTTGAGGCGGCATTTGTAAAAGTTCCGTGTTCAATTTTTCATGTCAAGTAGGTAAGAATAAAATAGATTTAACCTCTATTTAAAATTTATGCTAGCCTTACATCTTGCCAAGTTGCTAAGTGTAATTATTAGTCAGCTAGCTCGTATTTCTAATTCCGGGCGTGTTTTCCTATGCCTTTTATACACATCATGTTTACAGCAGCTATTTAATAGCCTAGATTCCTGATCTGGTTATCTCCGGCTTATCTGCCTCTTTCTGGACTATTTTCCCGCTTCCTGACATGATGCGATTTTCCCTGGATTACAGGCCTTGATTTCAGACCTCTGGGGGCAGGTGTGGGCTATGAACACAGCTTCTTCTTAGGTGGCGGTCACGCTCTGGGAGCCATATAATTTTATGTCTGGCTCTAAGCTTCATTAGGAAGCAGATAAGTAGCCTGCAGCGCATCCTCACAAGGAAGTTGCAGCCGCAGAACACGTGAGAGCATGCATCTGTGAATTCCTGGGCAGGAAAGGTGAAACGCACAACATGACTGTGTTGGTATTTGGAAATGCACCCTGTGTCCTTGACATGCCCATCTAGTTGATGTCCAGGCATACAGCCTCTTACCAGGGACCCTGCAAGAGCGAGATGTTCCTGGAAGCAACACGCATGCATACGTGCACACACAGAGAAAAGTACTTTAGCAATGTTTTCTAAGAGGTTGGTAAGATGACTCAGTGGTTAAAACTTTGCCTTGCAGACAAAAGGACACAAGTTCAGATTTCCAGCTTCCAAGTAAAAATGCCAGGTGGATATGGTGGCAGTCTGTAATTCTGGCCTTGGATGGCAGAGCCTGGGAAATCCCAAAGCAAAGAAATGTGGAGGTAGAGCAATCCAGAATGATTCACTCTCAGACATCCACAGACACACTCAAGAGTCTTCGTGTACATAGCTGCACTCGCGTATACATCCACCAACATGCAACACACACACACGCATGCATGCATGCACGCACACACACACACACACACACGCACATGGATACACACACAAGAAAGTCAAAAAGAAATGTTTGTTAAGTGAACACTTGCTCAGAACGTCCTGTCTGCTACCACAGTTCCACTTACTATCAAAATTTGCAGTTTATCTCAAGGACGGCGCCACGCCTGCAGCCCGCTGGATGCAGCCATCCCGTCCCTCCATCAGCTCACAGTCAAGATCACAAACCTAAAAAAAACACTGCAGACCATGGCCGCCTGCTCGTCTACGGCTGAAATTTATCATTTAACTTTTATCTTCATGGAAAATATGTATCAAGGCCAAATGCCACACAGATGAGTTACCATGAAATGTAAGTCAAGAGAGAAGAGACTTCAGCCCCCCAGTGCAGGGGCTGGAAGAAGTCCCAAGGCCAGCGGGGTAGGAGCAGAGATGTGTGTAGCATGGGGGAGCTGTGTGTGCTCTGCGTCCTCAGAGGGTGGGGGTCCCGGAGACAGCAGCACAGGAAAGGGTTGGCCGCTCAGTGGACTTCACATGCCGAGGAAACTCAGGTGTAAGGGGGGCTGTGGAAGGACCGGGGAGGCAGCAAGGTTGACAGCAAGTGGCGGTGGCCAGGGGCGAGCCTGGTTCCTCCGGACAGAAGCTGTCAAGAACCGGGCCTGCAGGAGGAAGATGTTGGACATTCTTTCCAAACTGAGTCCTGGTTCAAAGAAGTCAGAGGAAGTAGGATTCCAGGCGCCTGTACTGGAAACCCTGGGTCCTGAGTGTCTTTAGAGACGGGGAAGGGCAGCTTGGCTGGAAGGGAGCTGCCCGGTGTCTGCAGGAAGCTTGTGCTGCTGCCTGAGGAGCCCTGACCCATCCCAGGGGGCGGCAGACTTCCCAAGAGAGCAGAGGTTCTTTTCCAGCCCAGAACTGTGTGGTTGAGGGGTATGTGAGTGCCTCTCTCTGCCCCCGTAGACCCTCTGGTGCTCTGCTTAGCTGCCTAGCGAGGCTGGAGAGGTAGCATGCTCGCTTCCACGTGGAGCAGTGTCTGCCGGTGGTCCGAGGCTGGAGGAGCCCAAGGCCTGGCTGGAGGAGCCCAGGGCCTGGCTGGAGGAGCCCAGGGCCTGGCTGGAGGAGCCGGGACCAGCAGTCAAGAGTCCAGCGACTCCACCCACCTCCCACGCATCCTCTTTCCACTGTGTTCTCTGAATGGGGTGGGACAGCCTGGCAGTCGCCCTGGACTCCTTTCTGCTCCATGTCCCTCATCTCTGCCTTCTCGGGTCTCTGCTGTCACTCATCTGCAGAGCTTGCCGGGACTTTCTGAATGACCTCACTGTAACTGACAGAGAAGGAGAGCTCTCAGAAGCTGACGTGGGCCAGGAGAGTCCGAGACAACGTCAGTGATACGTAGTTCAAACTTGTGATTTATTTACACCACAACCCGGATCCCCATCCATGGTTCCAACTGACTGACACAAATCAAGGAAGAGAGAGGCTGGCAGCACTTGCTAGAGCAGCCAGTGCGCGCTCCGTCCAGCTGCTGTCCACGGTGGTGAGGAGTCATTAGAAATGCACTTCGGCATCTAGCTTAATATTGATCAGGGTGGAACCTCGAGAGAGCCGGAACTGTAAGATGGACCGAGTGATTATCTTCTGATGGATTGTCAGAAAAAATACTGCCCTCATGTAATGCTCCATACGTCGGATCGATGATGTCAACTCTGACCCCAGGGTCTGAGTGATGAGTCAGAGTTGGGAGTTCTGGATTAATGGACAAAGGAGACAGTCACGTCCTCTCTAATGGATAATATGGAAGTGCCCGCCGTGACCCACAGGAAATTACTCACCCAGCCGTTCCCGAATACAAAAGCACCAGACTGCCTTCGCCTCCCTGCCTGGGACTCTCACTTATTCTAAGTGCCAGCGCGCATCAAAATTGCATTTCCTGCGCCGAAAGGCAGCACGCTGAGGTCGCGCAAGCTGCCCCGCTGTCTGAGCCGCCGTAGGTGATGGAGGACTCCGTCCAGCAGTGTCCCTCCCTCTGGGCCAGGCTGGAGCCTCTGCGGTGTTAGAACTTGGATTCTCTTACCAGTAAATTTCCCTGGCGACCTGTCTGCATCTGTCCTGATACAGGCAGTCGCCTCTGCCTTGTAAGCAACAGCTTTTCCTGATCCACCTCCAGCTCCGGGCTGTGGTCCGATCCATTTCTCCTGTGCTGACCCCAGTTCTGGCCACCCAGCTTCTGGAGTTAGCAAGGACTCCGTTCAACTCAGCCATGGCCCAGCTCCTGGTCCCTCTGCTGGGTCTGTCTATGTAGGACCTTGTAAGTCCAGAGAAAACCCTGCGAGTGGGCACATCAGGAAACTGACCCCCTCGGGTGGCTGATTGCCCTCCACCTCCAAGCCAATCCCCGGCCCTGTCCTCCACCAGCCCCAGAGGTTTCTGGCCACCCTGGTCTGTCATTAGCAAGAGACACGTTAGGTTGGATTGGCAAACATTGCTTCCCTCTTAGCAATCTGCCACACCTTCAGACCCTCCCACCCATCAGTCACCCTGGCACCTTGGCTGAAAAGCTCTGGAGAGGACCCCCACTTCACTCCTGCCGTCAGAAACCCATAGGTGTACCAACAAGGGTATCTGCCGCAGCCTGGACAAGCCCATCCTGGTCATGCTGAGCACTCGTGGGCTCCTCGTTCCTTAAGTGGCCACAACACTGAACATCTGGGGACTGGGCAAGCACCAATCAGGAATGATGCCGAGTCAGTTCCACCGTGTCCAGAGCCACTGAGGCGGGCTCTGGCCGGCCTTGGAGTCATGTCTGCCTTATGACCTCTGCCCGTCACTTGGACTGCTGCTGCTTGGTGACCTTGCCCTTCCCTTTCTCCAAGCTCACATGGGAATCCTGTGTATCACACGTTGCCTGTGACATGGGGCACATGTCTTTATCCAGGTTCTCAGCTGCAGTGCACCAAGGCTTCCATAGTCTTTCAGGGAAACACAAATGAGGCAGAGTTTGTAAAAGAGGGAGGGCAGGGCCAGCGCGGTGAGCGCTGGATGGGCTGGTGCTGAGCGCCGCTTTCCCCTGTGGGTTCAGCCTCCCTCTTGGCACTAAGCCTGCTGTGGGAGGAGAGACCTAGAGTTAAGTGCAGTTAATGAGAAGTGAGAGGGTGCATGTGCATGCCACACACATGCACGCGCATACACACACGGAGAGAAGAGTTATAGACAGACTGCATCTGCCCCCTGAATTTATGAATTGCAGTTCTAGTCACTAATTCCTCAAATCATTCAAACATTAGAAAACTGTCATCACAGACATGATTAATTGAGATGAAGTTACACTGGAGTGGGCTGAACCACGAACCCAAAACACTACTATCCTCATGGTCATCTCCTAGGTCCTATTACACACACACACACACACACACACACACACACACATGCATGCACACACGTGTATATACATGCATGCATGTGTTTATGTATACATGTGCACACACACACAGAATACCATGGCATTGGAGACAAGCTGGGATGATGTGTCTATACGTCAAGGAGTGCCAAAGATTTCCAGCATCCCACCAGAAATAGGGAAAGGGGCACAAGATCCGTTCCCACTCAAAGTGTAGAGGAACCGACCCTCCAGGTGTTTGATCTCAACCTCTGACTGCCAGGCACTGGGACACAACAAATTTCTCAGTGCATCACTTGGACTCAGCCCCCTAAGAGAATCTGTGTGATAGAAATTTGTACATGTACACACACACACACACACACACACACACACACACGCATATACACCCATATGCATGCACACCCGTATGCATGCACACCTGTATGCATGCACACTCATATGCATCCTGAATTCACTGACAGATAACTGGGAAGTGAGAGGCCTTAATGCCTCGCCTACATTTTCCTAGGTTGCGGCTGTACTACTGCCCGTGATGACTCTACTTTCATCGGTTCAAGCATTCACAGCTCCTGCACTTCCATCCAGCATGTCCAACCTGTGCATTTGGTCTTATTATCCTTTGGCTTGTTCTAGAACCAAACGATAGCAAGTCGAGACACAGTCACTGTCATCCACAAGCTTCAGGCTTGCCAACCTGGAGCTCTGGGTGCCAGTCCTAACTGCCATGTCCTTGAGCCCCGTGCTATGGTCATCTCTCCCATAAGACACCACTCATGGATGGCGGCCTTGCATCATACTGACCCCTCCCACTCCACATCCCCAGAAAGGATGTGGAGGGGACACAGAGATGGGTACATTAATATCCATTGGCTTGACCAAAATTTCCAATGGAAATCTTGTTTCTCAACTAATGAATCCACTCATTTGAAAAATATACCTGAAGAGCTTCTGAACATCAAAGTGATGGGCAGTTATAGGCACTCAATGGAGATGTGCTACATCTAATGGAATTGAATTTTCTAGGAGCCGAACATTTCCTCCATCAAATAGCCAATATATCCTGACCAGGAGCCATTCATAATACAGTATCCATCGTTTGGTGTCCGTGGCCAAAGATAGTTAGCTAAGGGGCAAAGCACATCAGAAAGAGACTGTCCTGAAAGAAACTTGGATGCCTCTATTAGCTGAGTCGATTGGAAGAAGATCTTGCTCAATTAAGAATGAAGGAAACTGGGCTGTCAGCCACCCTCATGATATGCTCATTCAGACACTATACAAGTTTGGGGGGTATGTTGGGTTTCCATTCTTCTTGGCCAAACCATGGTTCTCAGTGACTGATACCAAGATTAAAGGAAGAGTAAGCCTGCCTTGCACCACAATGATCTTAGTTTCTTTCCTGTTGCTGCAATGAAATGTGCTGACATAGCAGCTTAAGTGAGAGGTTCATTTGGATTATAGTTCAAGGTACAGTAGTCCATCATGACAGAGACATCAAGGCAGCAGGAGCTTGAAGTGGTTAGTCACATGGTAGCCTCAGTCAGAGAGATGGTGCTGCCCTCTTTCACTGTGTGCCTTCCCCCTCAACTAACCCAGACAACATAATACCTCACAGGCATATCCAGGAGCTGAGGAACCTCTGCCTCCCCACAGCTGTGTCTGATGGCTGTCTCCCAGATGTCAAGTTGACAGTGATCACTAAACAAAGCCATAATGCCAGAGGTGAACCTAAGATCAACATCATCAGACTGGCCTCTGTCTGGCCTAGCGTTCTTCTCACTGGGAGTCAACCTGTGAACACATGATTTCCTACTGGGCACAGGACTCTGGAATTGTAGTGCTGGGGATGGAATGAACACTGCAACACTAAGCACCTTCCCACACAGTCCTAGTGTCTCACTGACTGATTTCCCACACACGGCCCTGGAGTCTCACCGAGTGCTTTCCCACACATGGCCCTGGAGTCTCAGCGAGTGCTTTCCCACACACGACCCTGGAGTCTCACGAGTGCTTTCCCACACACGGCCCTGGAGTCTCAGCGAGTGCTTCCCCACACACGGCCCTGGAGTCTCACGAGTGCTTCCCCACACACGGCCCTGGAGTCTCACGAGTGCTTCCCCACACACGGCCCTGGCGTCTCACGAGTGCTTCCCCACACACGGCCCTGGAGTCTCACGAGTGCTTTCCCACACACGGCCCTGGAGTCTCACGAGTGCTTTCCCACACACGGCCCTGGAGTCTCACGAGTGCTTTCCCACACACGGCCCTGGAGTCTCACGAGTGCTTTCCCACACACGGCCCTGGAGTCTCACCGAGTGCTTTCCCACACACGGCCCTGGAGTCTCACCGAGTGTTTTCCCACACACGGCCCTGGTGTTTTACTAATTGTTCTCCCACACACAGCCCTGGTGTCTCACTGAGTGCTTTCCCACACACAATCCTGGAAACTCACCAAATGCTTTCTCACACACAGCCCTGGAAAGTCACTGAATACTTTTCCATAGCCCTATAATCTCACCAATTTCTTTCCACAAACAGCCCTGACATATCACTGAATGCTTTCCCTCATATAGCCCTGGAGTCTCACTGAATGCTTTTCCATAGTCCTATAGTCTCATCATTTGCTTTCCCATGAACATCCCTGGAATATCACTGAATACTTTCCCGTACACAGCCCTGGTGTGTCACTGAATGCTTTCCCACACTCAGTCCTGGAGTCTCACTGAATGCTTTCTCACACACAGCCCTAGAGTCCCACTGAATGCTTTCCCACCCTCAATCCTGAGGTTTCACTGAATGCTTTCTCACACACAGCCCGAGTCTCATTGAAGGCTTTCCCATACTCAGTCCTGGTATTTCACTGAATGCTTTCTCACACATACCCTGGAGTCTCATTGAAGGCTTTCCCACACTCAGTCCTGGTGTCTCACTGAATAATTTTCCACAACTCTATAGTCTCACCAATTGCTTTCCCACATCAGCCCTGGCATATCTCTGAATGCTTTCCTGCTCTGGACCCTGGTGTTTTACAATTGCCATTGTGCATAATGGTTTAAGCCATTTAAATGAGTGGTAGAGAACAGCCTACAGACCAAGTGAATCAAGGCTTGGGAAATACCACGTACTTGTCAGATAAAGTAGGGTTGGTAACAAATTGCAGGACACACAGTGAATTTTGGATTTCAAATCAGCAGCAAACAAGTATCTAATATAAGGATATGGTAGGCTGCATGTTCTCATACTAGCCACCCCAAAGCAACAGTCTGATGGAGCAAGTAGAAATGTGCTTAATTGATGGATCTTGACCAGTTCTTAGACTGTGTTGGAGCTCTGCTCCATGGGTTGAATGATCTGTCTCCACCAGCTCTTTGGAGTGGACCCTCTCTGGACTTCCAAGCACTGCTATGAAAACTGACCAGGACAGAGGAGCTTCAAAGTTCTTCCCCAAAGTTCCAAAACAGTCATACATTCATGTATCTGTTCATCCACTCCCCTCCCCTCCCTCTCTTCCTTTCCTTCCTTCCTTCCTTCCTTCCTTCCTTCCTTCCTTCCTTCCTTCCTTCCTTTTTTCCTTCCTTCCTTCCTTCCTTCTTTCCTTCCTTCCTTCCTTCCTTCTTTCCTTCCTTCCTTCCTTCCTTCCACCTTCTATCCATGGTTACAAGGCACCTAAATGATGGGTGGTCCTGCAGGTGCTTAGTATAATTCAGCTCTGCATAACAGGTCACCCCTGTCCCACATGAAAGTCTTAGGATACTAACAAAAATAGGAAGTAAAGGTCTTTATGCTGCCAGTGCCCAGGTTCAAATTGATTAATAAACTGCTCTTTGTAGTTCTCAAACTCTCCTTCAAATGTGTCTAACTCAGCCATGGTCATGGCCACTGGGTGGGCATCTGCCTAATCTGGAACACATGGGCTCAGCTTTGTGAAGGACAGGCTACAATGAGTTACAGGAGGTTCTGTGGGGGCATGCCATGCTGGGACCAGGAAGTGCTGCGGAGGCACATCAAGCTGTTACCTGGATGACCAGGAAACACTATGAGAGGCCCAACGCACTGTGACCAGGAGGTGCTGTGAGGGCGCACTATGCCATGACCAAAAGGCACTGTGATGCTATGGGGGGGCACACCATGCTGCGATTAGGAGCTTTGCCAGGTGATACTTCCAGAAGCAACTGTGGCAACTAGATTTCCTCAGTTTTCCATTTCTCCCCTATGCCCCCTTGTCACTGAGAAGAAAGAGGTGCATTTTGTTCTAATAATGAAAGCGAGGAACAGAACCAGAGAAGGCAAGGAGTTTACACAAGGATCTGCTGCAAGTTAGCCAGAGCCAGACACCAATTGAATCTTCCAACCCAAGATAAAGTTTCCCTCCCTCCAAGAGAAAGGCTCTAAGCTGTGGACAGCATGACAGCTAAACCTTCTCCCAGTGCCCTCCACATCGACCCTGAGATTAATGCACAAATCCCATTTCATGCACACAGTGCCTGATGCAGAGAATGGCTTCCCGTCTGTCACCAGCCCACAGTGGCTGCAGGCTGGACAATGGACAGTGCATTGGGAGCTCGCAGTGAAAGAACTCATTGAATTACACAGCTTTATTCTGCTAATGTATTTGAGACATAAATTGCCCTTATCTCAAACCATTCTCCACAAGATTAAAAAGGAATCTGCATTTCTTTGTGGAAGGAAGAATGAGAGGCCAGAGGTTGGCTTACACAAAGAGACCACAAAGGAATCCAGACTCAAGCCTACTGCTCATCTCTGTCTATCACAGTGCAGCCTCAGGAGCCCTGGCCAAGGTGGGGGTGAAGAGGTGAAGGGGGATGGGGAGCAGCAGTTCCTGTCCCCCTCTGGGCACTAGTAACTGAATCCAGTTGAGAGAGGTGGCGTGGGGAGCAAGGCCAGCAAGGCCAGCTCCAGCTCCCGGACACCATCCTGCCCAGGCTTAGGGAATTCATTTCTCTGCACTGTTGCCGTCCCCCCCCCCCCAATATGCACTCTCCCATGTAAGAGCCACTAGCCAGCCACCTGTGACCATTTAAACTTCATAATAGAATGAAATAGAGATCTGAAGCCCAAGATTCAATCCCCGGTGCCACCCTGGATGTGGTGATACACTTCTGTACTCTCAGCTCTGCGGGTGGAGGCTGAAGGAGCAGAAGGTCATAGTCATCTTCTGTTGCATAGGGAGTTCAAAACCAGCCTGATATTCATGAGGCACATTCAAAAGGGCTGGAGAGATGGCTCAGGGGTTAAAGTCTTTGCCTTGCAAGTAAAAAGACTTGAGTTCAGCTCCGTAGGCCCCATGTACAATTCTGGACAGATATGATGGCAATCAGTAATTCCGCACCTGGAAAGCAGAGCCTGGGAAACTCCAGAGTAAAGTAATAAGTAGGTAGAGCAATCAAGGATGTTTCCCAAAGTCAGACTTAGGCCTCCACAGGTGCACACACTAAAGTGCCCTCTTGTAAACATGCTTGCACACACATGTATGTTCACCCACATGCAAATCACACACACACACACATACACACACACATACACACACACATAAAAGAGAAAGAGAGAAAGAAAGAGAAGACAGAAATAAAGAAAAAAGAGGAAGAAGAAAGTCTTGGAGCAAGGGAGGGAAAAAGGGGAAAGAAAGAAGCCTCCCCCAGTTTCCAGTCTCAATCACCATTTTAAATATTTCAGTAGTCACGTGGGGCTAAGATTAAATGGACATTTCAGATGGTGACAAGACCAAGCTCCTCCACCCCTATGAGGACTGCTGAGTCTCTGGCAGTGAGGATTGGTCTGAATTCATCAGCTCGAGGCTCCGCCCACTGGGAAATCTGAACGCAGAGTGGAGCTGTCTTCTGGTAGGGAACCCCATCTTGCAAGGGATCTCTGCTGGTTCCAGGAACAGAGGACAATTCAGAATCATGAAACTGTCTTCTGTGGGAAGACTCCATCTCAATCACAGACAAACCCCATCTTGTTTACCAGATCCTCCTAGTCACCTCCCCACTGCAGCTCCTGACACCCTTCCCATCCCTGTTTCAGTGGGTTGTGTAGACCCTGACCCCAAACCAGCTGGCTGGCACACCCATTTCTCCATGGACCATCTGCGTTTCTATGAGGTGTGCATGTTAATAGCCTGACTCCTTCTTCTCCAGTGACTGTCTTAGTTGACAGCATTCACCCCAATGTGGAACTTGGCAGCCCAGGGTGTGCTTGGTCACCAGAACTGTGAGCACTTTAAGACAAGGCTTTAGGGCTCTTCCTTTAGAGAGCAGCGTGGCCAGAAAGGACCAAGTACAGAGGAAGACTGCAGGGGACACAGGGGCTCGTGGGTCAAGATGTCTTACCAAGAGGTCACTACTCTCCAGAGGACTCTCTGGGGAGCTGAGGATGGTTATGGTTCCAAGCTCTGGAGGAGGGAAAGTCTCTAGTGTGGGTTGCTGTTGGTCCCTCCGTCCAGGGACCATGCCTGTGTCATGCTTTCAAAGTAGGATCTAGGAGGACATGAAGGGGATGGCCAGGGCTCAAAGGCAGCCCTGGAATTAAAAACACAACAGTGTGAACGGTGATGTAAGGAAGGTTGCTCAAAAAGCCTGTCTTGCCCTAGCGGTCAGGCCAGGAAGCCTCACATACTTCTGATCCTTTAAGGTCCAAAACCTCTTAGCCGGAAGCACTTACAAGATCAAAACCAAGTGGCCTGCTGTCAACACACTCCAAAAGGCTGTGCTGCCCCAGCTGTCTGGGTACCATGCACTCAGCATCTCTCTGGGCCAGCTTTGGCGTCAATCCATGCCTGCAGCTGTCCTTAGCACACGCCCCAAGATCCTAGTGTGTCCAACATCCCGGCATCTCCACGGAAACTTTAGGTGTCACCGTTCTTTGCAGGATCCTGACTCTGCCACAGGGTGCCAGCTCTCAGCTCTCTATGACCCCTTCTTGCACCTTCCATTCCTAAAAAGCCCAATGCCACCTTGGGTGATGCTGCCAAATTCTGCTCCCAGGTCAGGAATGGAGCTTGGCCCGCCCAGACAACAGCTGCACCTGCTTCTGTGACCCTGGAGAAACACTTTCTTAGGCAGTTAGGCTTTCTATCTGTAAGTAAATCTGAGCCCCATGAGAGGTGGGATTTTGCACTCAAAACACCCGTTATGCCGTCCTTCTTCAATGGTGCTGATCTCAAAAACACCCGTTATGCCGTCCTTCTTCAATGGTGCTGATCTCAAAACACCCGTTATGCCGTCCTTCTTCAATGGTGCTGATCTCAAAACACCCATTATGCCGTCCTTCTTCAATGGTGCTGATCTCTTTAACACGTTCAGCTCCCCTCTCAGCACCACCCCATATGCTTGCCTGCCCTGAAATTCCTCCTGCAGAACAAACCAGTCCATTATCTTCAAGTTCAACTTCTCTCTGGATTTTAGGACATGGACAGAATAAGGCTCAGATTCCTGACCAAAATATCTTCTACCCTAACTTTTGGCAAAGCCCTTATTCCCCTTCTAATCATCACCAGCAAGACCTGGACAGTTCACATCCCTCTCAGTGTTACCATGTGCCAAGCTCCCAAAAGATTACCTATTAAGTTCTGCTTCTAGAATTCAGTGACTTTTCCACACCAAAGCTCCAAACTCTTCCACATTTTTCCATCCAAACAGCCCAAAGACTGAAAGTATCATCACTCCAGCAAACCCCACTCCTGGTACCAATCTGTTTGGTTTTGTTCACGCTGATGCAACAAAATACCTGACCCAAGAAACCAAAGGGTGGAAGTGACTCTCAGTTCCAGATGACAGCCCATCACTGGAGAATGCACAGCACTAGGAGTTGGAAGCAGCTGTTCACATCACATCTTCATCAAGTGAACAAGAACCAATACAATCGTGCTTACTCAGTCTCTCTCTCTCTCTCTCTCCCTCTCTCTCTCTCTCTCTCTTTCTCTCTCTCTCTCTCTCTCTCTCTCTTTCTCTCTCTCTCTCTCTCCCCTCCATTCCCTGATTACATGTCTAATGAATGGCCCTGTTCCCTAGGAAGTGGGTTTTCTCACATGAATGGACACAATCAGAAATCTACAGATGTCCTCAGAGCCTTGCCTTCTGTGCACTGGGATGACAATGTTAACCCTGTCTGCATGTGTCCCCTATCTCCACCCTTGTGGACATCCTCCTGTCAGACCCAGCACTACTGACCTGAAGGATGCCCCTCTGTCACTCATCTAGACCTGCACAGAATGCAAATGTTTTGTGGTCACCATCAGTCTCTAGAAGAACTTGCTGGACAGAAACACAGAGATGCCCACTGCTGACTGAACATCTTTGATCTGACTCTGAAGTACTTTTATGAATCAGCGGCAACCTGCGGTGTTTGTCCTCTGACTTGCCAGCCCGCCCGGGTCTGCTCTGTGCTGATGACTCTGAGCAGGTGGACAGCAGTGCAGGCTGAGGTGGATACAAGAGGAAAGCCGAGGCGTGTTCTTCTCGGTCCTGGGCACTGCAATGCTGCGCGAGCACTCCTGTCTCAGGGCTGCCTTTCCCATCCTTTTTGGGAAATCCCCACCACTGGCTTCTCCCGTGGAGCCCTCCCCAGCAGCTACTGACGCACGCAGAGGCAGCTCCTACCCTACCTGGGAGACAGAATGGCTCCTGCACCAGCCGTTGCCTCTGCGAGGGGTGGGTGTGGCGCGGAGCACCTGCTCTCCTGGGCTCACCGCTGTGTTGTAGGTAGATGTCACACAGTTGTGATCTGCTCAAGGATTTCTCATTGTTTCCCGATTTCATTTCAGAAAATGACTGATAGCAAGAAAGATGCAGAGTGGAGATTAATTCAAAGCTAATTCAAAACAGTCACAACTGGCTACGTAAGGCATGATGGGAATATTTCCTTCCATTTCTAAATTTGCTGCTAAAGCTGGGAGCCCCCTTCAGGGGCACTCTCTTGCTCTGGACCTGCCGAAGACTGGCTGTGCACACAGAGCTTGGTTGGCAGAGTCAGGAAACCTGGTACAGGTAGAAGACATACTAAGGGCCAACTACTGGGGAAGGCCTGACAGCTGGCTGCATACACAGGAGCTTCCTATTTGTGTATCATAGACCTCACCTAGAACCTTCGCTGGGTGTTGCAGACTTTACCTAGAGTCCTTGCTGGGTGTAATGGACTCACTCGGGGCCCTTCCTGGGATATCACTGGTGCCATTCTGCTGGCAGGAGCTGGTGCGAAGGCAGTGTTTTCTGGAGTGCTTTCTGACCACAGTGGGTGTGGGGCTCACCTGTGCAAGGGGAGCTTGCTGCTGGCCACACCTTGGCCAGTATTACACCAATGAAACAATGAACAAGATAGTCAGGGACATGCACCTGCACATACATATATTTGCACACAAAAAGCATGCATATGCACACGTATGAACATGCACACACATGGATAAACCACATCTACATACACAATTATGCACAAACAAATATATACACATATGTAAAGGTGCATACATATTCACAAGAAAACATAAGCATACATGCAGTTATACACAAATATGCATATATATAATGCATGCAAGCATGAATACATGCATACCAACATGCATGCATGCGTATATATATACACAAGCACATCCATATATATGCACAAACTCATATGTTCACAGATATACAACTTGCACAAACACATGAGTAATGCACATATGTGTATAAACACTCATAGTCATACACACACACACACACGCACATACAAACATCAGCTAACTATGACTAAGTAATCAAGTGCTGATGGAGACCTGAGGTCATTACCCTGAGGGACATCAACTCACCCTGTATGCCTCCCAACATCAGAATGTTCATCTGAAAACTTAGCCATATCTGGCTACCCTGCCTACTTCACCTGCTTTGTGCTTCGTAGACTGTGAATCTCAGACATCCTTTTATGTCTGAGATTTGCACTTAAATGGAATATTTGTGGGATCCATCCATGTGGGTTTGTTTTTGGTAAACTTTTTCATTTTCTTGACCTCTTCCACTGTGTGTTTGAGGACTCAGCCTGTGCATGCCTGGGCTCCTGGTGGCCGTTGCAGGGTGTGCATGCACGGGCTCCTGGTGGCCGTTGCAGGGTGTGCATGCACGGGCTCCTGGTGGCCGTTGCAGGGTGTGCGTGCACGGGCTCCTGGTGGTCGTTGCAGGGTGTGCATGCACGGGCTCCTGGTGAGCACTGCGGCGTGTGTACACATGAACTCCTGATGGTCACCACAGCAGGTGCACGCATGGGTTCCTGCTGGTCATCGCGTGTGTGCACACATGAGCCCTGGTGGTCACCGCAGTGTGTGCATGCACGGGCTTCTGGCCATCTCCAGACTCTCATGCTAAAGCACGTGACCATTCCCCCCTCATCTGGAGAATAAAAGGCACACAGCTTTGTTGGGTTTATCTACAAGACTAAAATTTCTGGATCTGTCTTCCGTGTATATTTCTTTTAGTAAATGGTACCCATGTTTCCCAAAGTAGCTGCAAGAACGCCCTTTCTTGCCAGTGCAACTTGAATGTTCCAATTGCGCCACATCCCTGCCAACACTTGGTGCTGTCAAATCCTCCTTAACTTCCTCCTCCAGGGAGTATGTAAGGGTGTCTGGCTGGGACTGTAATTTCCATTTTCTTGATAACAAATGGGGGAGCACAGGGTATCTAATTTTGGGTGGCTGGGACATTCATTCTCTTTTGGGAAACGCCTGTTCAGAATCCTGCCAGTGATTCCCCTGTTTGCTTTTTATTTTCATGTTTTGGATTCTTTGTTGTTTGTCTGTGATACATGTGTGTTCCCAGGCAGCATCTTGTGGCTTCCCTTGATCGTGTCTTTTGTTGCACTCGAGGTATGAATAATAACATAGGCACTGAGCAGTTCTCCGTGTGCTGGTACATCTTGTGTCTGGCTTAAAAATACTTTGGCAAAGAAGACAATGAAGACTCTCTCCTGGACTGGCTTCTTGTCACGCTGAGGTTCACGATGCTGTGCTGAGAGCGGTCTGCACCGACACTCGGCATCCTTTACTGAGAAGACTGTGCCCCCTCCACCTGGTACCCTCTCCCTCGATCCGGTGCCCGGGCAGTGTGGGCCTGTTTCCATCTGTTCTCATTCACGTACCCTCGTCTTTCTAGGAATCATGACATGACCTTCGTCATGGTAAATTAGACGATATTGATATCATCATCTCTTAAAAGTGCATTCTCTGAGCTGCCCTTCATCCCTGGCACTATGATATAAATTTTAGAATCATTTTATCAATTTCAAAATACAACATCTTAGGCCTTTCCAAAGGTTGCATGAAATGTATAGATCCATGAGGAAAGAATCAACATGTGCTACTCAGTCCTTCAATCCATTGTGTTTGCTTAATGTCTCCAATATTGTTTCGTAGTTTTCTATGGAGGGAGATTTCCATCGATTCTGAAATTCTTAGGAATTTAGGTTGCTTTTCAAATTGTTATTGATATCCTATCCAGTTTTGCATATTAAGAATTTATAGAGGCTGGAGAGATAGCACGGGGGTTAAGATTCTGCCTCACAAGCAGAAGGACCTGAGTTCAGATCCCAGAGCTCCCATAAAAATGCTAGGCTGAAATGGCAGCGGCCTGCACTTCTGACCTTGGCTGGCTGAGGCTGCGAAACCCCAGAGAAAAGCAAAAAAGAGGTAGTGCATTCCAGGGTGATTCCCAAAGTCACCCTTGGGTCTCCACAGGCATACACAGTGCCCTCTGACTCACACACATACACACACTTATTTGTAGTATACACATCATATATTGACCTTGTCTTCAATGACTGTTCAGCATATTCTTTATCCTGATTTGTTCAGACAGCCTGGAACTTTCTAAATGTGCAACAAGGACGCAGATAATGACCATCTTTTAAATGATCTTTGCTCACTGTCACAAACAGGATTTTTTTCATCCCTTATTGCACTGGTAGGGGCTCCCAGGATGCTCCTGAGTCAGAGCGGAAGTAGTGTGTCTTGACCAGCGTCTGCTGAGAGCCATGTCTTCTGCCGTCTGTCCTGCCGGCTCTGGCGACTCTTCAGGAGCTTCCAGCGGCTCCAGGAAACGACCTTTCTCTCCAGCCCCATGAGTGTATCAATGGCAACAAAGTATCCAGTTTATAAAATTTCTTAGCTGTCTCTTTGAGAAGGTCATGAGACCACCCTGAGTAAGCTACTTTTTATCTTCTGTGAAACAGCTCAGTTTGAGCTTGTCACCTTCTGTGGCTTGAAATCAGCTGTGCCTCACAGGTGACAGCCACGTCAGTTCGTGGACATTTTCTTTATTATTGCTTACCCTGACTTTCCCGTGCCTTTAGTGACCAGCTCTGCTAGGAAGCATGAGCGTTAGCTTTCCTTAGTTTGAAGTCAGTGTTTAATCAGTGCTCTCAGAACATGAGCATGCAATATGAACACTGATTTCTGAACTTGAATCTTCTCCCTTAGTATTTCTATTGTCACACCTGCTCTGTGATTCCATTTCCCTCTCTTCATGACTTACCGTGGCCTACGGCAGCATATTGACATTCTGCCCCACACCCTTCCCTGACTCTGTACTTTGATATTCTTTATTGAAACTTACCATCTTGATATTATTTGTACAGTGTAATGTTAACACACAATCTCTCAACTTCTAGAGTGTTTGTTTTGAGATAGGATCTTGTCAGCAGCTCAGGCCAGCTTGAATTCACTCTGTAAATCAAGGTGACCTTGAATTCGGAATCCTCCAGCCCAACATGGTCTGGATGTTGGCACTGTCCCCGGGTGTCACCATGCCTGACTCCCACTTTGCCATGTACTAGTCACTAAACCTCCGTACAGCTTTGATCTCTCCTTATTTACATGGTTTCTGCCTTATATTTGAATCTGTAGCTCTTCTCCTCCCACAAAGACCCAGTTGCAGGGGGAGTGACCATCCTGAAGTATCCTCACATGTCACATGGTCATAGCATCTGTAGTAGTTTGCCTGCATTGATGCCGACAAATTCATGATCAAACAGTTTATAGGGGACGTAGGAGCTTTACTCTTCTTATAGCTGTCAGGTTACAGTTCTTAATCCGGCTCAGCAGGAGAATCCACGCCAATCACCAGGGGTTGAAGGAAATGGTCACACCTTATCCATATATGCACAGGGCTGCTGAGAGGGGGACAGTCCTCACCTCTGCAGATCAGCATGTCTGGCCAAGTGTATCAAAGGATGCCAACTTCCTGAACCAGGTCTCTGAATCTTATTCACCCTCCCAGAGACTAGACCCCCCCACGGGCTGGGCCCCCATGAGACAGTCTCCCGAAGATTTGCACAGGGGTCTAACTCAATTCTTTATCACAAGACAGTCTCCCAAAGACTAGTACAGGGGTCTACCAATTCTTTACAAATGTGCCCAAGCTCTGAGCCTTAAGCTGCCATGTTGACGCTGCATCTAGTTATGATGACATGTGCTTGCGTGGAGGCCCCGTCCAGGGATTGCCCTGTCCAGGGATGTGTGAGTGGATCTGTGCTCCGTGATGTTCTCACGTCGCTCAGAGAGGCCCTCGATATTAGTAGTAACACGTGACCGCCCCTGTTTCTGAAAACACCTTCCTTTCATCTTCGTTGCTCTAGTAGAACCATTCATTTCTTCTTTACAAGTATTTCATTCATTTGCTCATTTGGGAGCAAACAAGAGAGAGTAGGCAGGTGCACACCTGGCATGGCTCATGCAGAGTGAGAGGACAATGTCAGCTCTCTTTGTCCAGCACGTGGCCTTCCAGAGGTCAGCTGAGCTCTCTGCTCTCAGCTCTCCAGTCTGCGAGCTGGTGAGCCCCCCCTGAGCCATCTCACCATCCTAGTGCAGCTGTTATCCACCAAACCATCCTTTCACTTACCGTCTGCTATTCTCCATCTATGGTATCATGAATTTGACTCTCCAGGCACATGTACGAGCACATGCAGAGTATCCAGTAACAGAAGCTGTGGTTTCACTCACCCTGATCTTGCGTCTCACCTGGAAATTTCCTTCCAGCCCGCCATGTTCCCGCTGACAGCCTGGGTTGAGCCAAAGGAGACAGTGAGATTCCTACTTGGCGCTCTGAGTCTGCTACAGACATGACGCCTCCAGATGTTCTTGAAATTCCCATGATGTGCTATTAATGAAAATGGACTCCAAGCCGGCTTACATCTGCTTCATAGTTAGTAAAGTTGATCACTTTGTTTATTTATAGCCGAAATCCTTCGGACAGCTGGAAGACAACTTCAGTGACTTACTTCTCTCTCTTTTTTAACTGAGATATCATTTATGTAGTGTGAGATTCACTACTGTGGAGTTCAGCTTAGTGTTTTTAAAGTGCTCATAATGCTATGAAACCATCATCATCATCATCTAATTCCAAAATGTGTTCATCGCCCTGGCAGAAACCCTACATGCCGGCAACAATGCACCACAATCCTCCCCCACTCGCTGCCACTGACAAGCAGCAAAACACTCCTTTTCTGTAGGAATTTGCCTACTAGTGTAGACATTCATATAATAATAATCGGGAATATATGCTTTTTAAATGATTATTTATTTATGTATTTAAATAAGTATTTCCAAGAAATATTTCTACTGTAAAATGTATCAGTAATCCATTCTGTTTCATAGTTAATTAATATTCCATTTTATAAATATACCATAATGTGTTTAACCATGCACTGGTTGATAGACAGTTACCTGTTTATAACTTTGAGCCTTGGTGAATAATGCTATTGATCCTCTTGGGTACATACGTAGCAGTGGAATTGATAGGTTTTGTTTTGTGTCTGTCTGGGTTTAACCAGGGCTGTTGATGTGAGCATGAATGTTACAGGAGTGTTAGTTTTTGATTTGGACATCGATGCATGTCAACATATATTTTGACAACTTTTTAAATTTTTAGTATTTAATTAATAAATTTAAATATTTAGTATTGAGAGAGGAGGAGGGCAATTTTTTTAAGGCAAATTGCCTCTTTTTGCCATTTGAGCTCTGGGGATTGAACTCGGGTGGCCAGGTTTAGACAGGGGGCCTTTACCTACTGAGCCATTTCCCCAGCCTGAGAACTCTCTTCTTACTGAGTCAATGCTCTGACTTTGTCTCTGTAACAATTTCATGTTGGAATCCATCTGGGGTTAGTGTGGCTAGTCTGTCCTGTTCCGGTTACTGCCAACATAGTTTGCCTTCTCTACCCTTTATGGACAACCTGATTGAGTCTGTAACTCTAAGGTGAGTTTCTTGTAGGTAGTGTACAGTTAGGTCATTTTCCCTCATTTTGCCAATTTTTGGTGCTGAACTGCAGAGTTTAATCTGCATCTTTATCTCACAGGCTTATCAATGTCAGGGGTTCCTGGTTTCCAACATCCCTTGTGTGAGTTTTGCTTCTTTCTTCCTCCACAACTTCCTTTCTTGTTTTAAACAGATGTGTTCCAGTGTTTCATTTCAATTTCCTTGGTATTTCTTTTGCTTTATAGACTCTAGGCATTTCTGGTGTTCTTCCTGGATATTACAATAAGCATTATACTGTGTCACAGTCTACTTAGCGATGAAATAAAATCAGTTTGCCCAGCAGCCTTGCACTCAAGGGACTGTCCCTTACCTCTTCTTTTGAATGCCCAATGCACACAGACATATGATTATTATTTATGCAGATGTGTTCAAGATCAGATAGGAGAACAAAGAAGCTCTAAGTAGAGGACACACAACTGCTGCCCCTGTGTTTGTTCACATTCACTGTAGATGCGTAGCAAGCAGAGTTATGGGAAAGTGGCTGTGTGAAGCGAGAACGGAACCCTTGTTTGGGGGTTGGCTTGCTCCACTCCCTGAGCACAGGGTCGAGCTTTCTTCCTGGAATAGATGATCTTTTCCATGCAGCCTGAAAGGCCTTGCAAGCATCTCTGGCAGAGCGAGCCTCTTAATGACACTTTCTTCCACTTTAAAGTCATCTTGGAATATGCTTGGAATATTCTACCTTGCAAAGGACAGTGTGGATTTCAACTGGCCTTGTTTTTCTCTCAGTGTTGCGTCTGTGAGTCCTCAACCTCCATTCTTTAGATACTGCCGAGAAATCCATTGTTTATCTCGCTGTGGTCCCATGTACAGGAAAAGTTGCTTTTCTCTTGCTCCTCTGGAGGTCGGTTTGACCATTTGATTAAATGGACCTTTTCATGAGTTGTATCAATTTTCTTTCACCTGTCATTTAAACTGAGGCTTTTGAATAGATTTACTTTGTAACATGTTGATTTATTTACTTTTTAGCATTTGTAGAGTTTCAGGCTTATGTTCCCCAATATTTTTCTGTCCCTGTTCATTTGCCATCTTTTGGGATTCCTCCCGCACCTATGCACCCTAGCCCTGCAGGAATCTGAAACTCAGTTCTGTTCTCCTGATTCATTTTAACCTTTCTTCTACTCTTCAGTTGTGATAATTGCAATAATTCCCTCTTTGTTTAGCAATTATCCTTCTGCCTGTAATGTACATATGCCTATTACATGTGTACATAATGTGTTCTTAAGCCCTAGTAATGAATTCTTTACACTTTCCAATCCAATAAGTCTTGAGTTTTTAATCAGTCTCTTCCCACTACTTCTCATTTGGTATTTTCTATTTGGTGAAGCAGTTTTCTCATACTTGGTTTATTTGAGCATTCTTGGTCTTTTTGGATGCACATTGGTAGCCCCACCAAGAACTTCTTCTAAATTCACAAAGACCACTTCTTTTTTTTTATTATTTATTCAACTGTGCGCATGTGCATGTGTATGTGCCCGTGTGTGTGTGTGTGTGTGTGTGTGTGTGTGTGTGTGTGTGTAGAACCACGGACGAACTCGTGAACCACCATGGACGCCTCCACCTCCTTCTGCCCCGGGATTCACAGGCTCCGCCCTACCAGGACCAGAAGCGCAGGCCGCCCCCGCTTCCGCCTGGCGTCTATACGTGGGATCTGGGATTCGAACTCAGGACCTTCCGCCTGCAAGGCGGAGGCTTAACCCCTGAGCCACCTCTCCAGCCCACAAAGACCACTTCTATGGCTTGATTTCTCCTGGGAATGTGCCTCACTCTGCCCCATTTCATTAAAAGTTACAGTATTTCATTGAGAGCCTAGCATTTTAAAATAATGTAACACAGCCATATTGAAAATCAGAATCGGCTCACTGGTGATTGCTGTTGTGATTTCTTGTACCACTTGTTAATGGGTGTTTAGTGACTTTTTTGAAGTCTGTGTTCTTGTAGCAGAGTGTCATGGAAGTCTCTTCTTGCAAAGATAATGAACACAGAGATTTTCTTCCATGTCTAGAACTAGTACATTTCCTGGGTGTTCTCAGAGGTTTGTATTTGGAGTTTCATGCCCTCAACAACCAACAAGGGGCTTTGCAGCTCTGTGCTCCTTTCCCTTCCAACCCTCCTCTTCCTCTTGACTTCTAGGCCAGAGTACACCCAGGCTTCTCAGACACTCCATGGGAATCTCCTTGTCTTCATCCTCCTCCCATCCAAGCCTCTCCTTGGCCTTTTGCTTTCAGGCTGTCACTGTCCCGGACAACTGCAGCATGAAATGCTTCTCAAGAATTGTTAACAGCCAACGACCTTTCAGCAAGACAGGGAGCTTCACGGCAGCCTTGCACACGGCAGCCTCGCTCACGGGAACCACTGGGCACTGGGACTTTGCCGATCCTTCGAGAGATGAGCCTCAGCTCTGGGTCAGCTCCTCAGATGTGAGGAGATGAGCAGCTGTCACTCCAGGTGCCTCTGAGCTACACAGCTGGCTCAGGGGAGGCGGAGCTGCTCCCGAGCTAGAAGTGCTTTTCTCACTTTTCTCCAACCACTCCTGAATAAATCCATTAAAAAATTGATTTTTTTAATCAACATCTATGTGTTTCTTCACAGATCTAATGAGCAAGTGAATGTTTGGATACCTTTTTATGAATAAATTTTATCAATTTCATATCTGTATAAAATGCATTCTAATTATTCTCTCCCCATCATTCTCATTTCCCTCCCTCGTCTTCCCCATAAATCTCTGGAATCTCTTTATATATTCAGGAATTTTGCTCTATGTCCCACTGAGTTAAGCCAGGGCTGCCTGTGTGACCATAGGTTTGGAACCATTCCAAGACTGGCCTATCCCAGAGATAGCTATGCATGCAATAGGTGCCCATGGGGTCTCACCCCCTGCTGTGGAATTGTGGGGGTCTTCATGGTATGTTTTGCTGATCTCATTCACCCATCTTCCCTGAGACTCTGTGTTCCTTTAAAATCTCTGTTTTGACTTATTTCTAAACTTTGGCTCTGTTCTCAAATCCACCACCCTGTCACTTACATTCTTAAACATCCTCAGTGTTTTTATTGCATACATATATCAGCATCTGAGCCTTGGCCCTGTGGATCTGTTTCTAATGTTGCTTTTCCTCTTGCCCTTTATGGTGTATGGTTTTACATATTTGGACTTTAATCACCAATGGGTATGCCTGATTTTTTTTTTTTTTGCTTGCATGTCAGGCATTGTATACAAAAACTATGCAGAGAATGTGGTGGGACTGTCTTACTTCCAAGACGATTTGCCACTTGGGCTGGCAGGCTCCTATGCCAGGGCTATTTCCAAGCTGTGAATTCATTGATTTGAAGCTGGGTTTCAGTGTTTGCAAATCCTTCTTCATTTTGGCTTGCTCTACCCCTTGTGTTGCCTTCCAGTGATGCCAAACAAGAGTCTGGATCACGTTTGGGGGCTTCTTCTCCTCGAGACACGGGAGGAATCACTTACGTCTCCTGACCACAGGAAGGCTCCAAAGCTTCGCTCAGCTTCTGAGCCCCTCAGCTGCCCCTTCAGGAGGCAGCTCACCCCGTCAGGAGCCTGGCGTAGCCTGTACCCTCCAAGCGAGGGTGAGTGGTTCCGGACCGTGTGCTGCTCAGATCAGCAGCAGCGGCTGCAGCCTGCAGGGCTTACTCATGCTCAAATTGCTCCTGACATGCATGCGCCCTCGCTGGGGAGCAGGTCTGGACAAGGGCTTTTGTCCAGGTCATTCTTCCCGGCTCACTGGAAGGATGGATTCTGCCACATAAATGCAGTTGGCAAATCCCTGCTTGTTACCAGAAAGGCTCGTCTGGATCCTTTAGACCTTCTCACAGCTGGAGGGGAGAGGTCTCTGGAGTCTGTCCACACACACGTCACCTTCACATGGAACACCTGGCTGGTGTCTGCGGCTGTAGCTGGTGGCTGTAGCTGGTGGCTGTGGCTGAGGCTGGAGACTATGGCTGGTGGGAGTGGCTGTGGCTGCTGCAGGTGGCAGGTGGCCGTGGCTGTCTTCTCTGGCCCTTGCTCCATATCTACCATTACTTTTGTTATTCTGATGCTTTTGCAAAAGGTGGGCCACTGAGATGATGTTCGATGGCTTGCGGCAGATCACGGCATGTGAACATCATTCACAAACACTGGTCGCGGTGAGTCTCAGCTAAGCTGTGGAAGTTACTTCTCACGTCACAAGAGGAAGAATCCGTCCTCCCTACAAGCCTTTCAACCGCTTCACCAGCAGCAAAATCAGACTTCAAAAACAGTTAAGTCAAGTGTTCTTTAAAGATAAGCTTCTCTGGGAAGCTGGGATTAGATACCACAGTCTTCCATTTTCCCACACGGCATCTCGACACCTTAGCTTTCATGAATGAACCAACACTAATTAAAACTTTGCCACCACACTCGGCCCTCTACCAGGCTTGGTCCCTCCCACCATTTTCTGTCAAAGCTCTGGCTTTGAAATTCAGAGGTGTCCATTGGATTTGTGGAAACTAAACTTAGGCTGACGCTGTCCAGTGGCCCCCGGACAGGGCAGCGCCTTGTGTGCTGCTGGGCAGGAGGAAAGCTCCTGTCTGTGAAGAGTGACGTCAGAGGTGGCAGAAGCTTCTGTTCCCGTCAGCAGCCTCCTCATAGACACATGTGCAGAGCACGCGTTTCCCTTGGTGGCCTCGCTACAGACCCGGCTCAGCAGCCTTGGTTGGAATCTGGGCGTTTCGTCCGTCCCCTCACTGAAGCATGGGGAATCCAGAGATTTGAGTGAGCTGGTATCTGCAGGAAGGGGTTCTGCTGAGCTGGGAAGGGTGGTCACTTGCCAAGCACAGAGTGATTGTCCCCAAGTTTCTGTCTTGACAAGGGGTAGACAGACGCCTTCAGGATAAAGGAAAGGTACAGCTTCAGGGCCACCCAGTGCTCTGGGGAATGTAGAGGCAGGACAGGAGGGCTTGTGGAAGAGAGACTGGGATGTGACAATCCCAGGTGAAGAGCTTCCAGCAGAGGACTGGCCAGCATGCTGATGACACAATTAGTCACGAGCAGTGCTGAGGAAATGGGCTGCCCCAGGACCCTGTCACGGCAAACACCACCCTGATCTGGAATATTGGCCACGGACTCTTGTCTCTGTGCTAACCTTCGCTGGGCAGCACGAAGCCTGGTTCCCCTCTGGTCGACATTCTGGCTGCCATCACATAGCCTTCCATGTTGTGTGTGGCAAGACATAGTGACTGGAAAGGAAAGGCGGTGTCGCCATGGAAACATCCAGGACAATGGCTTGTCCCTGCCTGCCTGTTGGTCAGCCTCTTGTCACTGAGACAAAACGCCTTGAGAAATTAGGGAAGAAGGCTGAGGAGCACAGCTACTCCCTAGTGTGTCCAGGAAGTTCAGAGAGACAGAGAAAGAAAAGGACTAGACGTCCCCACCCCCCAGTGACCCGCTCCCTTCAACGGTAAACTAGGACCACCTCCTAAGCTGCCACCACACCCAGAAGCCCGTCACATATGCATTGGTCAATCTACTAATAAGGCCTGAGGTCTCACGATCCAGTCACCCCCAAAGCACCACCTCTGAAGCCTGCTGCTTTGGGAGCCTTCGAGCCCGAGGACAGCCGCAATCTGCACTGTACCGCATGCAAAGGCAGAGCTCAGCATCGGAAGGAAGATCAGTCGGCCCAGGGTCGTCTGTGGCACTTCCTCACAGCAAGGACCGTCCGCGCCCCACGGAGTGGTGCACTGGTACCAGAAACTTCCTGTCAGCTTCTCAGGTGTAACGCACTGGCGGGGTATCATCATCAGGGGTGGGGCCTGTGACCCTGCAGGCCAAGCTGTCCGTCATCTTCTGTCCTGAAGGTCAGAGAACCAGGCTGGTGGTATAAGTTCAAGGGCAGAGGCTTGAAGTTCCAGGGGGAGCCGGGATGGGGAGAGGGTGAAGTCTCCTTCCACACCTCTGTATGACACAGGTTGCCAAGCAGACTAGACAACCAACACCACACCAACAGCGTCACCTGCATAATTCTGTCCATCCACTGACGTGTCCACCTGCTCCAGAAGCATCCTCAGAGATGCTTCCAGAACAATGTTAGACCGAGTTCCTAGGACCTGGTGGTCTCCCCATGGGAATGCATGTGTAAACTGCCATAAGTAATGAGGTCCAGGTTCCTGTCCAGTTGCACCATTTCACACGGCGGTACACAGGGAGGCTCAGCATCCCTGCCCGTCGGTGGCCGGACATGAAGATGAAGATGAGGATGAAGATGAACTGCTGTGCAGGGACGGACAAGGCTAAGGGACACACAGTCCAGGACTCGGCGCAACCCACACCCTGCAGGCCCCAAGAGGGCACCACCCTCTCTCCTCTTGTGACGGTCACGTGGTGAACTGTGGCTGCCCACCCGGACCACATCGTCCTGGGCCTTCAGATGTGGATGCCACAGATTCCCAGATCAGAACAGAAATCACGCTGGGAAAGCGCATGCGTGAATGAGATTCTCTTCGTGCTCTCTGACCAGCCAGGTCAGGCCCCAGAAAGGAGAGAACACAGGGCTTTCTTCAGAAGAGCCCAATAAGCAAGCTTTAATCCCTCCAATAGATAGCATTCCAGTAACCCTTGAAAGCAAAAGAGGAAACTCCCTCTAGAAGTCCTTAAGGGGGCCCACAAAGCATGCAAATGAGCTGTGGTCGAACCTCCCCTCCGCAACGCATGGCTGCCTGTAAGCCACGGCTCCGTGGCATGTGACCGGGAGGGCGCACGTGATGGCAGGAGACTCGCAGTCTCTGACCTACATTCCCTCGCTGGTCGGCATGATTAAGATCACAAATGAAATAACTGCTAATCGACTCTATAAATTTTACATATGAAAAGAAGCATTTTCTTAATGGGCACAACTTTGTAATTTAGCTGGGCTCTCACAGTGGCTTATGAAAATTAAAAATGCAAACAAACGCCTGATTGTTTTCAAGCAGGATCACATCACATCGCCTGGCGCCCAAGAGCGCAGGCTTGAGCCATACAGCTCAGGAGAAGCCAGGGGGGTCCTGCAGGACTACCTGTCTAGGTTCTGAGGGTCTCCGCCTGCAGATTCACACACCCACTCATTCTGCTCCCAAGGGTCTCAATCCCCTCCACAACCTTCCTCCCCCTTCCCCCACAGGAATTGGGAGATGTGTGGAGCCTGAAACTCTCACAGGAAACCCGTGACTAGATCACCACCCTAATCTTTGACTTCCAAGTATCTCCTGGATGTCAAAATGTTGACTCCATCCCTTCTAAAATGGAGAGGGGAGAGAGAGAGAGAGAGAGAGAGAGAGAGAGAGAGAAAGAGAGAGAGAGAGAGAAGAGAGAGAGAGAGAGAGATCCTTTCCGATTCCACCGTCTTTGGCACTATCGGCATATGTTCCTGCATAATGAAGCTCTGACATGTCAGAGTAATGAGCTTCTGTGACAATGTGCGAGGGATGTGACAGGTTTCCTCTCATATAAAAAGGAGCGCATGCAAGCCTCCATCCCCAGCCCGGGCCATCCAGCTGCACAGGGTTGATGGCTGGTGAGCCCGTGAGACGTGCAGCAGGCTGGGGGTCAGCAGGTCTGAGAGCAGACTGGGGACTCACCCACAGCCTCGTTCATCCCATCCCCAGCCAATCCCACTGCTAGGTGCACAGGGATGGGCAGGTCTGCAGGACGGGGCCAGAGGACAGCGTAGAGCTGAGGGAGCCAGCCCGCCGCCAGTCACTGCAGCACCCCAACTGACACCCCGACTGACATTCAAGGCATGCCAACTGATGCCCTGATGCCCACAACACCCCAGCTGAGGACGCTCACAACACCCCAATTGATGCCCACCTCTTCTGAAGGAGACAATACCAGTGGCCTCCCAAGAAGGAGCCTGATGCTTCAGGGAGATGGGGAGGGGCTGGTGTTCTGGGAGGGAGTGCTGCAGGGGAGCTGGGGGGCCAGGAGCACTAGGACAGGGCACTGCAGGGAAGCTGGGATACTGGAACTGCTAGAGATCTGGGGAGACTGGTGCTCTGAGAGGGGTGCTGTGCTGTGAAGTGTCCCCTGGTAGTCCATGCATGGGAGATTTGATCCCCCAAGCAGAGAGGACAGAGGCAGGACCATTGAGAAGTGACTCCCTGGTGAGGGCCCTGTGCTGGTGAACGGATTGAAATCATGTCAGGAGGGGCTGCTCGGGAAGGATCCTGGGCACAGTGGGTGTATGGGTAACACCATCCCGAGTGAATATTTGTGTCCACAGTGCACATTCAGCACGTAGAGTCTGAATGTTAATTGCACCTTGCTGAAGTCTGAACACAGTGAAGTAGCCGGCACTAGGTCACCTCTGAGCACTGCCTGCCAGAGTCCCACAAGGGCATCCGAGCACCAGCTTGCCAGGGTCCCACCCCATGATTTCAGAACATGGTGACAGTGAGCGCTGTCCCCTGTGCTCTCACTGCCTCCGGGGGATGTCACCCCCTGACTCACTGTCCTGGGGAAGCTGGCCAGCTGCTTTCATGCCCCTGGGCTCTGCCAGGTGCCAGGGCTGGAGGCCACTGCCCACTGAGCCAGGACGGGCCCTCGGCTGACTCAGAGCTGCCCCTGCAAACACAGAGATGCGCCCCCTGCGAAGCACACCTGCACGCACGCTCTGTGATGCACGCCCTGCACGCACACCCTGCACGCACACCTGCACTCACACCTGCACGCACACCTGCACGCACACCCTGTACGCACACCTACACTCACACCCTGCACGCACACCTGCACGCACACCTGCACGCACAACTGCATTCACACCCTGCATGCACACCCTGCACTCACGCCCTGCACGCACACGCTGCACGCACACCCTGCACTCACACCCTGCACTCACACCCTGCACTCACACCCTGCACGCACACCCTGCACGCACACCTGCACACACACCTGCACATACGCCCTGCACGCACACCTGCACGCACACCTGCACGCATGCCCTGCACTCACATCCTGCACGCACACCTGCACTCACATCCTGCACTCACATCCTGCACTCACACCCTGCACTCACACCCTGCACGCACACCTGCACTCACACCCTGCACTCACACCCTGCACTCACACCCTGCACGCACACCCTGCACGCACACCCTGCACTCACACCCTGCACGCACACCCTGCACGCACACCTGCACGCACACCCTGCACGCACACCTGCACGCACACCTGCACGCACACCTGCACTCACACCCTGCACGCACACCTGCACACACACCTGCACATACGCCCTGCACGCACACCTGCACGCACACCTGCACGCACACCTGCACGCACACCTGCACGCACACCCTACACGCACACCTGCACACACACTTGCTGTCTTATTACAAAGACACCTGCTGCTGAGACCCTGGAGACTGAAGTCGGCTGTCGTTTAGCTTTGGGTTACCTGTGGCCAAGGAACAAGTTCATTTTGGTGGTGTGACATCAGTCCTCTCTTGGGGGGGGTCTTAACAAGGTGACTCTGCCTGTAACGCCATCCAGCTGGTGCCCTCTGTTCTGGGAGAAGTCACTGGCCTTCATGCCCAGGAAGGAAGCCTCACCCAGCCCTGGCGGAACACAGTGGTGAGGTGGCTATGGCGGGAAGCAGAGGGGTCCCTTCAGACAGCAGTGTGGTGGTGCTTTGGGCTCTGTTCCTTGTTGCTCCTTCCCAGGGGTTAACACTCATTTGTTTATCACTCGCCTCTGGAAGCCCCTCGAGCCACGCTGATGACAGTTAATATTTACTCAGCACTCTGGGAGGGGCCGGGGCTCAGAGGTTCACTTCAGATCTGGAGGTGGTCCGCTTTGCTTCTCTCCGTAGTAAAAAGGCAAGAAGTGAGGTTCGCTGAGAGGGGTCTTGTGGCTTTGGCTGGCAGGAGGGAACACTGGTCTGACCCACTCCGCAAGCCCCCTGGTGGGAGCCCCTGCTGGGGAGGTGGGAGTCTACTTTGCTCCCCTCCCAGCTTAAATTTTGGCACCAAAAGACTGCATGATCAGGGTAGTAGGAAGAAGGGAGGGAGGGAGGAAGGAAGGGAGGAAGGGAGAGAGGAAGGGAGGAGAGGGACAGAAGGAAAAAAGGAGGGAAGGAGGAAGGACAGAGGGAGGGAGAGAGGGAGGGAAGGAGGGAGGGAGGGAAGGACAGAGGGAAGGAGAGAGGGAGAGGGAGGGAGGAGGAGAGAAGGACAGAGGGAGGGAAGGACAGAGGGAGGGAGGAGAGAGGGAAGGAGGGAGGGAGGGAGGGAAGGACAGAGGGAGGGAAGGACAGAGGGAGGGAAGGACAGAGGGAAGGAGAGAGGGAGGGAGGGAGGGAGGGAGGGACAGAGGGAGGGAAGGACAGAGGGAGGGAGGAGAGAGGGAGGAAAGAAGGAGGAGGGAAGGAAGAAGGAGGAGGGGGAAGGAGAGAGGAAGAGGGAAGGAGGGAGGAAGAGGGAAGGAGGAAGGAAGAGGGAAGGAGGGAGGGAGGGAAGGAGGGAGGGAGGGAGGGAAGGAGGGAGGGAGGACTCAGTTCCCCATCTGTCCCTCAGACCCTTACCGGGCTGGAGCTCCCTTCTCCATAGGACACTGTTCAGCCCAGTGGCATGACAGCCAGTCATAAAAGGGACTCTCTCACCTGTGGGGACACAGGGGGTCCCTGAGCCCCAGACCCTGGATCTGGCCTCTTCATGTTGGGGAGCTTGCAGGAGCTGGTTCTCTTGCCGGGCCTGGGAGGACCCTGGCTCGCACAGTGCTTACTACGGATCTTTACTAGAGCACAGGGCAGGAGGACGCACTAAGCCTAAAGGGAGCACGTCCCAGGCTGCCTGAGCGCGAGGTCCACTCTGCCTGGAGCCACGTGGGAGGGGGAGTGAAGCCCATCCGGCACCCACCAGGCCCTGGAAATGGAGTCCTCACTCACCTGGGAAGCACAGATCATCTCACGAAGCTCAAGTATCGAATATCACAGTCCACCACGTTCACAGGGTCCTTATGGTCTGTGGTCAGATGCTAAGATGTCCGAAAGCCCGGGGCCTTCCTGGACCTGCCACAGAAAGCTGGGTCAGGGTTTGGGTGCACACTCGCTCGGGTGAGTGTGTGCACTCGGGTGAGTGTGCGCATGCTCGGGTGAGTGTGTGCGCTCGGGTGAGTGTGTGCGCTCGGGTGCGTGTGCAATGCTCGGGTGAGTGTGTGCGCTCGGGTGAGTGTGTGCGCTCGGGTGAGTGTATAATGCTCGGGTGAGTGTGCAATGCTCAGGTGAGTGTATAATGCTCGGGTGAGTGTGCAATGCTCGGGTGAGTGTGTAATGCTCGGGTGAGTGTGCGCATGCTCGGGTGAGTGTGCGCATGCTCGGGTGAGTGTGCAATGCTCGGGTGAGTGTGAGATGCATGCTCAGTTGTGCACCAGCATGCAGGGACCTCAAGCTTCGGAAGCTTTGGAGTCTCAGGGTTCTTCCAGAAAAGTCCATGTCCCTGGGAGGCTCTGACCTGTGTGCCATGCCCAGAGACATGTGGGTACAAGCATCCCCAGCGTCCAGGCACCTGCCTGCCCAACAGGCGGTGCCTGCTGAGTCCTGAGGCAGGGCCACTCTGCTGCTCTCAGTTGTTTTGGGGTGCTGTCTCCGACTCTCATCAGTTTGGGGCTCAGTCTTCATACTTTCAGAGTCTTTGGGGGCGTGGTCTTCCACACGTCCATGGATGTGCGCTCACCACCACTGTGAGACCCCTGCAGTTCTCCCATGAGAACTTAAAGCTCATTGCTACATGTCCAGCAAGCAGCGTGCTCACGCCCAGAGGGACGTCCTTGGCCCTTGGGCACCTTGGGAGATGGAGACATTGGCTGCCTTGCTGTGGCTTCGACCCCTCCCCACCCATAAGTCCTTTGCCTGGCAAGGACAAGGGCTTTCTCTTTGTCTGCTCATGGGTAAGAGAAGCTTGGGGGACGATGGCTAGCAAGAGGAAAGTGTGCCCCAAGATTTACACAGGCCTTTCCCCAGGAGACCCGGCTCTCACAAATCCCACCAGTCCACTTTTATGTACTCATTACAGTGGTTTGGGAAACATTTCAAAATTAGACAGGCATTAGCTTAGCTTATAAAATTAAAAATAAACTGTAACAGCTTTAATGATGTCGTATTAAATGCCAGGCCTAATAATACCTCACATTACTTTAATATTTTATGGCTTTAACCACACTTTTAAATAACTTTTCATCCTGTACGGTTTTCAGAACAACCCCATCTGGCGGGAGTGGGAGTGCTGGCCGGTCCTGCGTGTGGGTGGTTGGTGGACAGAGCTGGAGACCGGTGCTTTGACTCCCAGCTGGGCGTCCGTGTGGATTCTGGGGCGAGCGTGAGGGCTGGCCAAGAAGGTCAGGACCTATGTCGTTGGGACGAAGCTGCCCCAGCCGTGTGTCTTCAGAGCATCCCTGACCTCCAGCTGTGAGAGGGGCATTCTTCTGTCCTCTCAGGTTTTGGAACTTTTGGGCCTCCTGGATTCACACCTCTCAGGAGTAGTGTGGTGGTGTGAGGGGCTTTTCTGGTCATCCGGAAGAGGGCATGATGGTTAATCTTGATTGCCAACTCAAAGGCATTTAGAGTCACCATGGAAACAAATCTCTGGGCATAGTTGTGAGGGACTGAGGTGGGAAGACCCACCCAAATATGGATACTGCCGTTCTGTGGGATGGTTCCAGAAAGCCTGCTGAGCATTAACCAGCATTCCTCTCTCTCTCTCTCCCTACCTCTCTCGCTCTTCCTGACTGTGGAATAACACTAGCTGCCTCATTCTTGCTGCCATGATTTCCGCACCATGAGAGACTGTATCCCCTTAAACTGGGAACCAGAGCCCCACAAGTCTAACCACCCCTTACCTCCACCCCCAGCAGCTCTGCAGTAAGGAGGAAAGTGGCAGACGGAGATGACAGCCAGCAGGCAAGAAGGCTGAGTCTGAGGACCAGGGAATGTTCTGGAAACCTAAGTCTGGTCTTTTCCACCTTCTCTGTGCGTTGATTCAGGGTCAGAACACAGCCCCCGCCTTCTCGCTGTTCCGTCGAAAGCATGGGTCCAACTTCAGGCTCATGCCTTGGTCCCCTGCTATCCTTTGCCTCACTACCACCCACATGTGCCTCAGGGCAGAAGTTCTGCCCCCGTAGCTGTCCTAGCCCCGGACACAGCCGCCGAGCCTGTGAAATTCTCCCAGGAAACCTTTAGCTAGTATGTATCTTTCTTTAGTTTTTTAGTTTTACACGCATATTAAGTACTAATTCCTGCTCCCCTCCATCCCCTTCCTTCTCATCCCCCTCCCTTCCCCTCGTCAATCCATCCCATTCCCTCCCACTTTCCTGCCTGATTGCTTCTATGGACTCCAGGGTTCCTTCTGGCTTGTCTACTTTTGGGGGGAGGGTTCAGGCCTCTGTGGCATACACACTAAGTTGCCTCTCTTTGGGCCACCCTGATAGGGGCATATGCCGTCTCTCATCCAGCCCTAGTCCCCAAGGTTTCCACTGTGTGTTTGTATCTCTTGAGTTCCTTGATAGTTTATGGGGCATGTTGGTATGTCAGTCATTATGTAGGTCTGGGAAGAACAAGTGTCACTGCAGTGAGTTACTGGATGCAGCAGTCCTGCCTTGAAGGTATTGTCTTGTCCAAGGGTGGGTGAACCTTCCTATCTTTAGGTTCTTACAGTCTACATGCCCCTCTTCCAGCAAGTTTCCCTAAGCCTTAGGATGGGGAGCGATTAGGTTGTTAGCCAGTATTTTTGTATTTGAATAACACGTATGCACTACATATGTACATGCATGCACAAACAGGGTTGCTCTAGACGTCAGAACCCCTATATCAAGTTTCCAATCGCCAATCACCTACTCATGTAATTTTGGATAGCACAAGTTACAAAGAGTTCTCGTAATTCTTACAAGGACTATTTTACCAATTACATCACCAGAGCTAAAGATTATCATTTTATAAATATCCATAGTCATTTCACTGTAATAACATACTACAGTATAATAGATTTTGTGGTATAAAAATAAAAGAGTCGAATATAATTTGTTTATATTGGGGATAAGTGATTCAGAACAGGGTCTCCGAATATCTGCAATTATCTGAGCAGGAAGTAATGCTTTAATCCATAGAGGAACATAGATTTATTTTTGTTTCTTACCTTGCTTAACACAGTCGTCCTTACCCCCAGATCAATAGGTATTTACAGCACACAGATAAAAGCATCATTTGGAACGAATTTAAGTTGAAAGTAATTCTACCATCCATGGCTAAAGCTCTTCCATCCTATGGATGTTAAGCCCCAAAACAATGTCAAGACATCTTTTTGTGGCATAAGATGGCAGCCTGACTTTCAGTTTACTAGCTGTTTTTTTTTTTCTGAAATATTCATTATCCACGTTAGAATATTTTATTTGTGTGTGTCTGTGTGTGTGTCTGTGTGTGTATGAGGTAGTCCTCCATGGGGCCCTCATGACTATCACTGATAGTAGTTAAGGGCTTTCAGAGAAAGACCAAAGGAGAATCGTCTGTATCCCCACACGTTAAGTAGAGCCTGTGTCCCATTGAAGGACTTGTCGCTAGGAAAAGGGTGACTAGCTTCATCCAGGAGAGGGATTCAGTCTTCCACAGTTTTATCCCACACTCTTGGTCACTGTGTGCAGCTTGCATGTCCAGAGAATGAGGCCATGGATATTCACATGCCTATGCAGACATTCACAATATCCACGCGGATATTCACGTGTCTCTGTGGAATTTCCAGTGTCTGTGCAGACACTGGCAGTGTCTATGTAGACATTCACATTGTCTATTCTGACATTCACATGCCTATTCAGACATTCACAGTATATCTCACAAATCATGTGAAATACCTTCTCAAAATAATTTGCCCTTCTTTCCCGTGTCTGCTCATGTTGGGCTACATGTGTGTTTATCTTGCATGCAGAATGTTAACCTGTCACTTCATTGTGAGCCTCACCAGTAAAGGTTCCAGCTTTGCTAAGTGGAAGCTTGCATTTCCCTGGGTCCTGATCATGAGTCAGTGTGGATATGAGTCTGTGCAATATGTGTGCAAGTGCATGCATGTGCACATGCATGTGTGGAGCATATGTATATGTGTGTGCATGTGTAAGTGCATAAATGTATTCATATGTACATGCGGAGTGTGTATGTATGTGCATGCATGTGTAAGTGCATGAATGTGGCATGTATTCATTTGTACATGTATAAAGTACAAGTGCATATGTGCCTGTGTATGTGAGTGCATGTGTGTGCATATGTATATATATATGAATGCATGCATGTGCACTTGGTGTATATACATATACATATACACACATATACATGCACATTCACACACTCATATATGTGTATACATGTGTGTATATGTGCACATATATGTATGTGTATATGTATATTCGTGCACATATGCATGTACATGTGTATGTATATGCAAGTACACGTTTGTCTGTATATATATGTGTGCATGTGTGCACATTCATGTGCATGTGTTCTCTTGTGTGCATGTGCACATATGCACATGAGAGTGTATGAGCATGTGTACATGAGCATGCATGTATGTGCATGAGTGTGTTCATGTGCATGTGTGTGCACTTGTGCGCACACACCTGAGTGTGTGCATGTTTGTGTGTGTGCATGTGTGCACATGTGTGCATTTGCACATGTGTGCATATACTTGTGTGAGCATGTTCAGGTGTGTGTGTGTGTGTGTATGTTTGCTTTTCTTCTTTGCTTTCTGGTCCTCCAAGAACTCCAGATGCATCTCCTGTACCTTGTTTCCTTCTGTCAAATTCAACTATTTTCTTCCTGAATTCGGTCCTTTTATGGAAAGTGGAACCGGCTACCAAGGCCAGAAAACCAGGTGCCCTCATTTCTGGCAGAGCAGAGATGCACGTGTGTTTATACGTGCTGGTCTACAGAGGCTCACCTAAATGCTCCCATGTGCAAGGTCTGTCTGTGCATTCCCTAACCAAGAATTCATAACTGATCATCTACCGTCTGCCTATCTCCAAGGGGCCCGTTCTAGCCCACTTCCTTTGCTGATCTTAACCTTCTGCAACTGCAGGAACCCTTGCTAAGTGCTCCCTTTCCAATGTTCACGTGAAATGGCTTCTGAATTGCTGACTCTGTCTCCCCTGGGAAATAACCATCATTGAGGACACAGTGCTGGTCTGCATTTCCCTTGGGAAGTTGAAGTTATAGAGGGTGCCATGCTGGGCTGCATCTCCACAGCTGCTCAACGTGGCTTCTTCCACCACCCTGACATCGAGGCAGCACCAAACATTTGAATGCAGCTGTGGACAGTGGGGCTCACCTCTGGCTCACTGTTCCTGCATCGTGCATGATGAGGTATTCTCCTAAGAGCGTGCTTTGTCCCAGCCTCCCCCCAACTTCTCCCAGTCATGCATGCATGTACTGTCCCTTCCAAACGCCTTACGGTGTGAAGGACTACTTTCAACGAGCCTTTGAGGTTTACCCCTGTCCCTCTGTGGCTTGGTCATATCTGACGGAGGTGACTGTATTGGCTCATGTTGGAACATTTGGTCCCCAGCTGAGGGCCCTGTTTGGGAAGGTTGTGGAACCTTCAGGAGGTGGAGCCTTGCTGGAAGAAGTGTGTCACTGGGGTGGGCCTGATGTCTGATAGCAGAGCCTTACCTCTCTCTCCCCTTTCTCCCTCCCTCCCTTATCCCTCCTTCCTCCCTTCTTCCCTCTCCTCTCCCTCTCCCCTTACATGCTGTACGGCATCAGCCAACCTCCTCCTGCCACTCCCATGCCTTTGCCTGTCGTGGTGGGCTTCTCAAAGTGGGCAGACCATGTCTCCTCTGGAACAATAAGACAAGCTATAAACCCTTTCTGCTGAAGTTGCTTGAGTCAGAGCATTTCTTACAGCAGCAGAGGAGAGACTGGAGTAGGACCAATACCTTGCTTGACGCCATGCCTGCAGGCGGCCATCTTGCCCTGCCCGCGGGCGGCCATCTTGCCCTGCCCGCGGGCGGCCATCTTGTCTTGCCCATTGCCCGCCCGGCTTCCTGTTCCTAACACTCAAAATAAGGCCACTGCAGCCTTCTGACAGCCATCCCGCTTGTTGGGGATGTGACTTTTGAGCTGGATGGTGAGAGCCAAGCGCGCGCCGTGACAGCGGCTTCCATCTTCCGTCTCCAGCGGGCGCAGGTGCTGCTGTGCCCTCGTGCACCTGACTTCAAGAGGTGCCTGTTGCGCATGCACTTGACTCTTCCTGTTGCTTTGAATTTGGGGTCCACGCCTCTGTCAAGTGTGTGGTTGACCAACATTTCCTCTCAGTCTTTTGCATCTTAACATTGTCTTTCAAAGACTATGTTTTTAGCTGTAGGCTGACCTTGGACATCTCTTTTTTGTTGTGGCTCATCTTGACTACCCACGTGATCGCCTGAGAGGAGTCTAGATGGGTGAAGTGCACCTGTGGGGGCATGTGTGCATGCGGGTGAGAGAGAGGAGGAGGTGTGTGCATGCGGGTGAGAGAGAGGAGGACGTGTGTGCATGCGTGTGAGAGGAGGAGGTGTGTGCATGTGTGTGAGAGAGAGGAGGAGGTGTGTGCATGCGTGTGAGAGGAGGAGGTGTGTGCATGTGTGTGAGAGAGAGGAGGTGTGTGCATGCGTGTGAGAGGAGGAGGTGTGTGCATGTGTGTGAGAGAGAGGAGGAGGTGTGTGCATGCGTGTGAGAGGAGGAGGTGTGTGCATGTGTGTGAGAGAGAGGAGGAGGTGTGTGCATGCGTGTGAGAGAGGAGGAGGAGGTGTGTGCATGCGGATGAGAGAGGAGGAGGAGATGTGTGCATGCGGATGAGAGAGGAGGAGGAGGTGTGTGCATGCGGATGAGAGAGAGGAGGAGGTGTGTGCATGCGGATGAGAGAGGAGGAGGAGGTGTGTGCATGCGTGTGTGAGAGGAGGAGGAGGTGTGTGCATGTGTGTGAGAGAGGAGGAGGTGTGTGCATGCGTGTGAGAGGAGGAGGAGGTGTGTGCATGTGCATGTGAGAGAGGAGGAGGTGTGTGCATGTGTGAGAGAGGAGGAGGTGTGTGCATGTGTGAGAGAGGAGGAGGTGTGTGCATGCGTGTGAGAGAGAGGAGGAGGTGTGTGCACGCGTGTGAGAGAGGAGGAGGTGTGTGCATGCGTGTGAGAGAGGAGGAGGAGGTGTGTGCATGTGTGAGAGAGAGGAGGAGGTGTGTGCATGTGGATGAGAGAGGAGGAGGAGGTGTGTGCATGTGTGAGAGAGGAGGAGGAGGTGTGTGCATGCATGTGAGAGAGGAGGAGGAGGTGTGTGCATGTGTGTGAGAGAGGAGGAGGAGGTGTGTGCATGCGTGTGAGAGAGGAGGAGGAGGTGTGTGCATGCGTGTGAGAGAGAGGAGGAGGTGTGTGCATGTGTGTGAGAGAGAGGAGGAGGTGTGTGCATGTGAGAGAGGAGGAGGTGTGCATGTGTGTGAGAGAGAAGTGCACGTGTATGTGAGAAAAGGTGTGCGTGTTCATGTATGTGTGTGAGAGAGAACAGAAAAGAGAACACCTCCAAAGAGGAGTGATGGAGGCTGGGCCCATGTGTGAAAAGGTTCAGCTAGGGAGCTTCTCCCGTGTCTCTATCTCTCCTCCCTGTTCTGGAGCGTCGCTTCGAATCCCCTCCTACCGTCTCTCTCGATGAGTGACCCTCTCGCTGACACCTCTCCCCCTACCTATCACTCTCCATCCTCATCCTCTATCCCTCCTCTCTCCCTCGCATCTCCCAATTCTCCTCCCCTCGCCTTCTCCCCTCTCCTCTCTCTCTCCTCTCTCCCTCTCTCTATTCCCTCCCTCTCTCTCCCTCTTCCCTCTCTCTGTAACTATCCTTTTCTCTTTCCTCCTGCTTGACCACCCACTGTGGCATGCTCCACAACGCCCTCCCACCATACTGAATATTCCTCTCCTAAGTCTGTCAGATCCTTTGGTCACAGAGACGAGAATCCAGCTACCACATTCTTTCCTGGACGATGTGTTTTCAAATAAAGCCACACCAGGGAGCCCGATACCAGATGGGATTCAGTGAGCTCCCCTCCCCCTCCTCCTTCAGCTCTGTGCATCTTTCTTCATTCAGTGTCCGCTTTGTCATTTTTCTTGGAGATCTATTCTTCCCATAGAGCTAATTTTTGTGGGAGGTCTGAGGTCTGAGTCCAGGCTTCTGTTTTTAGAACGCAGACAGCACAATTTGTTGAAAAGACCTTCTCTGTGTCAGGTTGCCTTTGGCCTTTTGTCAGAGATTGATTGGCGGTGTTTGTGTGGGCTTTCTTTGCGAGCCCATTGATCTCCCTGTCTGCTCTGGTCAACAAAGTACTTTCTTCATTACTGTGGCTCTCAGTGAGTCTCGAGACCAGCTTGTGAATGCCAGCTTCCTTGTGGTTCCTGCTCGTGGTGACTCTCGAGATGGGTTTCTGAATGCCAGCTTCCTTGTGGCTCTTGAAGTGAGTCTCAAGATTGGCTCCTAAATGCCAACTTCGTTCTCCAGTGTTGCGCTGGTTGCTCCCTCCCGTTTCCACACAGTTCCTAGCATCACTTTATCTGCTGCAACCCAGTGGCTCCAGCAAACATGGTTTGGGTTGTACCGTGGGGCAGGTCAAAGGGAAGAAAGCTCAACACATTAGCCATCCCTGGCCTTTGAAAGAGATGTATCATTTCCCATATTGAGATATTTTATAACTTCTGCACATAGATTTTACATGCCCATGACTGGTACTGAATGCTTCATGCACCGATGGGGTTGTACACAGCACAGTGTCTTATTTTTGCATGTGTAAGTGTGGATGTGAATAGGTGTGTATGTGTGTGTGTGTAGAAGAGGTTACTATGTGTGCCTGCAGAGGCCAAAGGATGGCCTGGGAGGAATCCTAGATTGCTCTACCTCCTTACTGTTTTGCTCTGGGCATTCCCAGGCTCCACCTCTGTGGATAACAGTGCAGGACACCGTATCTGCCCAGCTATTTTACACGGGATCTGCGGATCCAAACTCAGGTCCTTTTGCTGTTGAAGCAAAGACTTTAACCTCTGAGCCATCTCTCCAGCCCCACACACTGCTGTTTTATGACGATGCATCAGCTGCTCATGGCAGAGCAGGAGGTCCCAGTAGGTACGCTGTGTGTGCTGACCACACTCAGCCTGCCTTTTCTCCGCCCCCCGCCTCCCCAGCCTCTGCTCCTCCCTCCTCTCCTGCAGGTGGATAGAGAAGCATGTGAGAGCATCTGTCTGTCTGTGGCCGCCTCGTCTCCTGACGCCTGTGCACCAGCTCCATTCCTTGTGGTCTAACTGAGCGCATTCAAGCTTTCTTTGCAATTGAGTAGCATCTAGCTGCGGGAGTGCATCATGTGTTTTCTGAAGGCCGTGTCCACTGACACCAGAACCACAGAGGTCTTTTGGCATCGCTGTCCTCCCCTCTCACCTTCTAGCTCACTTTCTGATGGGAGGTCAGCCACACCCACTGCCCTCTTCTCGCGGGCAACATGCTGCGGTCAAGGTTTTCTCTGTCTTTTGCTTGCTGTTGCTTGTTCATCACGTGGACACAGTCACCTGGGATAGTCTTTTTTTTTCAGATCCTGTTTTCTGTTGAGTGAGTTCCCAGGATCTGTGGTCAGTGTCTAAGGCTCTTTAGTTCTTCCACACTGCTCAGGTTTCCAGCACTTGACTGTGCACTGGGGCTTCCACTGCACTGTAATTGGGATGAATGTGTCTCCCTCAAACTCACGCTTTGGAACCTCATTCTTCACTCAGTCCTGGTGGAGGGTCCAGCGCTGGCTGCCTCTGACGTGGGCAGGCCCGGGTGTGGCTATGCAGGGCAGCAGCCGTGGAGGGGTTTCCGCCTTTCTCTTGGCCAGCAGGTTGTAGGACGTGTTCTGCTTTCGCAGTCCCTGGGTGAAGCCTTGCCGGCCTCACTGTCAAGCTTCTGCTTCCCTCAGCAGCGGCAGGAGCCTCTGGGAGGCCACACGGCTGCAGGCCACCTGGCCCTCTCTGCTGCTGGGTCTCCACATGCTAACGCCACACTCCCCAGTGTCCGGCGGCCCCACGGCCTTGCCTTCTGTGGTCTCCACAGGGGCACCGGCTCCTTCGCCTGCCTGTTCCCACAGTTCTGTCCCACATCAAGTAGACCCTTCCCTTAGCTCTTCGCTCTCCTCCCCTCCCGGATCTTGCTGCTGGACATATTGCATGTTTGCTCGCTTGCATGGGCTTCTGCTGATGTGCAAACATTTGGACAGAGGGTTTACCTGTGTGAGTTAGCATCTCATTCCCAGTATTGCAGGTAAGAAGGCAATCATGAACATTCATCCAAATAAGTATCAAATATGAGAGTGTTTCTATTTACAATAGTATTAATGTCCACACAGCCCTTGACCCACAGTTTGTGCTCACTCTAAGTCAAGTGTTCTTTGTGTTTTAAGTGCAATCCAACTTTATTTCCTCTGAATGTTCCATGGCTGTTTCTCTGCCGTGTGCAGCCTTCCACAGGTGTGATTACATGCCCCGCATGGATCAGAATGCTCAGAATCTACAGCCTGATTTTTTTCCTATTCTGTCAAAGACGGTTAGATATCACTTCACTCTGGCTGGTTCCTTGCCTGGGTCCCAGCACCCGCAGGTGGGCAGGGGCAGTTCTGAGCAGTTCTCTATGCTTCTAACCGTATTTCTGCATGTTTTTGCTCAAATTGCAGGAGTCAGAGACCCACAGCTGAATGATGAAGTATGTCATCTCCATTGCTGACAAGTGGGTCCAAACCCCCGTGAGAGCTTGTTTGCAAGACGAGACTGCCACAAGCCTAGTCCTGCCTCTGGCCTGCATGTTCCCCAGTCCCTGAGCTTCACAGCCTGTCAAGTGAGGCCAGGAGAGTGGGCACTGGAGGGTGGACAGGCATTCTTAACAGGCAGCACTGTGGAGCCCCTGTGTCTAATCCCCAGGCATGTGCTCAGGGGTCTCTGTGAAGTGGGATTGACCTGGAATCCCAAGCAGAGACTGCACCTCACACAGCTGAGCCTCTTCAGCCCAGGGTGGTGTGGGGCTGACCAGAGATCCAAGAGAAACATTCATGGTTCCATCGCCCAAGAGAGAACCATTCGTATCCACAGCATCAGAAAGAAACATTTGCATTTAGTCTTTGCGTATTCTGTTATTTCACCTGAAACTAAACTTAGGAAATCAGGTCTCAGCTAGGCAGAGCCTTGGAAAGCAGAGAAGCTCACTGGGCAAGACAGGGGCACGTCTGCGATCCCCGTCCCAGTAGGCCGCAGGAGAACATGACCAGGCTGGGTTCAGGGCACTGCCCTGTCTCAAAAGGAAAATGAAGAAAGAAGAAAGAAAACAGCCATCTCTGTCCTGTCCAGACAAAGAGCCTGACAAGCCAAGCTAGGCGCTGTAAGCAGACGAAGAAGACAGCCAACCAGAGGGCCAGGAGAGCTCCGGAAGAGAGAAACCAGGCTGTGAAGGAATTCAGTCCTGGAGTAATTTGTTGTTCTCATGGCACTGCCTTGCATGCCTGTAATAACTCTCGTGACAGAAGCAGCATAGAAAATGATTTGAAGTGCTAAGTCTTGCTCAGGTACAAAATTTAGTTATAATCCCGAATGCTTAGAAGCTGAATTCTGGAAGAAACTGAGTGTGGGAAGAGAAGGCAGATTCTCACCAAGGGGAACAGACCACAGGTGAGTTGGCTGTGTCACCTGACTGGTGTGTGGAGGGTCATGAGAGAGAGAGAGAGAGAGTTTGCATCTGTCTGTGAGCATGTGTGTCTGTTTGTATCTATCTGTGAGCATGAGTGTGTGTGTATGTCTGCGTGTTTGTATCTCTTGGTGAGCATGTATGTCTGTAAGCATGTATGAATGCAGGTGTCTGGTATATGTCTGTATATGTTCTTTTGTCTGTGTGTGTGTCTATATGTGTCTACATATCTATATGTGCATGTCTGTGTGTATGAGTGTGTGCTGTATGTATGTCTATACATGTATGTCTCTCTGTGTGTGCATATACATCTCTATGCCTAAGTGTTTATCTGTCTCTTTGTAACTGTGCCCAACTACGTGTGTATCTCTGTGCACATATATGCATCTCCATGTGTCTGGTGTGTGCATGTATGTGTCTGTGTGCATATGCATCTGTGTGTGTAAGTGTGTGTTTGTGTGCAAGACTTAGAAGCCACATGTAAAGTGACCAACTGAATTAGCCCCTGAAATTCTTGCTCACAGAGGAAAGAAATTATTTGGAGCTGAAATGAAGACGATCAGGAAACAAAGGTCAAAAATCAAAGACATTAGCACAATGCAGAGCTTCAGCAGAAAGTGAGACGGGGTGGAACCCGGAACCCATCCACAAGCTGTCCACCAGAACCCTGGCCAAGGAAAGGAATCCAGAAAAGTTAGAAGTGAAGGGTTGGACAGATCCAAATCTAGCCAAACTCTGGGAGAGTATGAGGGTCAGTTCAAAGCTCAGATAACAGAGACAAATCAGACAGGAGAGAGCAACAGCAAATCATTGAGTCCAGTTTGATATGAGGAAATGGCAGCCTCAGTCCTTGCGTCGACAGTGCACCTAACACATCATCAGACCAGATGGAGAAGAACCTGGGAGAGACGCGGGGGAAGTGATTAGGACCAGTGTTGCGGTGCGATACAGGGCAGGGGGGTGATCAGGACCTAGAGACGGGAGCGATTGGGGGGAATGATTGTGGCCCAGAGCCAGGGGAAGGTCTGAAAGGCCACTGTGGAATGTCCTAACACCCCAAAGTCAGAGCTCCTGAAGTTCTGTCTCCAGTCAGCCATCACCTCGCCAGGAGCTGTAACTGTGGCAAGGAAAATGATTCCTCAAGGGAGAACTAGGGTTCAAGGAGGGCTGGGGAGCAGCTCACCATGCGTGCAGGGCCTGGGACACACACACACACATACATACACACATGCATACACATATACACGTGCACATGTATGCACACAGACACCCATACATACACATACACACATATGCATGTATGCACACAGATAACATACACACACATGCATACATACACACACATATATATACACACATATGCACAGAGATACCAACACATACACATATAGAACCAAACATACACATATACACACAGGCATACACATACACATATACACACAGGCATACACATACACATATACACACATATGCTTACACACATATATACACATGCACATGTATACATGTCATGGTAAAGCACAAGTGTCAACTTGACAGTTGTGGATTTGAGCTCTGGGCACATTTGTAGAGAATTAGTAGTTGAGTTAAGCCCAGAGCAAACCTGAAAGAGATTGTCTAGCTGATGGGGAAGGCCCAGCCTATGATGGGTGGCCCTGGAATAAATTATGGAGAGTTGGTTGAGAGAGTCGGCATCCTTCTGTTCACTTGGCCAAACATGCTGGTCTGGCAAGTAAGGATCGTCCATCTCTCAGTTGTTATGTGGAGATGGTGTGGCCAGTTCCCTCGGCCCTGGTGTTGGAGCGTGCTCTCCTGTCAAGCTGGACTGAGAACTATAACCAGGAATCATAACAGAGAATAAACCTTTGTTCCCTTAAATTGTTTGATGGTCATTTATCAGCAACCATGCAGAGGAACCGCAACAATACTCATGCACACTGACACCCACACATACACATATGTACACATATATACACATATACACCTACATACAGGGACACACACTTATATACACACTGACATCTACACAGACACATATGCACACAGACATACACCTACACATGGGACACACACAGACACACACATGCACATAGATACACATATCCACACAGACACCCACCTGTACACACCTACACATACATAGACACACGCATGGACACACATACAGACATACACTGAGACACACAGACATGCATGCAAACAGACATATGGTCAGACATACATAGACACACAGACACATGCATACATACACAAACACGTACATGCACAAATAGAAACAGAAAACATACTTAGAACTGAAGATGGGTAAAGATGGAGCAAATGTGTACCTTAGTAGCTATGACTTCAATAGTCAGAAGGTGAAGCTACAGACTTAAAAATCTCAGAAGTAGTCTTTGTGTGTGATGGAGGAGAGAGAACTTCAGCCAGAGCATTTGTTTGTAGTATTTAAGAAGTGAAGATATTGATTAACTTTAAAACTTGTGGAGTTCAAATTCAGTTCAAAGCTTTTGAGAAAACCCACAAAAATTATAAATAGAACCAAAGAAGGAAAGGAAGACAGTGGTCCAAGTTGACAGTCCCCTTGGGAGACCTGGAAAGATGCTCCATGTACAATGTGATATGTGACTGCAGGACTAGTGTTGCCGATTCAGATTAGACTAGAGGACCCTGAACCTTCCAGGTGCCCGCTATCAAGGGACATCGGGTTGTTTGCCAAGTTATAGCCAATGGCACCGTGCAGCCTTTGAATTTATTGTTACTCAGTTCATTCTGACATTCTGGGAAGACATAGCATTTGAGAGACCATAAAAACAAACGTGGGGCTGGAGAGATGGCTCAGGGATTAAGACTGCCTTGCAAGCAGAAAGACTTGAATTCTGGCCCCATGTAGAAACGCCAGGCAGAAGCAGATGTGGCCTGTACATCTAGCTCTGGAAAGAATCCCAGCGTGAAACAGTCCAGGATGATGCCCAAAGTCACCCTTGGTCTCCACAGAGACACAATGCCCTCTGATCACACACACACACACACACACACACATACACACACACACACACACACACACACAAATAAATACTTTTTTAAAAATGTGGAACGACACCCACAACCACAAACTAGAAGAATGTCTGACATGCCTGTCTGCCAAGATCCCTGACTCGGCCATCTCTTGAATATGAGCTTGACTCCGTGGATGTCTTTACAGTGAGGGGGCATCGCTTGAACACCTCTGTGGGTGGGACCAGTTTCTGCTCACTGCCCTTGTCTGCAAAGGGAGACACAGCCCGGCAAGGCACTGCGCTGTGGTCCGTAGCGACTCACAGATACTCACAAAGCTGTGTCAGATGACGGCCTGGGTGCAGCACTGGAGTTCAGTCTGGACAACACAGTAAAGCTGTGTCCAAATCAAACACAAAGAAGCAAAGAGAAGAGAGAGAGCTGGGCTCTGGCACAAGGGAGCATCTTTCAGAGGCTCAGGAATGGTGTGAAAGAGGAAGAATTCTGGAGGGACAAGAAAGGAGGGAATGGAAGGGTCCTCAGATCTAATGAGGAGAACCAGACACTTGAGTGTACCAAGTCCAGCCTCAGGCATAAGTGGTGGGCAGGGACTTTAGAGACAACGAAAGGAGAAAGTTCAAAAGAGACTCGAACATAGATCCTTTCTGTATTGAGGCTAAATGGTGCACTAAGGTCTTAAGTAGCTTGCAGGTCTGGGGTGGCAGAACAAAGAACTTTCCAGATTTCTCAAGGAAGTAGAAGTCTCATACTACAAGGACACGGAGCTAATTAATATGTGGTCGATGCCATGTGGCAGGGTTAGTTAGCATGCAATTTATGCTACATGACAGGGTTAGACAACATCACACAGCTAAGATGAGAGAACAGGATTTGTGTGGCGGCTACATGCAAAGCCTCGTGCTTTCTCTGAGGAGGGGAGTGGGACTTGGTTAAGGTACAATCCATGCATCTCAGCAGTAACTAGTTGCCTCCCACCCTCATGTGAAGGCGTGGGGCTGGGGCTCTGACACAGCCCTGTTTGCTTGGGGCCTGGATCTCATAACAATAGCTACACATCTAGCTAGACATAAACAGAATAAATAGAAACCAAAATCAGACCCGTAGATGCCCTCGATATTGGAAATGTCTGACACAGATGTGAAAATAGCTATGATTAGCATGCTAAAATAGATTGACTGAAATTACAATGGACAATGGAAATCTACAAAATGAACCCAGGGTTGGGGAAGGCATGGGGTGACTCCCTGGGGTGCAGTGTCCTCATGCTCAGACACCATGGAGAGGCAGTCTTCAGTGTGAGGGTCTAGCGGTGCAGGTGGAACTGCATTTGCTATCAGCTGACCGTAACCCTGGGTCATGTGTGTGACTGCGTCTTTGTGTGAATTCAAGGAGAGAGGGCGTCCTCACAAGTAAGCAACGCTGGACCACATCACTGACCTTGACTGTGGCATTGGTCCCTCAGACCAGACAGTGAGCACTCACAGAGATACGATAGTGCCACAAAACTAGCCGACCTAAGAGACGCTGGAAGGAGCCCAGCTGGGCCTTGACTGGCCCTCAAGAGCCATGGTGACGCTTTTCCACAAGCAGCCTGAGGGGTTAATTGTGAAACTTAGAAATGCAGCAGAAAAGTAACGTTCATCGGCACTGGACTGCTTGGGCCGGCAAGTTGGGCATTTCTTCATGCAGATGCTGAAATTACGGATATTAAGGATATTAATCTCAGAGCATGCTGACATCACGCAGACTCAATGCTGGTTACGCCCGTGGAGAATGTCATGGTTTGAAATGTGTCCCCACAGACTCGTGTGGTTGGGAAGGTCATGGCTCTTTCAAGAGGTGAATCCTTGCAGGAAGGAAGCAGTCAGGGTGGGCCTTGAGCTAGATTAGCTCCACCCTACTTCTGGAGAGGTCTACTCTTGCAGCTGTCAGTCTAGCAGCTCTCCTGATGGATGGGACCTCAGCCTCCTCCAGCTTGTCTCCAGCCATGCTGCTCTGCCATGAAAGACTGTATCTCCCCTCTGGAAACTTCGCTGAGTAACTCCCTTTCTTCTTTAAGTTGCTTGACATTGGGTGTTGTCTCACAGCAGCAGAGAAGAATAACCAGTGCAGAGAGGATCTCGAGGAATGAGAAACACTGGGGGATCTGGAGAAGGCTTCTGTGAGGAGCCATGTGGCTGGTCTCTGACATGTGGCTGTTAGCGGTGAGTGTGGCTGGACTCTGACACATGGTCATTAGCAGCAGCCAGTGTGGCTGGACTCTGATGGTGGTCATCAGCAGTGAGTGTGGACGTTCATCTGAGGAGCTTCTGTGCAAAGCACTCATGGTGAAGGGACACATGACATCTGCAGGAAGGAGGACGGAAGTGAATATTGGGGGTCTGTGAGGAAGGACATGCAGAAGGACAGGCTTGTCTCCCTCATATGTGTAGCATCTAGATTGAATAGGTGAGTGTGCATATTTGCATGTGTGAGTATCTGCATGTGCATGTTCATGCATGTAGGTCATGTGACTGCATGTGAGTGCATGCACATATGTGCACGGTGTATTTGTGCACAGGTATATACATGTATACATGTGTTATGTGCCTATGTATGTTTTTACATATTTTGTATGTATGCACATGCATTAGGTAGGCATCCATGCTTGCATGTTTGTGTTGGCATGTGTGTGAATATGTATATATGTACATTTTACCTATCCATACATATGTGCATAAGTGTATGTATGTACACATATGTTTATGCGTGCATGTTTGTGAATATATTTGTATGCATGCGTTGTGTCCCTATGTATGTTTGCTCATGTATGTGGGCAAATATATATGTACGTGTGTTTGTAAGTATGTGAGCACATGTATTATGTGCACATATTTGTAAATGTGTGCATGTGCGCATGAATAAGTTTGTGCTTTACATGCATACTTGTGCAGACATTTGAATATATACATGAGCTTGTGTCTGTGCATCTGTGTGTGTTTGCTTGTTCCTGTTTCCCCACATGTGTTTGTGTTTGTCTCTGTTTACTTGTATGTCTGTGTGATTATGTCTGTGCACCTGCATGTGTTTGTACTTGTGTCTGTGCATGAGTGTGTGTGCTTGTGTCTGCTCACCTGTATGTGCACGTGAGTGTGTGCAACTGCATGTGTGTTTGTATATCTGCAGGGTGTCCATGTGCTTGTGTCTGTGCACCTGCATGTGTGTGTGTGCTTATATATGTGCATGTGTGTCTGTACACCTTCATATGTTTGTGTCTGTGCCCCTGCATGTATATGTGTGTGCTAAAAGGAAGATTTCTTTGCAGCAAGCATTCAGATGGGATTAAGGACGTTGAACTAAATGAGAATTTGGGGCTTTGGCACAGGACGAAGATAGTTGTCAAACAAAATGAGCTTCTAGCAGAAGGAGGCCGATTGCTGTGGGCAGAGCAAGTTTCTCTTTCAGAGATCCCCATCAGTGACCCTGTGAGCTTGGAAGACTGTGTGCACAGAAAGAGTGGACCATAACAGATGCGTGTTTTATCTGTTTCAGAGCTTGGAGCAATTTATTATAGAGGCAACATGATACTAATGCAAATGGAACTTACTGCAAAAACAAAAAACCCTGGGGCTGGAGAGGTGGCTCAGGGGTTAAGCCTCTGCCTTGCAGGCAGAAGGTCCTGAGTTCGGATCCTAGACCCCACATATAGACGCCGGGCGGAAGCGGGGGTGGCCTGTGTTTCTGGTCCTGGTAGGGTGGAGGCTGTGAATCCTGGGGCAGAGTAAACAAGGAGGAGGTGGAGGCGTCCATGGTGGTTCCCGAATTCGTCCGTGGTTCTACACACACACACACACACACACACACACACGCTTACACACACAATTGAATAAATAATAAAAAACCCTGAGAAGTGGAAATTTTGGACTCCAAATGAAAGTTCATTGCTGATTCTTCTCCAATAAAGTATCAATGAGACAGACCGTCACACGGCAGGAGATGACGAGTACACAAGGAAGGGAGAGAGACACAGAGGCATTGCCCGCAGAGGTGAAAGGCAAGAGAGGGTTTAATGACCAATTTTACAGTAAAAATGAGAAATCAGGCAGTCTGGCACCTTTAAACAAATGTGAATTAGCAATTCCCTCCAGAGGGAGTCACTGCAGACTCGGAGAGTCATTTGCAGTCTAATCACAGAGAGGCCCCAAGGCCCACACTCTCGTTAGAAGTGCTTCCGCCATGTTTGAGGGAGAAGTGGACTCTTCTCAGCCTCTTGCAGCTTGTGTGCAAAGAATCTTCAAGAGATTATTATGAGATCGTTACTAAGTGCCAAAGCATCAAGCAAAAAGTCACACAATGACCTCGATAAACCTGGTTTAGGCTTACATGTGCTTTATTTCATTATTATAAATTATTTTTGTGTCTCCATGTTTAGATGTACTTATGTGAGTGTATGCATATGCATATATGCACATTTACATGCTTATATATGTATGTATGCATTTGTGTGCTTATGTGCACACGTGTCTATGTACATGTCTATGCATATATGTGTGCACATGTATGCACATGTATATGGTAGCCAGAGATTGACTTCTGTGGCACTACTGATTCAGGAGGCCTAGCCCAGGTTCCTGAATGTAGAAGGTCTGGCTACAGACAAGCCTGACAAGGAACCATACAGGCAGAGGAATGGACAACCAATGGGCAGAAGGATGAACAACCAATGGGAAGGAGGGATGAACAACCAATGGGAAGCGGCCAACTAACCTGGACCTCTAGTAAACAGCTAAATGATTGGTGGCTGCTCCCCTCCTCCCCCAAGCAGAGGGGTGGCCACACCTGATTGGACCCCAACCCTATATAAGCCCAAACACTTCCTGAATAAAGTGGAGTCTGCAGCTGTGGGGAGTCCCCGGGGATCGCAGCTCCATCCTGCAGGCCGGTCCCGTGGGTCCTCCACCAGGGGGATCAGGGAAAGGTGAGTGCGCTGTCCACCCGCTTCTAGTCCTTCTTCCCGAGGACAATCAGACCCGACAGGGAGTCTAGTCAAGCAGGAACTCCTTTATTGCAAGTCCACAACCATCTTATATAGGCAGGGGAATTCCAGGGCGGGGAAATGGGCAACCAATCACCTTAAAGGTCAAGCCAGCACACAGGCTGTATGTAGCGAAATTTCTTTAGAACATCCTAAGCTACTCCCTCCTGACTTCCCCTGAGTTGGTCAAAACATCCTGAGCTGCCCTCCAGACTTCCTCCATCAAAATATCTTTGTCTAACCTTGCCAGATTATTGAGGTCACCTACACTGAGGTCCCCACATATCCCCGTTTTTTGTTTTGTAATGAAGTGGGCTCAAAGGGCTGTTCCCCGAGCGAACCCTAGGGGAGCGCCTCATGAAGGTGGCTACGTCCTTAGAGTAGTCGTCTCTATCGAGGAACCTGAGCAACCTCTTGGAGGGCCAATTGTATCCAAGGGTCCTGAGGGCCTCCAGTGGGTGTCTACTCTAGGATCTGGGCAAGCATAATCATCTTTTGTTGTGTAGTATGATTACGGTGTATATGATCTTATAGCAAAGCAAGCCCAACAATACAGGTCATGGGCTGGGGGACTAAGTCCCAACCCACCGGTTGCAGTATACCGGGATTAACTACATAGCTCCAAAGCAATCCCAGCCCCTCAAGCTCTGCCCATAGCAGTAGCAAGAGCATCACAAGTCCATAGCCTTTAAGCCTTCTCTGATGACCCATGAGAACAGCATTGAGTATGTCCAGGTGAGGAACACCGCCAAGATGATTTCAGTCTCTCTCAAAGGGTTGAGCTGATCCCTCCAAGCTGATGGATTAGGTCAGAAGTAGTCAGGAACAGGATCAAGGTAAGCCCCACAATGATGGCCCCTCCAATGAGGATCAATGCAATGGTCCATCCTGTGTTCTCCATGGCCTGTGAGGAGATAATAAAATCAATCTCAAGGGTTATGTTGCCCATGGATCTGGTTAGGTCTGTTTTTCTTTTTTCCCTTCCTCTCCCTTTTACAAGTATTAGTCAAGAGCCTGCTGAGCCTGTTGCATAGCCTCTGTTCTTTTTGTCCTTACTAGTCTTTGGTGGTGTCTGACTCTGGTTGGTTGGTGTCATCTTCCCCCTGTCAATAGAATTTAAGATTTCTAGCAGGCACCCATATGGGATTTGAGCCTCCTATAGGGTAGACACACCTGAAGCTTTGACCCATTGTTAATAATGGGTCTGAGCCCCTCCAATATCCTGTGATGGGGTCTTTCCATCTTATCTGTATTTCAGGTCTCTGTTCTTGTCACCACCCAATGTTTTTGGAAGTGGGATTGTATTTGATTATTTTGAAAACTGAGAATGTTAATAGTGAACAAGGCCATATTTAATTGTTGGTGGGGGCTTATTCCCCCCTTCTGTTTTTGTAATTAGGCCTTAATATTTTGATGATTACGTTCTACAATAGCTTGGCCCTGTGGGTTGTAAGGAATCCCTGTAGTGTGCTGAATCCCCCATAACTTGAATAAGTCCTGTAGGCTTTTATTTACAAAACATGGCCCATTATTAGTTTTTATTTATTGTGGAAGTCCTAGTGTAGCAAAACATCATAAACAATGAGATTGAGCATGTTTAGACCTTTCTCCTGTGTGGGCTGGAGCCCAACAGGTCTGGGAGAATGTGTCAATAGATACAAAAACAGCTTTTACCAAATGGAGAATAACGTGTGACATTAGTCTGCCATAGAGAATTGGGCCTCGGTCCATGGGGATTTACCCTGGTTGTTGTAATGGTGGCATCTGTGAGAATGGCTGGCAAGACTTGTAGGTGCACACCATTTTTTTTAGGTCTTTGATAGGAATTTGAGGGAATTTCTTGTGAAGCCCCCTCCAATTAATGAGTGAGGTCATGTAGACCTTGGGCCCTTTCCAAATTGTTAGATAAAATATGGGTAGAGCTCATTTTATTTGCTTCAGCATTACCTTGAGATAAAAACCCTGGTAGTTCTTGGATGTCCCCTAAGGTTCTGTAAAAAGATTGGGTGTTTTTTTCTTCCTAAGGAGAGTTTGGGTCTGAATCATTAACGGTGTGGTCGGGTTTTAGTCCAGGCAAATGTAAGAATTTAGAGAATTTAGCAGCACAGGGAGGAGATTAATATATAAAGTCTGTCTGAAAACAGATCAAAATTATTTGTTCTTGTTTTAAAATATGTATGCATGTATTTAAAAATGGCATGCCAAAATTTCAATATTAGCATGCAACAGAAATGAAAAAAAATTTAAGTGGCCACAGATTTTTTGTTTAAACACAAGACACACAACATGTAAATATAGAACATGTAAACATATAAGCACATGAACAACATTTTACCTGCAACTGTACAATTTACCAGCAACTGTCTTAAAATTACCCTTGAAAGCTTTATCAAAGGCAGATTAACGTTTAAGAAAATGTTATTTAAAACAATACCTTTTATTTAAAATAATACCTATTTAGTTATTATGAAAAGCACCTAGCAAGGAAAAGCACCCTTATCCATAGGTCCGGTTCCCACATATTCTCCGGGGAGATCTAAGGTGCTAAAACTATAGCCTCATTCTAAAATTCCTCTAGGCCAGCAGTCTTAACCTTGAGGCCTCTACTCTCTAGGAGAGATTTTAAGACAGGTATTTGGAGCTCCTTAGAGTGTGAGGGGAGGTTGCCCCTCCCCTTTTTTTTTTTTTAAAGAACAGAGAACTCTCTATTCTTAAGCATATATCTCAGCACTTTAAGCACCAGGTCTTCAAACTTAGTAGTTGTGTTACCCATCTCTTAGGGTCTCACTCACCTCACAGACCGCTTGGCCCCGATCAAATTCTTCAACACTCCATGAGCTCTTTGTGCCTCATGTTGGGCGCCAGATGTGAGGGGGGGTCCCCGGGGATCGCAGCTCCGTCCTGCAGGCTGGTCCCACGGGTCCTCCACCAGGGGGATCAGGGAAAGGTGAGTGCGCTGTCCACCCGTTCTAGCCCTTCTTCCCGAGGACAATCAGACGCAACAGGGAGTCTAGTCAAGCAGGAACTCCTTTATTGCAAGTCCATAGCCATCTTATATAGGCAGGGGAATTCCAGGGCGGGGAAACGGGCAACCAATCATCTTAAAGGTCAAGCCAGCACACAGGCTGTATGTAATGAAATTTCTTTAGAACATCCTGAGCTACTCCCTCCTGACTTCCCCTGTGTTGGTCAAAACATCCTGAGCTGCCTCCAGACTTCCTCCATCAAAATATCTTTGTCTAACCTTGCCAGATTATTGAGGCCACCTAGACTGAGGTCCCCACATGCAGCCAACTCGTCTTCTGCCTGCTGCTTCTCGCCTGACTCCCGGGGTCTGGGTGGTGACCCAGTCCTGGACTCACCCATCACCTTGCACCCACGAGGCCCCACCATTTCCTCTCTCGACTGGCCTGGCGGGGGATTTGGCAACAGACTCCGACTTTCACTTTTTCCTCAGTGGCTCTCCACCTTATTTCTTGAGATGGATCCTCTCACTGAACCTAGGACCCATGGGATCGGCCGACCTAGATGCCAGGAAGCCTTGGGGATCCCCCTGTCTCTGGCTCCCCATAATGGGTGGGTGGCAGCTATGCTGTCATAAAATACTGAGATCTGACACATGACTGGACAGATTGGGCTAGGCTGAAATAGATGCACGTCCCAGCTGAGTGGTTACAGTGTCCAGCACTGATGGAGAGGATGAGGCCATTAGTGATTCTTCATCTACAGGCGAGGACAGCCCAGCCAGAGCTGGGACAACTGACCGTGTTTGGAAAGGAATTCATGGATGCCGATTCTTACCAAACACAGGCACACACGTACATACACACACACATACACACACACCTGCCACCAGCCTGGGAAGGGGTGTGGTATAATGGGATTGTGATGTGAAAGTAGAGTGCTTGGAATTAGTAACACACATCAAATAACCATGAAATGACAATGGTTTCATGTACGTGACAATTTAAAGCTTTTCAATATCCAAATGCCACGTTAAGATGGCAGAAATCCATCCCAGAAACTGAAGGATGGAGTTTGGACAGGCCAGAGCTGGCTGGCAAAGCCTGACAACACGGCATGGTCAGGTCCAATCTGCACAAAGAACCATGCCAGATTCATAAGGAAACGCTCAGTAAAAATGCTCGAAAAAGCAGGCGAAGGAATGCTCTCCTAGAGGAGCCAAGGAAAGCTCCACAGGCCGTGATGGCGTGACAGAAGATAAATCTCAATTAGCCACCAGGAAACTGAGCCGTCGGCCTCAGCCTCCAGGGAGATGGATCTGGACTTGCCCAACGCCGTCTCCGGCCAGACTCTTGAGCACTGCGGACATTATGCACAGCTGGCCGGAGTGTAAATTGGTGCAATGACTTGAAGAACATTTGTCATTCCCGGGTCAGTGTGAGAATGCGCGTCCTCCGACCCGGGATTCCAGCTCTCATCTGGTCTCGTTCATCTGGAGATTGGAGATAAACGCGTGGAGAGGTAATGAGCCTGCTGAGCCTGCACAGTGAGGGGATGGGACGGAAGCCACTGTGACAGGCAAGTGTCCCACCAAGGAGTGAGCATCGCCACAAACATGACTGTGGGGCTCCCGGGCCTGGTCCTCAGGCGGGTGCTGGGCGTGTGTCCACATATGTCCTGGGCCTCGAGAAGCACACGCCATCGATGCCACCAGTGACCAAAAGGACACTGAGGACCTGGACCACAGGAAAGGTCAGGACCCTGGCAGCCAAGATCACGAGCTTCTGTGACGTCACCTGCCTGCTGTGTCTTGTGCCACCAATGAAAACAACAGCTCTCCACTGTGATGACGTCACTATTGCTACAATTTTTTTAAAAAGATGGGATCAAAAATGGTCCCCACAAGAAGGGGACCTCTTCATGGCCCAGGGCACCTGTAGCTGTTCGGACACAGCATGTCCCACCCTCCTCCCCTCCAGCTGTCCACCTGCTCAACACAGCACCCCACCCTCCTCTCTCTACCTGTCCACCTGCTCAACACAGCACCCCACCCTCCTCCCTCTACCTGTCCACCTGCTCAACACAGCACCCCACCCTCCTTCCTCTACCTGTCCACCTGCTCAACACAGCACCCCACCCTCCTCCCCTCCAGCTGTCCACCTGCTCAACACAGCACCCCACCCTCCTCCCTCTACCTGTCCACCCGCTCAACACAGCACCCCACCCTCCTCCCTCTACCTGTCCACCTGCTCAACACAGCACCCCACCCTCCTCTCTCTACCTGTCCACCTGCTCAACACAGCACCCCACCCTCCTCCCTCTACCTGTCCACCTGCTCAACACAGCACCCCACCCTCCTTCCTCTACCTGTCCACCTGCTCAACACAGCACCCCACCCTCCTCCCCTCCAGCTGTCCACCTGCTCAACACAGCACCCCACCCTCCTCCCTCTACCTGTCCACCCGCTCAACACAGCACCCCACCCTCCTCCCTCTACCTGTCCACCTGCTCAACACAGCACCCCACCCTCCTCCCTCTACCTGCCCACCTGCTCAACACAGCACCCCACCTTCCTCCCCTCCAGCTGTCCACCTGCTCAACACAGCACCCCACCCTCCTCCCTCTACCTGTCCACCCGCTCAACACAACACCCCACCCTCCTTCCTCTACCTGTCCACCTGCTCAACACAGCACCCCACCTTCCTCCCCTCCAGCTGTCCACCTGCTCAACACAGCACCCCACCCTCCTCCCTCTACCTGTCCACCCGCTCAACACAGCACCCCACCCTCCTCCCTCTACCTGCCCACCTGCTCAACACAGCACCCCACCCTCCTCCCTCTACCTGCCCACCTGCTTGGACACAGCACCCCCACCCTCCTCCCTCTACCTGCCCACCTGCTTGGACACAGCACCCCTCCCCTGCAGCGGCCTGGACACAGGATCCCTCATGTCTAGTAGCTCATCTTCTGGACACATTCTGTCTGCGCTCACGTCAGCGTTCCTCAGCCGCGGTGTCTCACAAGTGACATCTATGTGGAACGCCAAGCTCTGACTTTCACCAGAAAACTGCTTTCAGGTTGGCAATACTCTCACAGCCCACCATGCCACAGATTCAATTTCAGGCTCCTTGTCATGGTGGGAAAAATGGTCCCAGAGAAGAAAAATGTGATTTTCTTCTATTTGCACCATTGTATTCTTGACCCAACACATCCCTTGAGGTCCTGTGGGAAAGAAGGCAGAAGGCGACTAGGCCTGGCTGTGCTGCAGATGCTGCTCTCCCCGTCTTGCTGTGTCTGAGGGACCCTGGGAGTTGTTTGTAGATGAGCAGAACTGAATCTCCTGCAGCCCACATTTAATCCTGATATATACCAGGATCTCTTCTGAGGAGTCTCCAGAGAGGAAAGACAGCCAATCGCGAGCACCTGACAAGTCCCTCGTTCCTCTGCAGCCAGCATCCGTCCCTCTGGCGTGTGATGTGAGCTGGCACTTGGATGGGCCCTTTTGGTGTCAGAGGTGGGCAGGGACACCCTGGCTGGACACGCTGGCTGGACATGTAGGGCCTGCTGGGACAGGCACATCCAACGAGACATCCGAAACACCCGTGCATAAGAGAACCTGGACGCGGCTCGCTGATCACAGTTCATGGCCGGATCGGTGCATCGGTCAGATGCACCGAGGATGCACGTTAATGGAAGCGTCCCTTGTAGCTCTCCACCCTGTGCCCATGTGGCGTGTGTAGACGCAGAAGAAGAGAGTCCTTGGGACTCCAGACAGTGTGTTGTGCAGTGCTTAAGCATCTGGCGCAGAGGCCGTGAGCCATGGGACACACAGGACGGGCCCTGCCATGGGCTGGCTTGGGGGCGGTGGTGAACCCCCTGGGCTGTGTGGCTCAAAGATGGGCCTCATGCAACAGACTTCAGTGTGCGGTCATTTAAAGTGTGGCCTGGACAGAAGGGAAGCTTTGTTCCTTCTAGGGATTTCCCGACTGGGAAGAAGCTCAGAGGGTAAAGGGCTTGTGGCGCAGGCATGAGGATCCGCGTTCAGCTCTCCAGACCCCACGTAAGAAGCTGATCGAGGTGGCGCATGTCTACAACCCCAATCCTGGGAGCCAAAGGTGGGGTTCCCTGGGGTCTCAAAACATCAGGTGGAAAGCAATTGAGGACTGCTGACCTCCACACACAAGCACATGTGTGTGTGCTCACCCACATACACACACGCACCACACACATACATACACACCACATGTACACCATACACGTACAACACACACACACATATACTGTGTGCACAAAACACACATGCATATCACTGACACCACATATATACCACATGTACACAGACCACTCCCATGCACACACTGCATGCACACCACCACACACACACACCTACACACCTACACACACACACACACACACACACACACACACACACACCTCACGTACATACACTACCTAAGTCAATTCCTGGTGAGCACAATGTATGTCAAAACCAAAAGACACAATGTTCCAAAGGACAATCTCTGTTTTCCAATATTGCCCAGGCTAAGAATGTGTCCTTCAAAGCCACATGGCTTGATGCACGCTGTGGGCACCTGTGGAAAGACTACAGGAGCCCATTAGTATTCACAGCTAAGGCACGATAGCAGAGAGCTGACACTTGACCACACGAAGCTGCCCCAGGAGCTCTCCACACCTCTCGGGGCATGGCAATCCCAGCTGTCCCCACCTCTCGGGGCATGGCGATCCCAGCTCTCCACACCTCTCCGGGCATGGCGATCCCAGCTCTCCACACCTCTCCGGGCATGGCGATCCCAGCTGTCCTCACCTCTCGGGGCATGGCGATCCCAGCTGTCCCCACCTCTCGGGGCATGGTGATCCAGCTGTCCTCACCTCTCCGGGCATGGCGATCCCAGCTGTCCTTACCTCTCGGGGCATGGCGATCCCAGCTGTCTTCACCTCTCGGAGCTTGGTGGTCCCACACAGTCTGAGGAATTTGTTCCTGGTCTAGTTGAGCGTTTTCTATTACAGCAGCTAAGTCGTTCAGCAACTACTCATGTGTTGTGCAGGATCACAAGGACATGCAAATAACCAAAGAATACAAGTTGTATGTCAGTGTCATCTGATCCAAAGAATGGTAAATCAATCCATTTGTTCTCTGCGACAAGACCTTGTTTAATTCCATTAATATGATCAAAGTGTTGGGAACTGTATTGTCAAACGTCTGCTGGCATTTCCAGGAAGACTGGAAGTTCTGTTGAATTTAAACATTGAAGAGACACTCATTTGTGTTTGTGCAGAAATTTTAAATGAACCTTTCATGATGCCTACGTTTATGGCAAAACATTTTACTAACGCAAGATGCCGTGGCGCTTTAGTTAGTTGTGATGAATTTGCAATTTCTAGTGAAAATTCAAACTTTGATGTAATGCCAGTCAAAGACTTCCAAGTGCATGTGTGCACTTGTGTTAGTGTATGCATGTGTGTATACATGCATATGCATGTGCATACATATATGCATGCGCATGCATATATGCATGTGTGTTCCTGTGTATACACAGGTATATACATACATATGGGCATGTGTGTGCATATGGTACACATGTGTGCAGTTGCACACGCACATCTGTGGAACTAAGAAGACAGCCTCAAATGCTTTTCTTCAAGTGCTATCTGCCTATTTTTTTAAACCACAGGGTCTCTCATTGGCTCAGATCGCGTCCACATGTCTTGGGAAAACCGTGGAATGGAGCCCACCTGTTTTTGCCTCCTGGACATTGATTGTATGTGTCCACTGGTCTTTTTTTTCTTGAGTTCTGTGACTGAACTGAGAACTCGAGATCCGTAAGTGTTTTGCTGTGTGCACCATCACCAGGCACATAGGCACCTTAATAGTGAGCCTTTGGGGGGGATTCAGCTGCAACTCTGCAGACCACACCAGACCTCCAAGGCTGCGAGTCCTGCGGCTCTGCCTGTTTTCATAAAGGAGTTATCTGAGCTTTAGTACCATTCCCTTCCAAGTTCTCTAATCAAATAAATTCTGCATATTAAGTCCAAAAATATAATTGGGGACTTCAAGCTTTGGGCAAACTGTGGTTATTGCAATATTTATCTGTCTTAGAGCAAGAACGGGATCATATTAAACAATAAGACAGTAAGAGGTGATACTATTTCATTTTGAAAGTCTATTTCATTTTGTGATACATCTATTCTTGGGGAGAAACTTTTGAAGATGCTGTTTCTCCCTGAGCAAGTTTCGAAGTACCCGGAAGCTGAAAGGATTCTTCAGGGAATAGCACGTGGAGCCTACACCTTGCCTGGCTTAAGGACTCACTAAAGCCACTTTTCCATGTGCCCATCTCTGTGTTAACATTTCATCAATATACCTTCAAGTCATTTGAACATAGACAGCACGTTGCATGGTTATACCTGTCAGCACATTTATTGCAAACCCTTTTGCACATGCATTTATAATTATCCTCACCTGAAATTTGCATTCTGTGTGGTAAGATGGCTCAGGGGCTGAATCATTACCTTTCAAATAAAAGGATCTGAGTTCAGATTCCCTTCCCAGATCCCATGTAAAAATGTTGGGTGGCCTGTGATTTCTGGCCTTGGAAGACAGAACCCAGGAAACCCCAGAGCAAAGTGATAAGGAGGCAGAGCAGTGTAGGATGGCTCCTGATGCCACCCTTAAGCCTCCACTGGTGCACACACTAGTTTCTTCAGGTACACATGAGCACGCGCACACGCACACGATGAAAGATTGCATGCTGTGCACGCACAAGTGTTAGAGCAGCCCATGGAGTACTTGTGGAACTGAATAGACCTTTCCATCTCCCCATTTGCTTGCCATTCACACCATGACTTGAGGCGGCTCCGCTTCGTTGCATGTAGGTGAGCCCAACATGTTCTAGAGCCTGGGCTAAGCAGCATCAGGTGGCATCCATGGTAGTGGTGACGGTCCCTGGGCGTCCCTCAGGATAATTTGGGCATCCCTCCCTGTGGTTGTGTTAGCCCCGCTAAACATGCAAGAGTCTGTCTGTGGGGTGGGTGTCCGTGGCGTGCTCATCCTCTGGGCTGCAAGTGGACACGTTTCCTCTCTGCTGTGACTGCAAAGCAGGTGCGAGGAGCACTCTTGACCGGAACTGTGTGTACGTGTGACTTCCGGTGCATGCGCATGCTGCAGAAGGGGCTGTTCCGTGTTTCCCAGAGTGCTGGCCTCGTTCTGAAATGTCCCGGGGAGTGTGTGCGAGCCCTGGCAACTCACGTCATCTCCATGCTGGGACCATTCTCAGCTGGACCGTCCTGGTGACGCTTGCTGGGTTGCACCTGCTCTTCTGGGGGACTAGTGCCACCAGATGCCTTCGCATGTCCTTGGACCATTCGAGTCTTCTGTAACTTATTTTGCTTGCTTTCATTGATTTGCATGCTTGTCCATCAAAAACCTAAAAGCTCCTTGTGGGAAACATGATTTGGAAGTACTCTATCATTTTATTAGCATCTTTCATTATTTTTATATTGTTTTCAGTGTGTGTGCATGTTTATACATGAACACACGTGTGTGCACATGCCAATCAGGGCATACGTGGGGCACGACATGCATGTGGAGGACAGAGGATAACCTGGAGGAATTGGTTCTCTCCCTCTTCTGTGGGTGCTGGGTTCAAATTCAGCCCTCAGGCTTGTGCGGCAAGCACCTTTCCCAGAGAGCCACTTCCCCAGTCCCGTGGTCCCCATAGTAGGCAGAGATATGTATTAGCTTCAAGCTTTCATCCCGATGCATTGGAAGTACTGAGCAGAAGACTTTGCGAAGCCCCCAGTCACGAAACGTCCTTCCGTTCTCCCCGCCAGGGCCAGCCTTTCACTGCTGTGCACGTGGCTGGGGTACATCTAACTGCTCCTGTAGTTCCCTTGTTGATTCTTGGTCTAGTATCTTTTTCCCTGTGGCTGCTTGGCTTTGAGCCTCGGAGTCTTTATCCAAGTCCAGCACTGACCTCCACATTATACCAGCATCAGTCGGCCTTTAGTTACCTGCACTGTGGGGTAACCCTCGGAATCCAGCAGCTTGCGAAGCTCGTTCTTTCTGGAGCATTGATTCTAATAGTCTAGGCAGGAGTATTTCTTCATGATGCTACAAACCAAATTGGTGAATTCTGAAGAATTTGTATTGGGGATGCAGAGGCTGAAAGTCAGTTTGGGGAGCAATAAATAGCCTCTTTACAAATGGGTGGAGTCTTAGTCAGTGATAAAGGCATTTCTCTCTATTTTGGGCTCCTTGGGCTTTCCATTCTGTGTTGGGTCTGCACAACTTATTTTAATATGTCAAGTTTTTTTTAAGAATCGTGATGTAAGGGCCTCAAAATATTTGCACATTCCCTTCTATTGTCTGTAAGGCCTGTAGTGATGCCTCCGTCAGTTGCAGACCCTTTAATGTGCTCCTCTTTTTTATGAGCCATGCTACAAACTGTTCGTTTGTTTTTATGTTCAAAGACCTAAATCTCTGGATGCCAAGGGAGGAGATGATAAGTCAGGGCCTGGGTGCAGTACGGACATGCACTCAAGCGATCCTGACAGACGCCGAGGGTGTGGTTCAGTGGTAGGGTTGCTTGCGCATCACACACGTGGCCACAGGGTCAGGTTCCAGCAAAACCAAACCAAAAAAGTTGTTCGTGTCTTTCGGCTTTTCTTTTGTCTGTATAATTGGTTCTAATTCTTGTTTTTATCTTTACTCTTACATACTTTGAGTGCCTTCCTTTCCCTTCCCAGCCTCTAGAGAGCCAGAATGAAGTTGGTACCATGTCATTTGGAGACATGAGCATTGGGTCCCATGTGCCTCCCACAGGACATTAGTGAGCAGCCTGTTGCAGTCGTGAGCTCCCGTCTCCTCTGTGGTCCGCATCACCCTCTCTCTGTCTGTCTCGTTATTTAGTCATTTAAGAACGTGTCTCCCATTGCCGTGAGGAAGGCTTTTCCAGTCCCCTTGTTGGTTACTGACCTGACGTCAGTTCTGCCCAATCACTGTGACTTGCTGCTCTGTGTCTATGCCCACCCTGTCTCCTGAAGATTATTCCAGGCTCATGCTTGTCTGGAATGTGGTTCTCAAAGCTGTCACGTGGCACAAAACTCTGTGGGGCTCAAGTTGGTGGGAATGACGAATGGTGTCATTCAGGTCATCCAATGTCAACCTTGACTTCTGGTGCAATTATAGAGATTTCCATAACGACACTAATCGTTTCTGTGTATTTAGTGACACTGTTGTCACGAGCACACCCAGGGGCCTGTGCCGCTGACTTCTACCTCCCCGGAGGTCTACGCCACCCAGCAATAACCATGCCACACGGGGGCTACTGATCGACATATTCCAGGGCGCGGGTCTTGAGCCGGGACCGGGGCTGGATGAAGGGCCGTTTCCGTGCATTGCCGGAGCTGAGGGTGCCGGACGATCAACGGTCACGTCCCCAGGGTAGCAGGGCGCACTTTGGCTGGAGCCGCATTGGGGAGTTCAGCTGCCAACCGGACAGAGTCTCGGGATGCTCTGTCCCTACCGAACTGAGGACCCGGTTCTCAGCCTGTCCCTTAAATACTGTTTTATTCCACATTACATCATCAGGGTACGTCTGTTTACAGTTACAATACGGTTGTTTTGCCTCATTTTGATATTACACATTTTCATTTATTATGAAGAGACCCACTTATCTATCACACAGTTTAGGCTGACACAGTGGCCCACTTATCTATCACACACAACTGCATACTGTTGTTTTCACATTCAGTTGTTTTCACATTCTTTTAATATTACACATAGACTTTCTCACTTACTAGCCTTTCCACCTTCATTTCTTCCTCACTGAAACTTTCCTCATGCTCTCCACACCTGTGCTGGCTCGAGTGTGCAGAACATGTTTGAAAACATGTCAGTGAGCTTGTGCGTGCCAGGTACTATGTGCAAGAGTGGTAGCAAACACCTACACATGTGACAGACAGACAGACAGACATGTGACACATGATCACACATAACATACATGTGACACGTGTGATTACACATGACACATGTGACCACACACATGTACACGCAACAAATGTGATTGTGCACATGCATGTGACCGATGTAATCACACATATATATACATGTGATACGTGATTGCACACATACACATGTGACACACACGTGGCATAGGCTGCCCTGCTGCAATGACCCACACACATCTACAAGTGTGATACAGATGTGACACAGGCCAACCTGGTGCAGGGCCTGCACACGTCTACATATGTGACACATACGTATCTGGGAACAAGAAATCTGAAGTCCAGAGGATGCGTGCAGTGCATCTTGGGTAATCCTACAAATCACAGTACGTAAGCCCTGTTAATGTAATGATATTTGTCAATCTGAGCATGGACTATTTCCCGTGCAAACTGCATCGACCACCAGGGGCTAGTATTGGTCAGAACATGCACCCCGCAGGCGAGCAGAGCCCCTAGGAGAGCTTCCTAAAACACACCAGCAAGCAGCTACCAGTGTGGCTGCGCAGGATTGACTTTGCATAAGGAACGTCCTGGCTCTTTCTTAGGTGCAAGCGTGAGCTCCAACTCCTGCTATGATTCCCGAGAGCTAAGTTCCCTGTCTGGATTGCCTACAAACTTACCTAGTGATCTGTCCCACATGCCTTTCTGCAAGGTGCCTGGCCCCACTGACACGGATGAGAGCATGGCCTGGTTCTATCAAAAGCTTATACTCTGAGATGCATCTCACACAACATTTTTCTACTCTGGAGTTTTCTTAGTTTACAGATCTGTGCAACTTCTTCATCTAAGAATGGGGATGAGCACGTGGTTTGTGGAAGCTTTACACAGCCCAGGAGACTTTTATCTTTGAAAGTTACAGCGTTGGGGGGCTGGAGAGGTGGCTCAGGGGTTAAGCCTCCACTTTCCAGGCAGAAGGTCCTGAGTTCGGATCCCAGATCCCACGTATAGACGCCAGGCGGAAGCGGGGGCGGCCTGCACTTGTGGTCCTGGTAGGGCGGAGCCTGTGAATCCCGGGGCAGAAGGAGGTGGAGGTGTCCATGGCGGTTCGCGAATTCGTCCGAGGTTCTACACATACACAGACACACACACACACACAGACACACACACACGGGCACATACACATGCACATGCGCACAGTTGAATAAATAATAATTAAAAAATTTAAAAAAAAAGAAAGTTACAGCGTTGGCTCATGGGTTCTTCATGTGGATTGCACGGGACTTGTGTTGGTTTCTTCAAACACCAAGAGCTCAAACAATGCAGGGAATGACAGACATGATGCAGAGGCAGCTGGGGGACCCACATGATGCCTGTTTTCTCTCCACCCGCAGCAACCCCTGCCCAGGATGTGTCTACACACCCTCAAGTGCGACCGCAGCATCCCAGTTCAAACACAGGCCTCGTGGTGTGACCATAACTGTCCCCATTTCATGCATAGGCTTCCTACTGTGACCACAGCTAGTCTCAGCTTGCACATGGGGGTCCTAGGGTGACAACCAAACCCCAGCTCACATACGCACCTCGCAGTGTGACCACTCTGTCCCCAGCTTACACAAGCCTGTGTCACTTACCCTAGGGGTCCTCCTCATCCCAGACAACCTTGTGCTGGATTAAACCCTGGCCCCTAAGAAAAGACGTGCCTACCCCAAGCCCAGGCCCTGTTAGTGAGATCCGCTCAGAGAAAAAGCTTCTGTAATTCATTAAGCCAAGGATCTGCACAGAGATGCAGGAGGGGACCGGATGGAGCAGGCTGCCCTGGGCCGCCAGACCTTTATGTGGTCGCCCCCTCCTGCCTCCAAGCCTGGACGTAGCCTTCTGTACCCACTCGCTGAGGCCCCATGAATGGTGTTTCAAACCAGTTAGCGTGGACTTGAATGGTAGCCCTGGGAGAGGAATCCCCCCTAAATCCATAGCCTAGGAGCTCCCACCTCACTGAAAGCGTCGCCTGGCTTCTTCACCGCTGCCCCAACTCACGGGGCTGGGGGCGGCTCGGGACAGTGTCTGCTTGGAGCAAGGCTCCTTCTTGTCTCTCTCCGTGGCCTGTCTCCTCCGTGTAGCTGCTGGGGGCTCCCTCCACCCACCCTCACGTGTCGTCTCTGTGGGCTTCCTGCCCGGGCAGCTGATCATGGGGCACGATGGTGAATATTATCTGTCAACCTGCTGCCCAAGAGGTTCCAGACTCTAGATGAAGGGGTGTTCTGGAGAGGGTGGTCTTGATTGTATCACTGAGGTGGGAAGACCCAGCCCATTGCTGATGGCTCAGTTCCCAAGCAGTGGTCCAGGTGGAATGGGGAAGGAGGGAGCCAGTGGTCTGGGCAGAATGGGGAGGGAGAGCCAGCCAGCATGTGCGAGGACCCCCCGTCTGCTCGGGCTGAGGACGGGATGGGAGCAGGACGTGCGCAGCTGCTTCTGGCTCCTGCGACTTCCCATGGCGGCTGTATCCAGGAGCTGAGAGCATGTCCCACTCTTTCTCCTCTTAAGATGCGCTTGCTGGGGTGTCCGTCGTCCCAGCAACTACAATGAAACCGGCGCACTCCCCGGTTACCGGTGAGGCCCTTTGCTCTTGCTTAAGCTCCGTGAGGGCAGAGCATGCGTCCTTATGTGACGAAGGGACCGACAGGAGAAGACATGCACCAGATCCCAGACCACTGCAGCAAAGCTCAGGGGATGCGAGCACTGGATGCAGGTGGGTGTCCCGTGAAGTCGGAGCTCATGCAGCCGGGGTTCCCCCAATGCCAAGTGTGGTGAAGGGTGCACGACAGAACTTTCTGGACTCCCAGCCCAGACGTCAGAGCCTGGTAACCCTCTGGACGCCAGTCCTGAGGGTGCTGTGCTTTAGCTAGTGCCCAGCGCCCACCTTCCTGCCTTTCACACTGCAGCCCCGACACGGGCGCTCACCCCAGGCTCGAACACGTGAGCCCTCGGCCGTGCTCAGGAAGACATGACAGGTGAACGAGGCTGGGCAAGTTCTGGAAAATGTGCTATTTCAAAGGAGGTTTGTCCCCAGCCAGAAAATATGACATTTTAAAGCCACCTTCGATTTTTCTAAAAGAAATTTTAAAAAGGTCTATTTCTGCCTAGAGAGAAAGTGCATAAACAGGGAGCTTGGGCGGAAAAAGTCACAGAGGGCTTTCTTTTTCCTCATTTTCTGTCCTTGCAAAGTTGATATCCGGGAGAGAAGGCAAGAGACTCTCAGAGCTGAAGGAGAAGGAGGGGGAGGGGGAGGAGCAAGGAGGGAAAGGAGAGGGAGAGGAGGGGGAGGGGAAGAGGGGAGGAGGGGAGGGGAAGGGGAGGAGGGGGAGGGGAAGAGGGGAGGAGGGGGAGGGGAAGACGGGAGGAGGGGGAGGGGAAGACGGGAGGAGGGGGAGGGGAAGACGGGAGGAGGGGGACGGGAAGACGGGAGGAGGGGGAGGGGAGGATCTTTCAATGCTTCTTGAAGCCCAGAGCCAACTGGCCACACGGGGACCCTGAGCACACCATTTGCCTCTGTGGAGCACCGAGTCCTCCCTGAACAAGGAGTCGTGCGCCTAGTATCTTCCAGCTGAGCTTGAGATCTACGCTGCTGCTTTTCTGTGGCTCTGTTTCTGGCCTCGACACACACAGACCTAGACACGGGCAGCAGCCCCAGGTTCAGGGAAATTTGGGGGTCCAGGAGGGAGATTCCCCTCCTGGTGGGGACAGAGCTGCTTTTACACAGCTGGATGTGGGGGTGTGGCTAGCTCCCGGTGATTTCCTGAACACAGGAGGGATACAGGGGTCAGACATGTCCCTGAGCCAGTGACTGCACCCGCCCACTCCACAGGCTGACCTTGGGCTGGGCACGTCACCCCGTGACTTGGCTTCCCCTCTGTCCTTGAGTCCCACGCTGTCTTTAGAAAGGGTGGGAAACCACAAGGACCACACTTTCTCTGGGTCAGACGGTGCACTCCTGACACCTTACACAGCACCCCTGATGCTTGGGAATACGCTTTCGTGTTGTCATGGTACTTGGAGGGCAGAGCTCGCGGAGTGGCCAGACCAGAGGACAGACCGGTGGTCTGAACTTGAAGATTCTGCGGGCATTCTGCTCCTAGACTCAGTGCCAGCGCCACACGCACAGGAGAGGTGGAGAGGGAGGTTCTGGGATCACCCTGGGGCCACCCAAAGTGAAGAGCACAGAGGGAACATTCTAGGCTGGCCCCAGGGTGGAAGGTGCGGCAGGGACGTGAAGCGGTTCCTTCACCAAAGGCTCTGCCCGCCTCCTCGGGAACTGATCAGAGGTGCTGGGGTGAGGGGGGGTCTGGCCAGTCTGTCTGAATTCATGTCTCCCACCCGAGCCCTCAGTGTCCCCAGAGAGGCGCATCAGGCTCCCACCTGTCCCCTGGGCACGTTCTCCCTCAGCGGACTCCAGAGAGATCTCTCTAGGTCTTGACTCTGGTTGGACCATCGCTGACCTTCCGAGATCCTCTGCCCTGTCACTTCTGCCTCCTCCCCACACCCAGGCAGCGCGCCCTGACCCGCCCCTCCCCCTCGCTCTCCATCCTCTTCTTCGGCCTGCTGCTTCGCCAGGGCTCCAGACCCACGGGAGGTCTCTGCAGCGCACCTCACTGCTGGGTGCTTGCAAACCTGGTGCCCGCCGGCCCCGTGGGCACACGCTCCTCCGTCCTGCCCATCTTCTCTCTGAAATGCGCCTCTAGCTCTGTACACTCTGCATTCGGCCTTTCTCCCGCTTGGTGACAGAACCGTCACCTTCCAGATGCAGCACCCTGCTTCTCCCACCGTCCCCAGGAATAGTGAAGGGACCACCCGTGTCTCTGTCCCCTCCACTCTGCCATGCTTACTCGGCCCACGGGGGTCCGTGCTGACTTCATCTTAAAGAGTCGAAGAAGTTGACCCATAACGCCCCAAGCACTGCTCATCCCAGAGGGGAGCCACCCCTCCTATTGCTTCATATCCAAGTCGGGTCCTCAAATGTTGCCCGAGGCCAGGTACTGACTCAGACTATGTCCTCAAGAGGAGGAGAGAGGTTTCACCCAGCTGTCCTCTGGCTGTGTCCTTGTGGTCTGGCTCAGGCTCGGCATAGAGTAGGTCCTTCATAAAAGCTTTAAAATGGGGGCGTCAGTAGGCAGCTGGGAAGCCAACTGTGAGAGCCAGAGTGGGCAAAGTCTGGGTGTGAACTGTGGCGATCTCAGCAGGCTCCACCCCCATGCCAGCGCCTCCTCATGAGCTACCAAGCAAGAGGCATCGGGCCACAGCAAGGCAGGAAAAAAGCACTTGGCACGAATAGGGAGGGAGGCAGGCACTGAAGGAAGGGGTGAGCGTCCAGGAGACCCCAGCCTGTCACCCTGGAAGACCAAGCGAGGACCCAGGAAGTCTGTAAGGTGGATCGTGAGCCACTGACAGGAGCTGCTGACCCTTCAGTGTCACAGCCCCGGACCCCAGGAGCAGGCCGGGGACTGAGGACCACGGGAGCACGCGCGTTCGTGTGGCCACAGAAGCCTCCAGCAAGCACGTGCGCTGATCGCTGTGTGCTCCAGGGCCAAGCGTCCCTGCACACTGAAGCTTCCAGCTGCCCGTGGAGAGCCGCGGGGGACAGTGCTTTGTCCCCTCACCTTCGACTTAGTCACTTGCTCTTGCTCTGCGCTGGCTGGTGCTACGTCCCCGCCCACGAGTCTTGCCGTGGGATGAGCAGTCCTTGTTTCCTCTGACACGTTGCACAGATGTGCCGGCTGCGCCGCGATCCTGCTAAACATGTACCCGGCGTGCGGGGTCCCAGCGGATGCCATCACCTCCTGCACCTCACCCATTTATCACCTCTTGTGGGGAGCATTCAAGCTTCTCCCCTGAGCTTTGTGAGACATGCTGCCTAACGTCTCTCTACAAACCTGCTGGGCAGCAGAGCATCTAGGCTCCCCTCCTGCCTGAGCTGTGACTGCAGACCTGGACCCTCCTTCTTCCCCTCCCTCCTTTCCTGGTCCCCTCCCTCCCTCCTGGTTCCCTTCTCTATCTCTTTACCCTCCCTCCTTCCTTTCCTCCCTCCCTCTCTACCTCTCTCCCTGTTCTCCTTTCTCCCTCTCTTCTTTCTCCCCCTCCTCCCTCCTCTCCTCCCCCCAGATCCCTTCCCATTCCCTGTCCTTCCTCCTGCCCCTCCCAGCATCTTCATCCCCTGATTCCATCTTACAGAAGCTCGTTACTGGTTTCTTGCATTTTACTTGACTCTGCTTAATGCCATTTTCTACCCGATCTGACAGTGATGTGTGTGTTATGCATGTGTGTACATAGAATGCCTGCATCTGCGTTCATATGCATGCATGTCTCTCTGTACCTATGCCTGTGCATGTGTGCGTGTTTGTATGAGTATGTGTATACGTGTGCATGTGAGCGCACGTATGAGAGATGAAAACTGTAGTCCCCAGAAGAGAGTCGTCACAAGCACAGAGTTCAGAGGACAAGATGAGACTATGTTCTCTCTCCTCTTCTCTCGCTCCGCACTGGCTGGTGCTACGTCCCCACCCGTGAGTCTTGCCATGGGATGAGCAGTTCTTGTCTCCTCCGACGCGTTATACCGATGTGCCGGCTGCACCGCGATCCTCTGACTGCCACACACATGTGCACTCAGGCACACGAGCATGCAGCAAACATGAATAAGTACACGAAGATGAGAAACAGTAAAATCAGTCCAAGACTTTCGAAGGCAAGACTCACAATGGGAGCTGATGGTCCACCTGGGTCCGTTCACACTGGGAGACCTCGTCCACCTGGGTCAGGTCGCAGGGGCAGACCCCGTCCACCTGGGTCAGGTCGCAGGGGCAGACCCCGTCCACCTGGTCAGGTCGCAGGGGCAGACCCCGTCCACCTGGGTCAGGCCGCAGGAGCAGACCCCGCACCGGATCCTCTCAGCGCATGGGAAGACGTCATTGACACGGACAGGTGAACAGTGGCCAGGATGGCAGAACCTCCCAGGTGGCTGGAAGCTCATAGAGGGGTGGACAGCAGAAGTGGCCAGACACAGGAAGCAGGATGCACTGTTCACTCCATGTCCATTCCACGCGTTTCCTGCGCCCCTGTTCCACACGCTCCCTGAGCCCCATACGCTCCCCGCCCCCCTGTTCCACATATTCCCTGCCCTCCCCGTTCCACACACTCCCCACCCGCCCCCTCCCACACTCTCCCCACCCACGTCCACAGGCTCTGCCGTCACCCTGGCAGGTGAGCCCTTCCCTGTCCGCCTCAGGGTTGCCTCTCTGTGTTGTGAGATGCTGCAAAACTCAGAAGCAGGGACGCCGAGTAGATGGACATGAAGCAGAGGCCAGTTGGAGGCGGCCATGGCATCCTCCTGGACAACATGAGCCTGGCCAGAGCCACCGAGGGAGAGGGGCTTTGGGCTCTGCGCAGCCCGCCTGATGCATGGTGGGAGGTATACGGACAGACACCAGAGAGAAGACAGCTCCCGGCCGCGGGCTCCTGGGCCAGGCTTCTCCGGGGCCACGGTACTGCCTTCTGGAATTTTCAATGCCGTTAGTGACTTAGAGAGTCACCAGGTCACCAAGCATAAGTGACTGCTCAGAAGAGATGCCCTTGAAATGAGGGCATCCCCCCCAGAGGGAAGAGCGAAGAACAAAGAGGTTAATTAATTTCCCCTGCAGGCTCAGCAAGAAGCAGCGGCCTATCTGAGCAAGGAAGTTCATCTCTAACCACTCGGGGAGGACACTCGGTGCCACCTCAGCATGCCATCTTCCCTCCATCCCGCGTCCGCTCCACGGGCCAGTCCCTCCTTCTGAAGCTGGGGATGCACTCCTGAAATGGGGGGGTCCATAAGCTCTTTCCATGGGATCCACAGAGTCTCCCAGAGCAACACACACTTAGGCTCTGAAGCGGCCAGTAGCTGACATGGACAGACCTGGCCCCAGGCATGGCACAGAGTCACCATCCCGCGGGGTCTTTCCCTGATATCCCCACCAAGGCAGGAAGAGCCCACCACCCCCGAAGTCTCAGGGGGCAGGAAGCCTTCTCTGCAGAGGTAAAACTGAGTCAGACTGGACGGAGTGGACCTGGGGAAGGAGAGCAGAGCTTCCGGGAACAGCCTACACCAAGGTCCTGTGGCAGAGGGACTGGTGATGAGGGGGAAAGAAACCCGGGAGGTGGTACCGGCTGAGAGCGCCTTTGGGGGCTGTCTCAGCCTTGACTTTCCCCTGACAGTTGCACCTGCCACACTTCCTCCTTTTGGGATAGCCCCCGCCCCCCTGAGCTGAGGGGTCAGCCAGGCCCCGTGGACAGTGGACCAGGATTGGCAGGGGACCATTGGCAGCTGCCAGGGATTCTTGAGGCAGACATGTGATCATGAAAACACGCTTCCAGGGGGTGGGACAGACGGCGCCTACAAGACCAGGGGAAGAAAGAGGCCCATGAGCTGTGGGCTTGTTCTGCCCTGGGCACTCAGGCTGTGTGGGGCGCTAACCCTGTCAGGCTCACTGGGGGTCTCTAGATGGTTGCGTGTGGAGCTGTTTCTCCCTGTTACCCTCAGGGCGGGCTCTGCTCTGGACTCAGCGAGCAGCCTCGGGAGTTCCCTCCCCAGGCAGATGTGACCGGCAGCGCAGGGGGGGGGGTGGCTCACAGGCTGCGTCTGCGCATCTCTGCGGCACAGGGGGTGTCGGAGCAGGCCTGCTGGCTCTCAGTGCCCCCTCCCTGGCAGGATGCCCAGGGTCACTTTCCCAGGAAGGACACCTGGGGCCCACTTCTCTGGAAAGGACACCGGGGGTAGACAGTTGCTATATCTTTGGAAGCAATAGGTGGTGTGTGCGTGCGTGCGGGCGGGCGGGTGTGCGTGCGGGAGTGTGTGCGTGCGTGCGTGCAGGCGGGTGTGTGTGTGCGTGCGTACAGCCTACTAGTCCTAGGGCGGGGAGCAAGGCATTGAGAAAGCGTGGTCTACCTGAGACCTGGGCCACTGAAGGAAGAAGGAAAACTTGGGTGGCCCGTGAGCGCGGATGTCCAGGGAGGTAAAAGCCCACCTGGCTACCACCGGAGTCAGCACGAGCCAGTGCTGCTGCCCCCTCCCGGCCTGGCCAGCCAAGTCCACTAGTGGCCTCCTGTCTCTGATACTCCCGTGGGCCTCGTCGCATGTATGCCTCTGTGTGTGTGTGCCTGAGTGTGTGTGTATGGTGTGTGTTTGTGTTTGCATGTGTGTACTTTGTATATGTTTCTGTATGTATGTGTGTGTCTATACATGTATGTGTATGCCATGTATACATGTGTGTATGTGTGTCTGTATATGTTTGTGTTATGCTTATGTATATAGGTGTGTGTGTCTGTGTGCACATGTATCATTGTACTTGCATGTGTGTATATGTGTGCGTGTTGTATATGTGTTCTCTATGTGTATATGTGTCTGTCTATATATATGTGTCCATACGTGTATGTGCATGTTGTGTGTGTTTGTATGTATGTCTATCCATGTCTATATGTGTGTATGTCTATACATATGTGTGTCTATGTCTCTGTGTGTGCTCGTGTGTATGTCTATCTGTATGTGTGTGTGTGTATGTGTATATGGGTCTTTGAATATGTGTGTATGTTTGTGTCTTTGTGTTTGCATGTGTGTATGTTGTATATGTGTTTTATAAGTGTCTGTGTATGTGTGTGTTTGTCTATGTGTAGGCGTTTCTGTGTGTGTGCCTGTGTATGTCTGTCTGTGTGTGTGTCTATGTTTGTGTGTGTATATGTGTGTATCTGTGTTTGCGCATGTGTGTGTCTGTGTGTATCTGTGCATCTGTGTCTGTGTATCTGTATGTCTGTGTGTGTCTCTGTATCTGTGTGTGTGCATGTGTGCAAGTGCGCGTGCACACGCTAACACACAGCACACAGCGGCTTCTCCCTGCAGCTGTGGGCGGAGCCTCGGGAACTCGAGCCTCGGGCCAGAGCGTCCGCAGGCTGGATGGAGGCTGAGCTCACGCTGGCTTGCAGACAGGTCCTGTTGAGGAGACAGGGGCGACCCCAGCCTAGGACCTCCCGTTCTCTCACTCCTGGTGCCATCTCCACCTTCCTCAGATTCTCTCCTCTGTTTTCCCACTGACTTAACCCAAGGTAGGTCCTCAGGGGTACGGCTGCTCCCCTCTTGGCAGCTGCCCAGGGTTGAGGTGGCTACCCGAGCTTGAGAATCTCAGTAACGAACCGTCAGGCGCAGGCAGGCACCTGGGGTTTTGCTGAGCAGTGTGCTTGGGGACATCAGGTGGGGCAGGCGCTGAGGCCACCGCCTCTGGCTGGCACATCACCACGGTGGCATTGCTCCCCCGCTGTCGGAGCAAAGGGCCATCAACGTCTCCCGTCACCCTGAGGTCTACTAGCAGGAGTTGGGTCCCCCCAGGCTCTGGCATTCGGCCCCTGTGTCTGAGCTGACTGCTGCGTGGAGCGACTCCTCAGCACCTCGGAGGCCTGGATGCTTCTGGAAGGAGCATCACAAGTGCCAAACTTCACATGGGAGGGCCCCTGGGAGTCAATGTGGGGGCATCACACGCCCTTGCCGGCGTCCCTCGCCTCCTCGTTAGCTGCCAGCTAGGTCCGTCCACGGTCGGAACACGACAGATGCCCCATGAAATATGAAGCAGCTTCCCGGCCGCCTAGATGCCAGTCAGCAAGGCAAGTCCAGCTGATTAGCCACCTGGGTTTCTTGCCGGTTGAGAAGGGACCATTTCCATATGTGGTAGAGAAGCTTCTGGAACAGGCAGCATGTCCCTTCCCTGTGGGGACAGATGCAGGATGTGCAGAAATGTCTTTACCGTCACGCCACCAGGACGGCCCACCGCATCACCACGTGGTCACCGGGATCCGGCTCGTGGCGCTTCAAGGAGATTCAGGGCCGAGTGCAGAGGAAAATGAGCCAGCACAGCAGGTTTGGCAGCGTCATTCCACGGTCAGGCGCCAAGTGTGCAAACAGACAGGCGTGGAAATGCACGGCTGCGCGAGCCCTGGGACAAGGATCCTTGGTGGGCTCTAAGGCTCTCCTGGACTAGAGGTCCCTCCTGGACTAGAGCTCCCTCCTGGACTAGAGGTCCCTCCTGGACTAGAGCTCCCTCCTGGACTAGAGGTCCCTCCTGGATCAGAGGCCCTGAGGCCCACTCCGGCTGGAGGCGCAGGGAAGGCTCCTTCCGGCCTCTCCAGCTTCTGGACTTCTGGTGTCCTTGGCTCAAGGTGTCCAGAATCTGTCTCCATGCCACCTCATCGTCTCCCTCCCTGAGCCTTGAGCTCAACCCAGGTCAGGGTGGTCTCACTGGAGCCCATTTATTGCAGCTGCGGAGACTCTCAGGTGGCGTGTATGTGTGTGTGTGTGTGTGTGTGTGTGTGTGTGTGTGTGTGTGTGTGTGCGCGCGCGCGCGCGTGTGTGTGTCTGGGTTTCTGACTTCTCGGCTTCCGCTAGTTGTGGATGGAAACAGTACAGTACACTGCAGAGTCGATGTTAAAGTGAATGTGTCAGTTTGGGCACAGCGCCTCTTGACTCAAGCACGCCTGGAACTCGCCACGTGCCTGAGCCTGGCCTCCAACTGTGAACCTCCGCGTCTCAAGTGCTGGGTGACGGAAGTGTTCCACGCTGCCGGCTGCTTTCTGAACAGCAGTTAGTCTGCACTGGCCGGCTCAGGCTGCTCATACAAAGGCCACAGACCGGGCAGCCTACGGGCAGCATACCCACTGGAAGTTTTGTTCCCCAGTTCTGGGCACTGGGCACGAAGCTCCCGGTGTCTGCAGTGTTGCTGTGAGAGAATCCGGGCCACAGGCTCTTGGCGCCGCTCTGTGAGCTCATGGTTTTCATCTCTGTGTTCGCATAGGGCTGAGTAGGTCTCTCGTGGTCTCTTCCCAGGAGAAAGCTCATCCCATGGGCAGGGCCCCACCCTCCTGGCCTCAGAGGGCCTCGGCTTTATAAAGGTCACATTGCAAATGCAGCCACATGGGGGGAGGGGCGAGCGCAGGCTGCAACATCCCAGCAAGGGAAGACTCAAGTGTTGAGTCTGCAACGCAACGTCAGCTAGCGCATGGTCAAAGTCATATTAATAATAGTCATGGCTTGGGGCTGGAGAGGTGGCTCAGGGGTTAAGCCTCTGCCTTGCAGGCGGAAGGTCCTGAGTTCGGATCCTAGACGCTGGGCGGAAGCAGGGGCAGCCTGCGTTTCTGGTCCTAGTAGGGCGGAGCCTGTGAATCCTGGGGCAGAGTAAAGAAGGAGGAGGTGGAGGCGTGCATGGTGGTTCCCGAATTCGCTGTGGTTCTACACACACACGCACACGCGCGCACACACACACACACGCACGCACGCACGATTGAAAAGAATAATAGTCATGGCTTATCTGCATTTTATCTGGAACTCACCTGAGCCCCAACATTACCTAAAGGATTGGGCAGGTGCTGGTGGTCTGGTGCCGACCTCCGTGAGACCCACAGGTGCTGAGACGGCCCAGCGCCATCTTGTCCCCAGTTGCTGGGCGGCCCTGCCCCACACAGGGCACCAGACAGCCCTGCCGCGTTGTGAGCGATCCACGTGGCAGAGGCCATGTGTAGGTGGACTTGAAAAGTCGAATCCCACGGATGGCGTGAGTCTCACTGAAGGGCGGGTAACAGTCAGCTGAGGCGATGCTGGAGAAGGCGGAGCAGGGCCAGCAGAGGTGTGCGGGTCTTGGTGGCCTGTGTGTGTGCACGTGTGAGCATGTGTGTATGCATGTGTGTGATGTGTGCACGTGTGACGCCTGTGTTATATGCGCATATATGTGTACGTATCTGATATGAACGCATGAGTGCGTGTGTGTGATGTGTGAATTCATGTGTGACACATGTGTGATGTGTGTGCATGTGTATTAGTCGACATGTGCATAAATGTATGAGGTGTCTGATGTGCATGTGTGTGTGTGTGATGTGTGTGCATATGCATGTGATCTGTGTGATATCTGACGCGTGTGCCTGCGCGCACGCATGCACTGATGTGTGTGGGAAGAGATATGTGTTTGTGCAATTAGACTCCGCAGCAGGCAGAGCAGCCGCTGGGAACCAGATGACAGCGTCTGCGGCGCAAGGCAAGTTGCTGACGCCCCGGACAACAAAGCTGGGACCTCTGATTGCTGGCTTCCTGCTGGCCTTCCTGTGTGCCGGGCGCTGGACCTGTGGGTTTCAGACTGGAGTGGTCTACGATATTGGGGTGACCCCAGACCAACTCCGTGACAATCTAGGACCCTAACCCAAAGCAACACATCCACAGGCCAGTGCGCTAGAACATTCCCTGACTAGCTTCCAAATGTTTTGCTTGGAGGATCCCTGACTCCTGCGCCAGGCTGGGGCCCAGCCTTCTTCACCTCCATTTTATAGATGGAGAAACCGAGCCTCAGAGACAGTACCATTGGGAAGCCATGGAGCTTCCAGCCACAGCGTTCAGCTCAGATCTGCGCTCCAGCTCCTGACCCCATTCACGGGTCTGTGGAAGGGGCAGGACCCTCCCACGTGCCTCATCTTGGACATGCCCCTGCACGCGTCCCTGGGCTTTACCAAAGGAAGCAAGATGTGAGCTGACCGTCCCAGCCAGCCGTGGTGACTCGTCCTAACGAGGCTGACAGTGGCCTTGGGGCCTGGGGGGGCACGTGAGGCCGGGGCGGGCAGTAGAGAGCTGAGCGCAGCCTGAGCACTGGGGAGCTGGTCTGCACGCGCTCCGCTGCACCATCCGTCTTGCTAATCAGGTCACCCTGGCATCCGAGTCGTCAGGCGCGCCTGGCTGCGTCCCCAGCCAGCTTGGTGACCATATGCTCTTCTGCTCCCGGAAGCATCTTAGGCAGAGAGAGATGGCTGGGGTTGGACCCCGGGTTCACACGGGGCTTTGCTGGAGTGGAGATTGGGGGCCCGGCTTAGACTCCAGGCTAAACCCCTAGGTAGGAAGCGTGTCGTGACCTCGTGGCGCCAGAACCTGCCGCCCAGCCAGACCCACACAGGCGATGTTTGCTCCAGAGGCCACAGAGCTGGGAGACCCTGGGCTTCCACTACAGCACGGGCAGGACACGCTCAGGGGGCCTCAGGGCCTGGCCCGTGCATGTGCCCAGCCTGAAGCGCCTATTAGACACCCGGCTGCCACATGCTCAGCTGGCGCACGCTGTACATGCCGTCTCCACGGATCTACAGCCTGTGCCCAGCACCCAGGTGCCCAGCACACTGGGCTTAGAGAGCAACCCACTCTAGAGCAGGTTTTCCTTGTCTAGGAAGAAACCCCTGGCCTTGGCCAGAGGTCAAAGGAGAAGCAGACAACGTGCGTCTTATGGAAACAGACATAACCCCGAAGAAGACACATGCTTGCCGTGCATGCAGGCGCTTCGAGGGTCTGTGGGCCCAGCTGCCTCCTCTTCTGAGCTCCCTTTTCATTACTTGAGAAGCGGAGGAAGATTATTGAGCGTCTCCTGATCAAAGGACTGGGCTGGGCATCTGCAGCTCCAGGTATCCAGAGAGCTGCTGGGCGAGCTCGAGGTACCTCCCAGGCAAAGGACGAGGCGGGCTCGGGGCTCTCGCGACATCTGAACACCAGGTACGTGAGAATGTTTTCAGTAGAAGTCTGACCCAGGGATGTGCACAGGGCACTAGCTGCCCACGTTTCCACGGTTAGGTGGATGTGTCGGGCCTGAGTCAGTGCAGTTCTCACTCTAATGTGCTGTGATCTCCCCAAAGCTTAGGCAGCTGAGAGAACACGTCTAACCATCCAAGTGCTGTCTGAACCTGCAGAGAGCTCACGTGCAGCTCAGTGGGACGGAAGGCAGTTGGCATGCAGTGTCTGCCGCAGTTATGGTCAGCATGGATGTGGTCAGGGTCAGCATGGACGTGGTCAGTGTGGAAGTGGACAGGGCCAGGCGAGCCTGCTATTTGTCGTCCACCCTCCTCTGCGATCATAAAACATATGAATGAGACTGAGGCTGAAGTCTGAGGACTAGCCCCTCCCTGCCAGCACGCAGCCTGTGTGACACAAACACGAATACTGACAGGCCACGTGAGGGTTGACTGACAGGCCACGTGAGGGTTGACTGGCAGCCCACACGAGGGTTGACAGGCCTACTCCCTCGCCTGGTATTACCCTTGCACCCCACAGCCAACACTCGGGGAACACTGCTGATGGATCCAGGCACAGGGCAGGCTGGTGAGGAAGGTCCTTAAGGGTTGACATCACACTCAGCTTAGGTGGCTCATGGGACACGTCAGCAGCCAGAGAAGCATGATTCCAAGTGTGCCCGCAGGGCTCTAAGGAGACCAGGCGGAGCAGGCCTCAGGCAGCGCCTCCCTGCCCTGGAGGCCAGAGTGGAGCAATAGTCAGAGAGCATGCGCTCCGTCCTCATCCCTCTGCCCAGGCGTCATGTGCTCATCCCTTCCGGGCTCATTTCCTAATTTTGGATCGCAGGTCTTACACCTGCAGCCCCCTTGTCTCAGGATGCGGCCTCGCAATGGGGTTAGACCATCCTCTGCCCCCTTTATCTTACAGACACAGGTCAAACCCACCTCTTCTTTCCCAGGCCCCTGCTCGTCCTTGGCATACGTGGGACATCCTGGTCTCCACATCTCTGAACCACCTGGAGATTATCTTTATAGGCAGCTTGGTGGAGCTGTCCTGTAGGGGGCGCTGACGAGCACATTGGGGTTAGGTGACATCCCAGAGAGCTCTGGGGGTCTCCGCCCTGCCCAGGAGGCCCAGGCCCAGCCGGAAGCAGCCTGGCACTGCTGGCTGCCATGCCTGCATGTTGGGACCACACTGGTCACACACCCCACTGGCCTTGCGTCTGCTTTTCTGTTGCTTCCTCCATCCCAGATCTGTTGCTTTGGGTTCATATGTGCAGGCTCCGAGTGCCCATGTGGTCTATGTGTGCAGGCTCCGAGTGCCCATGTGGTCTATGTGTGCAGGCTCCGAGTGCCCACGTGGTCCACGTGTGGAGGGCCTGAGTGCCCACGTGGTCCACATGTGGAGGGCCTGAGTGCCCACGTGGTCCACGTGTGCAGGGCCTGAGTGTCCACGCGGTCCACGTGTGCAGGGCCTGAGTGCCCACGCGGTCCACGTGTGCAGGGCCTGAGTGCCCACGTGGTGCTTCTGTGGCCGAGGGTCAGTTTCCTCTCCTCCGCCAGCGGCCTCATGAGCACCCTGCCCCCTGCCGCTGATTCCTCCTGCAGGAAGCTTTCTTCCCTTCTCCGCCATCTTGCCCCCTGCCTGGAGCAGGTTGTGTGCAGATGTGACTCATGGCCCTGCTCTGAGTGCTCCAGAGCACGCTGTCTTCCGGGTGCCTCTGGGCTTGTCCTGGGCCTGGCAGGTGGGACTCGGCAGCTTTCCTCTGGGGGGCGGGGTGGGGGTGGGCCCAGCTGGCTCAGGCTCCTGTCCTCTGATTCTTCCTACTTCTGACACAAGCAGAACAAACTTCACAGACCGTGGGCGGGGCCTGAGCTTCCAGGAAGCAGCACAGGACCCCTGCTGAAGCCCAGCTCTCCTGGGCAGTGGGCTGGGATAAACCACTGCTAAATCAGTGACTGTTTGGGACCATTTCTGGAAGTCACATTGTGAGCACTTTCTGAAGCCCTTTTTTCTGCAAATCAGCAGACGCTGGGGTCAGACAATTTGACTCCCCAATTAGCAGCTGCTGAAGTCTCCCCTGTTGTGAGAGCTGCTTGAGCAAAAGAGCTGTCGGTCTAACAGCCTGTTGGTCCAACAGCCTGTGCGTCTAGCAGCCTGTCTGTCTATCTAGAAACCTGTGTGTCTAGCAGCCTGTCTGTCTATCTAGAAACCTGTGTGTCTAGCAGCCTGTGTGTCTATCTAGAAACCTGTGGGTCTAGCAGCCTGTGGGTCTAGCAGCCGGTGTGTCTAGCAGCCTGTCTGTCTATCTAGAAACCTGTGTGTCTAGTAGCCTGTGGGTCTAGCAGCCTGTGCGTCTAGTAGCCTGTATGTCTAGCAGCCAATCTAACACACACATCAACACCAGTCACACTAGTACTATGATGCCTGACAGTTGTGAAGTTCACAGTCCACCTCTGTGGGTGCCGAATGCACAGCCTCCCCCAAGGCTGTACACAATTTAAACCTGTGACCGCCACAGCCCAATGAACCATTGTTAGCTTGACCCCAGGGGTCAATCAGTCGGAATGCTGGGGTCTGGGAGGCAGGGTGGGGGGAGGCAGGGTGGGGGGAGGCAGGGTGGGGGGAGGCAGGATGGGGGGTGCCGCCTGGGGCAGGCAGTGGCTCGTGGTCTGGGGAAGGACCCATCCATGGCCAGAGTTCGGACTTTACCCTTCTTCCCCAGGGGAGGAGCACAGAGCTTGCCTGAGCCTGAGGCCATGCAAAGCAGGAGCCGGGGAAACAGTAGCAGAGGCTGAGGTGACCCTTCCAATCTGACCCCTCCTCACCTCCTCTACTCACTGGGGCGATCCCCACAAGGCACGGTGATCACACAGCACCCTAGGGGAGACCCCCCACAAAGCACGGCGTCCACACAGCACCCTGGGGAGACCCCCCACAAAGCATGGCGTCCACACAGCACTCTAGGGGAGACCCCCCACAAAGCACGGCGTCCACACAGCACCCTGGGGAGACCCCCCACAAAGCACGGCGTCCACACAGCACTCTAGGGGAGACCCCCCACAAGGCACGGCATCCACACAGCACCCTGGGGAGACCCCCCACAAGGCACGGCGTCCACACAGCACTCTAGGGGAGACCCCCCACAAGGCATGGCGTTCACACAGCACCCTAGGGAGACCCCCCACAAGGCACAGCATTCACAGAGCACCCTGGGGAGACCCCCCACAAAGCACGGCGTTCACACAGCACCCTGGGGGAGACCCCCCACAAGGCACAGCGTCCACACAGCACCCTGGGGAGACCCCCCACAAGGCACAGCGTCCACACAGCACCCTGGGGAGACCCCCCACAAGGCACGGCGTCCACACAGCACCCTGGGGAGACCCCCCACAAGGCACGGTGTTTACACAGCACTCTAGGGAGACCCCCCACAAGGCACAGCAATCACACAGCACCCTAGGGAGACCCCCCACAAGGCACAGCGATCACACAGCACCCTAGGGAGACCCCCCACAAGGCACAGCGTTCACACAGCACCCTGGGGGAGACCCCCCACAAGGCACAGCGTTCACACAGCACCCTGGGGGAGACCCCCCACAAGGCACAGCGTTCACACAGCACCCTGGGGGAGACCCCCCACAAGGCACAGCGCTCACACAGCACCCTGGGGAGACCCCCCACAAGGCACAGCGTCCATACAGCACTCTAGGGAGACCCCCCACAAGGCACAGCGCTCACACAGCACCCTGGGCAAGTGTCTGGCGCTTTCACTCTGCGAGAGCTTCCACATCACTCCAGGACCCCTCCCCCAGCGTCAGAGGACATCCCCCCCCTGTCTGTTTCTCAGGGGCGGCCTTCATGCCTGGCTGGTGCCAATCGTCACGCAGAGGGTTTTGGTGAAGCTCCTCTCTCTCTTATTAAGGTCTTGAAAGCCTTTTTCTCCTCCAAGTTCACAGGTGATGAAAAATGCATCCGTTTCCATCCGTGGCTTCGCATTCATCTACCTCGCCCACCCCGGCTGGTGGAAATTAGCGTGCGTGCGTCCGAGCTCCTGAGCATTTATCAATAAAAGCCAGGGTCTCTGCACCTTTGAACTCTGGGAGAAGATTAACTGTGGCCAGGAGGACAGAGCCCTTGCCCGTCTGCATTCAGCAAGGTAATCAAACTCCATCGATCCCATTACGGTGCAACTTTAATTAGCACCCCATTCAAGCCCAGGCTGCCCGGCGCAATATCCTAAGGCGCGACGGGTCTGCGCTGCTTAATGTTGGCCAGGAGCCGATGGCGACGATGTCCCCTCTCCATATTTACGCTGATTGCTTTTTCATTTACTCCACTTCCCATTACGAAACACAAATGGAAAGGTGTCCTGGAAGCCCCGTAATTGAGTTCAAGTTGTGTGGCTGGACACCCTCCGACGCTAAAAGCACGTTCTGATCTGCTAAGTTGCTATTTGGCCCTGAACCAAATGGATCGAAATTTTTCAAAGAGAATGTATCAGTAAATGCATGTGGGGAAGGGAGGGGGGCAAAATAAACCGTCTTGTTCACGCGGACCATCCGTGTGGAAACATGGTGCTAGGATTAGACACCAATGGTCTCTGACATCTCACAGACTCCATATTGCAACAAAGACATTACGCTGGGGAGATGGCTCAGTTAAAGCACGTGTCACGCAAGCAAAAGTACCAGAGTTCGGATCCCTGGCTCCCATGTGAACGCTGGTGGGTGTAGTGTGGGCGTGTGGTCCACCCGCAATGCCAGTCAGAAGGTGGAGAAAGAACCTGCAAGTCTAAAGGCACAGTCGGTGAGCTCCGGGTTGATTGCAGACCTTTTCCCAGAAGAATAAGGTGGAGAAGGGACAAGGATGGCTCCTGATAACAGCCTTGGGACTCTACATGTACATACACGCAAGCGTGTGCACGCAGGCGTGTGCTCCACACTGGAACACTCCCAGCACTGTGTTTCCACACGGATGGTCCACGTGAATAAGGTGGTTTATTTTGCACATGACACAAAATGCCCCATGGCAGGGGGAATCAGGAATCTGGAAGTGTCTGTCATGACGTTCCCTTCACAGGAGCCCTGTGTTCCGGAGAGTTGGCACTGGGATTCCAGGAAATAGCAAGATCTGCCTGGGTGGGCGTGGCCACCGGTGTAGAATGAAAACCTAAGACCCTTCAGCTTGTAATTACGGGAGTAAGAGGATCCCTTGCTTACATTTTGATAAGTGCAGGTATGGGCAGTTCTCAGACATTTCCTTATGAAATAGAAGCTCGAGTGGAAGGTGGCGGCACTGTGACTAGACAGAAAAAGGCCTGATTTCTCACACCATGGCCGGGGAGGGCCAGGATGCCCTGAGGCATCACGTGATCCGGAAAGAAAGTGAGGGCTTTTCTCTTCTGACACGCATGTGACCCAGGCCCACGCAGCTATGTCCACCTGGGGAGGGCCTCCTCCCCCACCCGTGGGAATCTGGACAGGGGCCCTGCGTCCCTCCATCGTCTGTACTGAACTCTACGGGGATTCCCTATTCTGTCTCTCTCTTCTACGAAGCCACCTGTGCCCAGAAGGGCGACTAAGACACCAGATCAATGGTTCGCTTGCAAACGCTTTGGAGTCAGCGTTGAGGACATGGTATTACCAACGTCAAGGCCGGGCCAGCAGACACCCAAAGCAGGGTTGGCTCAGTCCTCTTTCGCACACGTACGGACCAGGGACCACCAGGGCATGAGGAGACCCGGGGGAATCCCTACCGTGTCTAATTGGGAGTTATTGCCAGTCTGGTTATTAAGTGAGAGTAAACGCACAAATAATAGATTGATCTCTGAGAATATTTTGTTTCCTGTAGAAATGGGGAAGGAAAGGAAACGACGAAGCAACGAGTCTAAAGTGAATTTGAGACGTTTCCCGAGGGCAGCAAGGCCGCAGCGAGGGGCTCCAAACAGCTCCAGACACGCCGGATTTCACAGATTGGATTTCCTAGCTGTATAAACTTTAAATAATTCTTATAGATTGAATCCAAAAGAAAATGAAGGCATGAAAATTTTAAAACAACCCCAAATAAACCATATTTGAAGTTGAGGGCATACCCACGCGGAGGAGAGGATTATTCCAATTGCCTTTAAATCGGATCTCCTAAGAGCACTTTTCCAGAGAGAGGCACCGTAGCAGCGGCATGCCGGCTCACAGGAGCCATTGCCAGAAGCTGTTGCTATTTTGAAGTGAACCAATGTGTGCTGCTGTGGCTAAAAACAAGAGATCGTTACACTGACGTCACTGGAGCCAGGATTCCCAGCAGAAAGGAAGCAGATGCCAGCCTCACCTCCAAGAAGGCAGGGAAGTGAACGGAACATGCCAGTTCGCATTTCTGCATTCCCAGCGCACCCAAAGCTTGACAGACTAAAGCAATGAGCACCCTGGCTCCTGGAGGTTCGTCTCCAAATTGTTTCTGCCCCCCCATGTCCAAGTCTAGCGCTGACTGGTACTGTATGCGGGGACCCCAAGGAAATGACTAAGTCACAGGGTGAAGAAGCCCAGCGTTGCTGTGTCTGGCCCAGAGGATCTGAGGCCCAGGAGACTAAGCATGCAGTGGGAAAGGCTGTTCTGGCTGAAATGTTTGTATCTTCCCAAGAACAACCCCAAAGTCAGACGAAAGAGTCGCCCCGCTCTCTCGTGGTCCTGCGGTCATCGCTCATCCTGCAAGCCAACGAGAGGGGACAGGAAGAATCCCATTTCCTTTGCTGTCCTGAGTGAAGAGAAGATCTGGGGTCACCAAATGGATGGGGAAACAAATTCCTCATTCAGAAATACGCCAGCTTAGAAATTTCACAAACCAGTCCAAGTTGCACCCCTTCTAGGAGTCAGCAGCGAGTTGGAGGGCTGCAGGTGCCAACCCCTCAGGACCCACAACCACGGGCAGGGCCTGGATGAAGGGGTCCCAAGGCCCCTGAAGCTGGTCACACCTGGCCCGGCCAGCGCCCTTGCTGCCACGGCGGTATGCACCAAGCTTCTCGTCCTCCGGGTGGGGTGGGGGGGGAGTGTCCACGGCCCCACAGAACTGGACTCCGCCTCTAAAGTTGACCTCCTGCTGAGGGACTGTGGAGACATTTTAAGAACGCGCAAGGAGAGAAGTCAAGTCGAGGTAGTCCAGTGCCACCTGGCCAGACACGTCAGCAGTAAGTCGAGCAGCGAGCGCTTGGAAAGGAGACAAGCGACCAACCGTCACAGAGCCAGAGAAGTCTGAGACAAAGCCCAGAAGACAAAACCAGGTGTCACCAGCCCTCGGTCAGAACACGCCAGCCCAGAAGCCACGCTGGAGACTGCACAGGGCAGTGGACACTGCTAAGTCCTCTCCACCCCAGAGCACCTGAGACAGTACCCACACTGCTAAGTCCCTTCCACCCCAGGGCACCTGAGACAGTACCCACACTGCTAAGTGCTGGGCACCTGAGACAGTACCCACACTGCTAAGTACTGGGTGCCTGAGACAGTACCCACACTGCTAAGTCCCTTCCACCCCAGAGCACCTGAGACAGTACCCACACTGCTAAGTCCCTTCCACCCCAGGGCACTTGAGACAGTACTCATGCTGCTAAGTGCTGGGCACCTGAGACAGTACCCACACTGCTAAGTCCCTTCCACCCCAGGGCACTTGAGACAGTACTCATGCTGCTAAGTGCTGGGCACCTGAGACAGTACCCACACTGCTAAGTGCTGGGCACCTGAGACAGTACCCACACTGCTAAGTGCTGGGCACCTGAGACAGTACCCACACTGCTAAGTCCTCTTCACCCCAGGACACCTGAGACAGTACCCACATTGCTAAGTCCTCTTCGCCCAGGGCACCTGAGACAGTACCCACGCTGCTAAGTCCTCTCCGCCCCAGGGCACCTGAGACAGTCAGTACCTACACTGCTAAGTACTCTCCACCCCAGGGCACCTGAGGCTAAGTCCTCTCCGCCCCAGGGCACCTGAGACAGTCAGTACCTACGCTGCTAAGTCCTCTTTGCCCCAGGGCACCTGAGACAGTCAGTACCTACACTGCTAAATCCTCTTCACCCCAGGGCGCCTGAGACAGTACCTACACTGCTAAGTCCTCTCCACCTCAGGGCACCTGAGACAGTACCTACGCTGCTAAGTACTGGGCACCTGAGACAGTACCCATGCTGCTAAGTCCTCTTCGCCCCAGGGCACCTGAGACAGTACCCACGCTGCTAAGTCCTCTCCGCCCCAGGGCATCTGGCAGACGCTCCCTGAGGCTGGCTCAGCCCAGGTGGCTCTGCACTGGCTACGCAGACCTGCTTTGGCCTCACCGGGTCCTGGGAGCTACTTACCAGGGCTGCTTTGTCTTGGGGACCTCCGTGTCCCCCTGGGCGCCTCTTGAAGTTTCAGGCCAACTGTGCCCAAGCTCAGGGCAGCAGGGACCGAAGTGTTCTCAAAGGCCATGTGTTTTCTGCAGAAGGGACCCCCACCTGCACATCCCAGCCCTGCAGGCCCTGGATTTGTTTCCAGCCAGGACGGGCAGGCGGGTCTTCCCCTTCCATCCCACAGCTGGTGACATTACCTGCAACCCGTGTCCAGGATCCGTGGATTGGAGGGAGCAAAACTATGGAAACAGAATTATTGGTTGATTTTCTAACTGCTGTCACAAAAAGATAACAGAAAACACTTAAGGAAGGATTAAAAGAAGGAAGGGAAGAAGGAAGGAGGGAAGACAGGAAGGGAGAGAAAAAGGGAGGGAGGGAGGGAGGGAGGGAAAAAGAGAGGGGGAAGGGAGGAAGGGCTTGCTGGGGTTCACAGTGAGCGGGCGCAGTCCGCCGTGGCAGCTGTGTTAGGCGGCTGGTCGCGTGTCATCCACACTCCGGCAGCAGAGAGATGGATGCAGGTGCTTGGCTGTCTGTCTCCTTTGTATTTTACTTTTGCACGTGTGTGAATGTGAGTGCCTGTAAGCACATGGGTGTGTACGCAAGAAACCACTTGAGCGTGTAGGCCTGGGGTGCCCCAAGAGTGTCATCAAGAATCATCCTGGATCTACCTCCTTATTGCTTTGCTCTGGGGTTCCCCAGCCTCTGCCTTCCAGGGCCAGAATCACAAGCAGCTGCCACAGCCACACGACACTTTTATGCATGATCTGGGGATCTGAACTCAGCTCCTTTTGCTCGTGAGGCACGGCTCTAACCTCTGAGTCATCTCCCCAGCTCTCACGTCCTCCCGTTTATACAGTCTGGGTCCCCAGCACGGGACGGTGCTGCCCATAGTCAGACTGGGGGAGCCTTCCCTCTTCAGTTACCCCGATCTGGAAGCTTGTGGACATGTCTTGTGGACGTGTCCTGAGGCTTGTGTCTGGATAGTTCTGGATCCTGCCAATCCAACATGCAACGTGAACCTTCTCACAAGACTCTGGCGTTTTCATTAAGAGGTGAGGTGATGCGTTAATACGTGAGGAGGAGGAGGGTGGCTTTCAGAAGTGTCAAACATTACTTTCTCGAATATCTCAAGACTGGGTGTGAATTCCCACATTTTCTGCATTTTTTAAAAGTAACTGTTACTACGTTTCCCATTAAAAGAGCTAACCTGGAGGCAAACCAGCTCAGACCAGCTCCATGCGCTGCTTCGGGCTGGCCAGTTGGCGAATCATATAACACATGGCTGTAGTATGACATTGAATGTGGACATCACATGCTGTAATATAACATTGTGTGTGGACATCACAGTCCTGTAATGTCACGGTGTGCCTGGATATTACCTACCTGTAATAATACGACTTTGTGTCTGAATCTCACAGGCCTGGAACAGAGCATTGTGTCTGGACGTCACATACTGTAGTACGACATTGTATCTGGATCCACCTGCCGTAATGTAACACGTGTGTGGACGTCAATGCTGTAATATAGCATTGTGTCTGCAGGTCACGCTCCCACAATATAGCACTGTGTCTTTACGTCTCACACCTAGAAGACCCTGTAGAACCTGTGGCTTGTGGGTTGCTGAAAGCTAGTGAGGTGTTACATAGTCCAGCAGCCTTCCCCATAGCCACCGGGTGCTGGGTCACACACAGGTGGGCACTTGGTGGCTCTCTGTGGGTCGGAGGATGACTGAAGACACTTTGGGCTCTGGATCTACCTCAGTCCAGCTCTTCACAATCACTGCATTTGGACTGGTGTCCGGTGCTAGAGGCTCTTCAGGTTTTCGTTTTATGGTAACGTCAGTTCACAAATGCACGTCTTCACCTGATTTACTCAGAATGTGAAAACTTAAGACACAGTCACACTAGCTGGCAAGGAAAGCATCCTGCCCTGTGCCCCGCCCTACGTACAGGAAGAGCCAATGAGAGGCGTCCCGCCCTGCCCTACATACAGGAAGAGCCAATGAGAGGCGTCCGCCCTGCCCTACATACAGGAAGAGCCAATGAGAGGCGTCCCGCCCTGCCCACGTACGGTGAGAGCCAATGAGAGGCGTCCCGCCCCGCCCTACATACAGGAAGAGCCAATGAGAGGCATCCCGCCCCGCCCTACATACAGGAAGAGCCAATGAGAGGCGTCCCGCCCCGCCCTACATACAGGAAGAGCCAATGAGAGGCGTCCGCCCTGCCCACGCACGGTAAGAGCCAATGAGAGGCGTCCCGCCCTGCCCACGCACGGTGAGAGCCAATGAGAGGCGTCCCGCCCTGCCCACGCACGGTAAGAGCCAATGAGAGGCGTCCCGCCCCGCCCACGCACGGTGAGACAACAAATCAGAATGTAGCCAAGCCAAGTGGTCTGGGGACGCGGCTGAACCGCCCGATGGACCCTGGGACGCCTCAGTTGCTGCTCTGAGTCACGGAGCATTTCATGAAAGGAACAGCTGGGCTCAGAGGACATGCTTAGTGACCACCGGATCTTCCTCCTGTCATCTTGACCCCAAGCGGGTGTGGGGGCACAGCAGGACACACCTGCCCTCCCCAAACCCCAGCACACACAATCGCCCCCGCACGTCTCGCCTCACCAGAAGTCCTGGGTCGCGGCCGGGATCAGCCTCTGCCAAGGACCGTTCTCGCCCCTCCCTTCCCATCCCTCGGGCCTCGGCTTTCCCATCTGTATAGTTCAGGGTTGGACGCGGCTCTCTGCGGCGCCATCTGGCCCGGGAGAATCCCTCCGGTCCCGACAGATGGCTCTGAGTCTGCCGGGCACCGCCAGTGCCCGCACTCGGGGCTGAGGCAGCAGGCTCCGCACCCGGCAGCTCCGCACCCGGCAGCTCCGCACCCAGCTCTCGTCGGAAGCTGGCATCCTGCCATACCCACCTGGGGGTCTCAGGGCAGGCTGCCGGGGCGATGGCAGCGAGCACTGGCCATCGTCTCTGATGGTCCCAGGCCGCCTGTCCTCCACGTGACAGCAGAACTGGTGCTGCGGCCACGCTCCGCTGGAGGACGGATGCTGGCTGCGCTGGGACCCTGCAGACCTGGGTGAGCCCACCTTTTCCTGGGCCGGCCACTCCTGCACACCAGGGTCTCCGGCTTGGATGTAGTTTAGCAAATGACCTCAGGCCGGGATCTCAGGAGCGGAGGCAGCCTGTCTGATGACCCCAGACCAGAGCTGCGGCCAGTGCGTCCCCGTGGGCAGGCTGACTGGCACTCTTGCGATCGTTGGTTTTTTTTTTACGCAACAGGCGAGGCGGCCCTGGCTTTTAGTGCACTGGCAGTCCATTGTCCTGGCTTGTCAAGAGACTTTTGTATCCAGAGTATTTCATCCACTACGTTAGACACCCCCGGGCTTTGGTCTCCAAATTTGACAAGCAAGCCTGTTAGCCTTTGTCCAAACCATGGGAGAAGCACCGGACAGGGACAGGACGAGAGCAGGGCACGCGCCTGAGACCTCCGGAGCCTTGACATCGATCGGCTAATCAATGCGGCCCTCGCTGCTGCCTGCCGCTCATTCAGCTCTTCTCTACCTGCCTCAGGGGGCGTCTCCCCCACCCCCCCAATCTGCTGACAGTGACAGAGCTGGACTTCCCACAGCTGCTGGCAGCCAGTTCTGGCCTGAATGGTGGCAACATCCACAGGAGATGAGCCTTTGAGGAGGCATCCGCCCCCAGCCCTGAGCCCCCACAGGGGCCCTCCCTTGGTGGGGGAGCGATGTTGTTTTGACTCCTGTGAAGCCTTCACAGCTTTGGAATGTGTCCAGGGGCCCAGGCTATGGTCTTTCCAGTGCCTGGGCTCAGGGTTGGTCCATCCGGTGGGCAGTGCCTGGGCTCAGGGTTGGTTCTTCCTGTGGGCAGTGCCTGGGCTCAGGGTTGGTTCTTCCTGTGGGCAATGCCTGGGCCCAGGGTTTGGTCCTTCCCGTGGGCAGTATGTAGACCGGTCCTCTGACCATCTGGATTCCCCTTGTAACAAAAGCTGGACATAAAGCACAGGTGCCCGAGGCAAAAGACCGGAGGCTGGGGGCAGGGAGGCTGGGGGCAGGGAGGCAGGGAGGCTGGGGGCAGGGAGGCTGGGGGCAGGGAGGCTGGGAGGCTGGGGCAGGGAGGCTGGGGGCAGGGAGGCTGGGAGGCTGGGGGCAAGGAGGCTGGGGGCAGGGAGGCTGGGAGGCTGGGGCAGGGAGGCTGGGGCAGGGAGGCTGGGGGCAGGGAGGCAGGGAGGCTGGGAGGCTGTGGCAGGGAGGCTGGGGCAGGGAGGCAGGGAGGCTGGGGGCAGGGAGGCTGGGAGGCTGGGGCAGGGAGGCTGGGGGCAGGGAGGCTGGGGGGCAGGGAGGCTGGGGGCAGGGAGACTGGGGGCAGGGAGGCTGGGAGGCTGGGGCAGGGAGGCTGGGGGCAGGGAGGCTGGGGCAGGGATTCCCTTCTCTGTTTTCTCTCTCTTTTCTTCCCTGGTGCACTCTTCCTCAGTTCAGGATGGAGGTCTTGTGGATCGCTTCACGAGAGTGGGAGTGTGGCCAGGCGGCTTCCTTCTTAGGGGTGTAGGACAGGGTACGCCCAAGCAAAGGCTTGTGGGGCCGGCTATGGCTGCCTCCTCCCCTGCCCGGGTCTGTTTCTTGGCCTGTTTTGAAGAGTAGAGGAAGTAAAGCTGTCGCTCACGTGCTGGGAAGCTGAATCCCCGGTGTCTGTAAATAAAGTGGTGCAGAGGAGAGAGGTGCCACATTCCTGCAGCCACCCACAGTGCCTGCGCCCTGAAGAGGCTGCCGGGTCTGCACAGCCAAGTGACTTGACCAGGGCCCTGGACAGATGTATATGCTGAGTGCCTTGGGGGGGAGTTGGGTTCAGCAAATGGCAGATGAAAAAGCCCCTGTGGGTTAGACCCCTCCTCCCTGGGAGTTCTCTGAGTTGCAATCATTCTATTAAGTTGGGACAGATGGCCCGGACCACAGTGGGAGCCAGGAAGAAGGTACCAACCACCCTGTTGGCAAAATGGAGAAGTAAGACCAAGGAAGTAAATGAATCCTTATTATGAAAAAGTGGCTTAAATAACACAGAGCATGCGTGCCGGATGTGAGGATGAGAAAAGGCAGTCGGTGGGGAGGCACAAGGGAGGGGACTCGAGAGGTGGGGCAGGCAGGTGAGCCCTGTGCACAGGGGTCTGGGGCAGGCGAGCGAGGCCCTTTGGGCAGGGGTCTGTGGATAGGGGTCTGGGGCAGGCGTGCAAGACCTTGTGGACAGGGGGCTTCCTTTGCTGGGATCTGACTTGCTTCCGAGCACTGAGCCAGCATGCGGAAGAGCATCAGACACGTGGCACAGGAAAATGAGATGCACAGGGCCATCTGATATGCCGAGGGGTCAGACTTCCTGTCTTTCCTTCCCTTCTGTAACGATTACTCTTAACTATTGCTGTGAGAGAGCATCCAAAGTCAAGCAACTTAAGGGAGAAAGGGAGGTTTATTCAGCTTACAGTTCCAGAGGGAAGGGACAGTCTCTCCAAGCAGAGGTGGCATGGCTGGCTGGCCAAAGCTGGAGGAGGCTAAGTCACCGCAGACATCTTGGAGGCTGAGAGCTGCAGACTGCTTGCAGCAAAGGCAGACTTCTCCTGGAGGTAGGGTGGGACTCATCCACCTCAAGGCCCACCCCTTGTGACTGCTTCCTCCAGCAAGGCTCCACCTCTCAAGGTGCCATGACCTTGCCAAACACATGAGACTGTGGGGGACACATTTCAAACCATGACACCTTCCTTCACCTGAATGCTTGGTTTCCACCTGGACAGGACCCTGGGCCAGGCAGGGAGGGCTCACTAGGGGGGCTGCTTAGCTAGGAGGTCACAGTGCACCCATGTGGGCACACATACGTGTGCACACCACGTGCACACACACATGCACACACGTACAAACATACATATGTACATATGCATATATACACTCATGCACACAGCCATAGCACAGACGTGCACAGATGCACACACACATGCACACACGTACAAACATACGTATGTACATATGCATATATACACTCATGCACACAGCCATAGCACAGACGTGCACAGATGCACACACTCATGCATATATACACGTACACAGGCATGCACGCACACACAAGTATTGTACACACATGCACATGCATATGCACACATATACAGGCATGCACGCATGTGCCCACATGCACAGAGGTGAGGCAGCCCTGCTTAACCGAAGTTGCCAGAGGGGTTTCGGTTCAGAACTGTGCTGGTCAGCCTCCGCTGTCAACCCGAACCAGCTGTGAGAGGCGCCTATGGACAGCGGGCAGGGATCTTCCGCTTGCCTTAGCTGATGTGGGATGACTCGTGCTGAAAGCGGGCGCCACCCCCGGGCTTCCTGGACTGAATAGGAGGAGAGTCAAGCGGAGCACTGTATTCAGCTCTCTGCAGTCCAGACTGCCCTGCCACATGGACTGTGTCTTAAACTGTGAGCTGAGTTACCTCACACACACGCATGCACACCCCACACACACAGGCACACGCCCCCACACATACAGGCACACCCACACCCACACATACAGGCACACACACACCCCCACACACAGGCACACCCCCCCCCACACAGGCACATACACCCACACACACAGGCACACACACACACACACACACAGGCACACACACACACACACACACAATACAGGCACACACCCCCCACATACACACAGGCACATACACACACACACCCACACACAGGCACACACACACCCACACACAATACAGGCACACACATACCCCCACACACAGGCACACACACATCCACACACAATACAGGCACACACACTCCACACACACAGGCACACACACACACACACACACACACAGGCACACACACACCCACACACAATACAGGCACACACACTCCACACACACAGGCACACACACACACACACACACACAGGCACACACACACCCACACACAACACAGGCACACACACACCCACACACAATACAGGCACACACACTCCCACACACAGGCACCCCCACACACACGGGCACACCCCCCACACACAGATACACCTCCCCATACACAGGCACACCCCCCCATACACAGGCACATCCCCCACACACAACACAGGCACACCCCACACACACATACACAGGCACACCCCCCCCCACACACATGCACAGTGGGGTGGGTGCAGTCTCCCTGAGGGCTGTAGGTTCCAAAGGCTCAGCAGATTCATTGCTACCTGGACAGCTCAGAGAGGCCCTGTCTCAAATAAAAGGGGGGCTGGGTACAGTGCTAAGCAGGCAGAGCCCCGAGATCTACTCTTACGTATGCTCATTGTGTTTAGAGAGGAACTTGAGACTGTGACTGGGGTGCACTAGGGCATCAGGTGGAGTCCCGTGGGTAGATGCTGGCATCTTTGTAAGGAGGAGGCCCAGAGGGATTCCTGGGTGTGCCATCCCCACAACACAATGCTTGGCACCAGCTGACGCCCTGCTGTCCCCTCATTCCTGGATACTCAGAACCAGCTTTCTAACGAAGTTGTCCACCCTCGGGTGAAAACCAATCTGATATTCTGTGCATTTGCACGAGAACCTTTATAAATGTCAAAACTGTCATTGCCCCGTTCAGCCCCAAGTCTGACTCAGAGTAAAACTTCAGCATCCCCCCTTTTTCCCATCGAGCTCCTGCCCTGCTCCCCTCCCCAAGCTTCTCTGATTCTTCTAGACTCCCCACAGGGCGCTGGCCCACCACGCCCTACAACCGTCTTTTCCCCCTTGCCTACCCAAGACCTGCTGGGCTCTCTGCAGCACACCCCAGCTGTGCTCAGAGATCCTCCCCTCCTTCCTCCTTCTCCATCACCATATTGTGATGGCTTGTCATCTCTTCTCGTTCCTCCCTGTAGATTTGTGCAGATGAGGAGCATCTGTTTATTGACAACCAGATCTCCAGTGCCTGACCCTCAGAGCAGTTCTGGCCGACATGACGCTAGGTTACAAGATGTGCTGGGAAAAACTCGGAGACTGTAGCCTCTGCCCGCACAGCCGCGTCTCGTCTCCAGGAGTCTGACCTACTTCAGGAGATGCCCGGGGATGTGCTGCCTCCTGCTCTCAGATCTCATGGCCTGGCAGCCAAGCCAGGCTGTCTGCATGGCTGGGACCCTGTCAGCTTTCTTTCCTTATCAGGACCTTGCTTTTCACGATGCCCTGTTGGTATCCGGGTCATGCACGCCATCCCTTGTAGTCTGAGCCTCCAGAAGACCCTGGCTGCCAAGAACATGTGTCCCACAGCTGCTGCTCGGGATGCCTGCTCTGCATGCTCCTGTGAGCACAGCCTCCACAGGCTCCACTACAGAGAGTTCCAGAAAGGCGCTCACCACCCCAGCTCAGTCAGCACGCACCTGTCTGCAAAGTCCTCCTTGGCCACAGAAACTTCCTCCAGCAGTTACCTCCAAAGCGGAAGCTCTCTCTCTCTCTCTCTCTCTCTCTCTCTCTCTCTCTCTCTCTCTCCCTCCCCCTCCCCCCCCCGTCAGGGGCCCTGCTGTCCCCTTCTGTCACCAGCCAAGTTGGGGGCTGTCTTGCTTTCCTTGGGCACCAACCAGATCAATCTCTCCTGCCCTGGGGAAGGAGATTCCCTCTCAGGTCAAATGACCGCAGCACTTGAGGATTCTGCCATCAGGGCTGGGAGATACCTCAGGGCTTAAAACTTTTGCCTTGAAAGCAAAAGGACCTGAGTTCAGATCCCCAGATCCCACGTAAAATTGCCAGATGAATATGGAGGTAGTTTGTGATTCTTACCTGAAAGCCAGAGCCTGGGAAACCTACAGCAAAGCAATAAGGTGTTAGAGCAATCTAGGACGATTTCTGATGTCACCCTTGGGCCTCCACAGGCACATACACTCAAGAACATTCCTATCCACACACCTGCACACCCGTACATATACACACGTACACACACACATGTACATACATACATACTTGACAAGAAGATTCTGATGTCAGTTGGTGAGAAAAACATTCTGATCCTCCTGCCAGAGGAGAGTCTCACCTATGAGGGGAACGCACCTCTGACCCCCCAAGTATGAAGCCCTGAGAAGGTTGGACAGGACAAGCCACAACTGAGCAGCAGCCTGAGAATCCTAGTTAATGGCATCTTTGCGGAGCGGTGGGCTCCACCTGACGCTGGGGCAGGTGCAGAGCGTCTGCCACGGCCTGGGTGCATCGCAAGAGACACAGGACGCCCTTCCGTGAAGCACGGGTGGGACCCTGGAGGAAATCCTCGCGGGGCCTCAGTCAATATTGACAGTGACGCTGACCCAGGAGGGACTTGGTGGCCTCGTGTCAAAGAGGAAAGATGGAAAGATGGCACAGGACAGCCAAGAGCGCCACAAGCACACAGGGGTGCCTGGGGAGAAGCAGCCAGCTGGCGACCAGAGCGATCACATCCAGTCACTTCAGATGAGCAGGTCTCGGTCGGTGAAGAGATGAGCAGGTCTCGGTAGATACTTGCCTTGCAAGTCAGAGCTGAGTTCAGCCCCCAGAGCTGGGGGTGTGGCGCTGCTTGCAAGCCCAGCGGTGGGAAGACAGCGACAGGCACTCCTGGAACTCAGCCCTCAGCCGGCCCGAGAGAAACCCCGTTTCGAAGAAGTGGGTGGTGAACCTGAGGAATGTGAGCAACGGTTGTCACCTGCCTTCCACAGGCACGCACACACACGTGCACATACGCCTGGGCTTACATGGCACCCGCAGTGCACACCTGCACGCACACGCGCACGCACATGCGCGCACACACACTGCCTCAGCCAAACAATCCTGGGGCACACGCAACACAAGAAAGCATGGCTAATAGTAAAGTCAGCCATCAGCCACCGTCCCTAGGATCCCCACAGCTGCACCTAGAGAGACTCCAAGCCAGGCCCTCAGGTGAACCAGATGGCAATGTCCCAAGAAAGAAGAGCACAGTTTGTCACAGGTCGGTAGATACTTTCATGACGTGAATGTCGCTTGACACCCCCCCACCCCCGCAAGCGCATGTGTTTGCATCCTTAGTCGATGTGGATGTTGGGAGTGTTGGGTACCTTCAGGAGGTGGAGTCTTGCTGAAGCAGGACACGTCACAGGGGATCGGCCTGCTGGTCCCTCCCTGCTTCCGCCAGCATCTGCTCTGGAGGCTGCTGCCGGCTCTCGCTGCCTCGACAATGACAGCACCACCTGAGGGTCACAGTCAGGCACAGGTGTCTACTCGATGGTGGAGGGCCTGAGCTCTGGGCACATCTGTAGAGAGCTGGTGATTCAGTCAAGCCCAGAGCACACCTGCAGGAGATTGTCTAGTGGATGGGGAAGACCCAGCCCATGGTGGGAGGGACCAGTCCCCAGGCAGGTGAATAAAATAGAGGAAACTGTTTGAGAGAGGGGGCATTCTCCTGTATACTTGGTCAGACAAGCTGGTCTGGCAAGTAAGGATCGTTCTTCTTTCAGCCCTTACATGGATATTGTAATAGTCAGCCCGCATGGTTGCTGATAAATGACCATCAAATGGCTTAAGGGAACAAGGGATTTATTCTCTTATAATCACTGGTTAGAGTTCTTAGTCCAGCTTGATGGGAGAGCACACACCAACGCCAGGGGCCGAGGGAACTGGCCACACCATCTCTACGTAATGGCTGAGAGAGGGACGATCCTTACTTGCCAGACCAGCATGTCTGGCCAAGTGTACAAAAAGTATGCCAACTCTCACAACACCTCTGTGTGTTTTATTCCAGGGCCTAATTCCACCCACCTGTGCCTTCCCCATCAGCCAGACAATCTCCTGCAGGTTTGCTCTGAGCCCAACTCAACCATTAATTCTCTACGAATGTGCCCAGAACTCAAACCTTCAACTGTCAAGTTGAGGCCTGTGCTTAACTATGACAGATATTATGTAGCCAGTTCCCTCTGCCCCTAGTGTTGGTGTGAGCTCTCCTGCCAAGCGGAGTAGGAACTGTAACTGGAATATCATAAGAGAATAAACCTCTTGTTTCCTTAAACTGTTTGAGGGTGATTTTATCAGCAACATGCAGGCTACCTGCAACACTAAGTGGCCTCCGGGCCTTTCCGCCATAAGGGACCATAGCCCCACCCCAACTGTAAGCCAAATAAGCTCCTTTCGTCCCTTAGGTTGCTTGAGTCTGCGCGCTCACAGCCACAGAAAGAAGGCAGCCTCGACAGAGGCCAGACGGCTTCGATGCAATGGCAGCAAACCTCTCCAGCAGCACTAGAGGCCGACGACCACCCACGTCCACATCCACACCGATCGCCTGAGGTTACACGTGCGAAAACCACCAGCGCCGTCCTGCACATGCTCACGGACGCAGCAGAGGCACCTAAGAAGCTCCAACGTGTGCTCAGGACGAAGCCTCCGCAGAGGCCGTGGGCATGAGGGGGTCCTTGTCTCCCCAGCAGCTGCAGGGCGTCTCCCAGGCGCACCTCCCCCTTACCACTGGGAGCAGCCGAGTGTTCTCACTCACTGCGTGCCTGTTGACGTTTTACCAGTTGCTCTAGTGAGGGCAATTAGACGGGAGAAATCGATATGAAGATATGCAAATTGGAGAGCTGGGAAGGCAGTTTAGCTGTTCAACTGCTTGCTGTGTAAGTCAGAGGACTCACACGGGCAGTGCAAGTTCAGATCCCCACATCCTGGATACAAGGATGGCAGATGTACGCCCGCTTGTACTTCCGGCTCTAGAAGCAGGACCCTGGGAGTGTGTGTGCTGTGTGTGTGCCGTGTGCTGCCGTGTGCTGCCGTGTGCCTGCCGTGTGCCTGCCGTGTGCCTGCCGTGTGCCTGCCGTGTGTGCTGCCGTGTGCCTGCCGTGTGCCTGCCGTGTGCCTGCCGTGTGCCTGCCGTGTGCCTGCCGTGTGCCTGCCGTGTGTGCTGCCGTGTGCCTGCCGTGTGCTGCCGTGTGCCTGCCGTGTGCGTGCTAAATGCGACCTGCCTGGTCGGCCTGATACTGCATCCCCACGTGTGGTCAGGGCGACAGCCAGCCGCAGGCATCTGTTGGAGAGGTTCATGGCCCCGGCCGCCTTGCCCTGCCCTGGCCGCCTTTTCTCCTGGCACCCAGGCTGGAACGAGCTACCATGGTGCCTCTAAATGCCAGCCACAATGCACATCCCACAAACCCTTACAGGTCCTGATGACCACCTGCCCCGGGTCCCACAGATCCACTGACCACCTGCCCCGGGTCCTACAGATCCACTGGACACCTGCCCCGGGTCCCACAGATCCACTGGCCACCTGCCCCGGGTCCCGCAGATCCACTGACCACATGTCCCGGGTCCTCCAGATACACTGACCACCTGCCCCGGGTCCCACAGATCCACTGGACACCTGCCCCGGGTCCTACAGATCCACTGGACACCTGCCCCGGGTCCCACAGATCCACTGGACACCTGCCCTAGGTCCTACAGATCCACTGACCACCTGTCTTGGGTCCTACAGATCCACTGGACACCTGCTCCAGGTTCTACAGATCCACCAGCCACCTGTCCCGGGTCCTGCAGATCCACTGACCACCTGTCCAGGGTCCTGCAGATCCACTGACCACCTGTCCTGGGTCCCACAGATCCACTGACCACCTGTCTTGGGTCCCACAGATCCACTGACCACCTGTCTTGGGTCCTACAGATCCACTGGACACCTGCTCCAGGTTCTACAGATCCACTGACCACCTGCCCCGGGTCCTGCAGATCCACTGACCACCTGCCCCGGGTCCTGCAGATCCACTGGACACCTGCCCGGGTCCTGCAGCACTGGCCACCTGCCCTGGGTCCTATAGATACACTGGCCACCTGCCCCGGGTCCTATAGATACACTGGCCACCTGCCCCGGGTCCTACAGATACACTGGCCACCTGCCCCGGGTCCTACAGATCCACTGGCCACCTTCCTGTGCCACGTCTGCAGCGTGGCCACAGTGCATCTGGCCTCTCGCTCACCCCCAGCTCTCAGCAGACTTCTGGGAACCACGAGGTGCTTCACAAAGACCTGATGTAAAAGAGTTGGTAATTTATGACTGAAGATGGAGAATAATTGCCGATGAGAATTACATGCTAATATTGCAAATCGCTCCGAGTTCATCCTGAAGTTTCTCTCTTGACCTGATTCTCGCCAAGGGGGACATGAACTCAAAGGTTGGCTATTAGCGGGATGGCAGTGAACCGTGACGCTTCAATTGGCAGCTGGGGAAAGCTGATTATACAGGTCAGACGTGTGTCTGCGTCGGACGCTGTTCGGCCCAGCCACGGAGGTGCAGGGCAGCACCCCAGGTTCACTAGTGACCCCTCCTGCCCTCCTGGAGTTTCTGCATTCGCACGGGGGCTGCTCAGGAAGCTTAATTTCAGTGTATACATGTGGCCTTGTCATGGAGGGGCCCCATCCTGGGCCGTGGTGGGACTCCTCACACTCCACACAGGAGCCGGTCTAGTTCCCACTTGGTGATACACTAGCTCGCTCCACTGTGTCACCTGGAAGAACCGAAGCGCTTCTCCACACACAGGATGAAGGAGGTGGTGGGCTGGTAGGGGCCATTGCTTTTCCTGGGGGAAATCTGCATCGAGCTCTCTCATTGGAAGTTCTTTGCTGGGGACAGCCTCTCTCCCTCTGTGCATTGGACATCACAGCCAGGAAAGAAGGAAGGAGGGACGGTGGGAAGAAGAAAGGAGAATGGAAGGAAAGGAAGGAGGAAGACCGGGAGGGAGAAGGAAGAGGAGGAAAGAGAAAGAGGAGAAAGGAGAGAGAAAGGGGGAGGGAAGGAAGGAAGAAAGAGGGAAATAAGGAAGAAAGGAAGAACAGAAGGAGGAAAGAAAGGAAAGAGGACGGGAGGAAGGAAGGAAGAAGGAAGGAGGCAAGGAGGGAGGCAGGGAGGGAGGGAGGAGGGAGGGAGGGTCTGTCACTGTAGTCAGGATGTGAATCTGTTACTAGTTGCTGGACAGAGCTGTACCCCTCCCCTTCACACGAGCTGCACATCCTGCAGCGACTGGCGTGTCCAGCTCAGTGCCCCCCTCCTGCACTGCCCCACACCTAGCAGGCTCGGCAAATTATTTTCAGATGAATATTTATGAGGACTACAAAGCCATAAATAAATCAATCCACTAGCTCACTGGCGATGTCTTGGTTTCCCTCCCGTTGCTGAGATAAATGCCCTCGCAGACCGACCTGAGGGGCGAGTGTTTACTCAGCGCTCAGCTGGGGTCGCAGATACCAGGGTGGGAGAAGTCACAGCACTGGAGTTCCAGGCATCTGGGACCAAAGGCGCCGCCCACAGCGGGTGGGTCTTCCTACGTCCATCAACATGATGGAAAGGATATCACACAGGGGTGTTCAGGGGACCCCTCCCGAGTAGAAGCTGAGACCCTTGCAGACAAATATGGCCGGGATGCAGAGGTCCTGCTGGTCTTTCCTGCTATTATCCAGAGTCCAGAACAGGCCTCACGAATAGAGGGAGGCTAGTTTTGCTGAATGAGTGAATGAGTGGATGAGCTCTGACTTCATGTGCCTCTTCATCTGCTGTCAACTGGAACACGATGTCTGCACACACAGAGGCGGTGATGAGGCACACAGTGTCACGTGAATCACGTGCACCTTGGGCCACAGTCACACGTCAGCTCGGGATTTCCCGTGTGTCTCTTGGTCCCACGCATCTCGTCACTGAAGCCCCGCGCAGCAGGTCTGCGCCTACCCAGCACCTGGCCGGCTCTCCTGTGGTGATTCCAGAGGCTTGACTTACCTGTTTGCAGCTGCCTACATTTCCTCAATGAAGCCAGAGACCAGCTGCAGCCCTGGGGGCACGAGGTGGGCGGGAAGATTGACTGGCTCCCCGGTCTGTGCCCCCCCTTTGGAAAGGGCTGTTCTTTATTATAGAGAGTCAGCGTTTGCATAGTGAGTAGCTTGTGGAACCTTACAGCTGTGAAATAGAGCATTTTCATAAACAGCCCCCAAAGAGCGCTAAACCCGACTGCCAGTGTGTGATGCCAGGCAAAGGGCAGCGGGAGCGCTGGGGCGGGGCCTTGCACATACGTCTGGAGGCTGTGTGCAGCCTGGGAGAGGTGCCACGCTGTTCCCCTCTGTGGAGGGTAACGGGCATCGCCTCTGCTCCAGATGGACTGACCCGCGCTCCGGGGGTTCCGTGCAGTGGCCCGGCCCAGGTCCACCGCAACTCTTAGTCTTCCATGGTATCGAAGAGTTCTTTAGAAGCCGCAGCTGTTTCGCACCACTTGACTGACTGTCTCTACAGGGACATTATGTGATTTTATAAAAACACAGTTCAGGCGTTTGCAGTCCGGGCTGGTGGACTGGACGCAGAGGCTTAACGTTCACAACCTGTGAGCCAGGACTCCGGATGCTGTGCGGCCAGTTCCTCTCCTACTTGATAGGCTGTCGCTGGGATTGCAAGCCCATGACTCCCACCAAGGTGCTGGGGTCTGTCGCTTTGGCACTAGATAATGAAAACTAAAACACCAGAGTATTATTATTATCATCATTAAGAGAAAATGCGGGGCTGGCGAGGTGGCTCAGGGGTTAAGCCTCCGCCTTGCAGGCGGAAGGTCCTGGGTTCGGATCCCAGATCCCACGTATAGACGCCAGGCGGAAGGAGGGGCGGCCTGCGTTTCTGGTCCTGGTAGGGCGGAGCCTGTGAATCCCAGGGCTGAAGGAGGTGGAGGCGTCCATGGTGGTTCCCGAATTCGTCCGTGGTTCTACAGACACACACACACGCACACATACACACGCACATGCGCACAGTTGAATAAATAAAAAAAAAATTAAAGAAAAAACTATTTTTTTAAAAAAAAGAGAAAATGCAAGCAGGGTAATTCCTACTGCAGACCTACGGCGTGGTTGTGAGGCTGAGAGGAAGAAGCAGGTTTCTGGAGCCTCTCAGCCTGGTGATGGGCATGTGGGCAGGACACAGACGTACCGAGGCCACAGAGGAGGCGTGTGCTTGTCTCCCGACACCAGAGGAAGTTTACTAACTGCGTCACCAGAGCCGAACCAACAGCACTAATGACCTGTAGCAACGAGCTTGTCTGTGCGAGTCTCTGTGGCACATAACCACATGTTGCCCAGCACTGGCCCAGGGAAACTGGGTGGTGGGTGTTTTCAAGAGGCCTCTCTGCTGATTTCTGCAAGATCAACCAGGTGCTCATGGGCAGAGGATGTATGAAGAAAACATGGCTAGAAGAACAATACTATGCCACTTGCAGGACGACCGAGGCAAGTGGAGATTGTTGTCATTGTAGTGAATTAAGTTGGACTTGGGAAGACCAAGGCTGCGGGTTTCCTTTCCTTTGTGTGCCTGGATTTCATATAGATTCACCTAGTCACCGTGTGCCTATGGCTTGGAAAGGTCTAGAAGAATACAAGGAACAGGGAGGAGGCGAGGGGTGCTGCATGGTGGGGTGGGACACAGAGGGCAGGGCACGGAGACATGGTCAAGACATCACGCACTTGTAGTGGACACCCAGCTCCAGATAAGCCCAGTGCTGCGAGCCAGGAGAAAAGGATGACACCAGCTGTTCTGAGTTACACGAGTGTAATCTTCCACCGTATCATGAAGCAACCTCTCATGCCTAGAAACCGATTCCGTCAGAAGTATGCTAAAAGCCTGGCCATTTGCAGTAAAATATTTCACCCCAACATTTTAGGTAAAAATAAGACAAGTTAAAAATTTTGGTCGAGGTATGTGGAAAGGCCCAGGATGGTTTTGACTTTCCCACACTTTCAGTTTGGTGTATTAGAATATCAGAAATTAAAAGCTAATAAATACAACAGCAACAACCAAAACACCACCAGACTATCACCAAAACAGTCTAAGAACACCCTTAGCGAGTGGTCTACTTCAACAGAGATGTGGCTTGTGGTTACCGCTCAGGAGACGTGAACACACAGAGTGGTGCTGTTAGTGCTAAGAAAGAATGAAGAAAAAGACAAAGATGCTCACAGAAAAGCTGGAACTGGTGGTTTGCCAGCTCAGATGGAGGCCGGCAGCACTGCTTGGCCCAGGCGTCTTTATTTCATAGACAAAGTAAGTGAAAATGCTGCATCTGCAAGGGAACAGGAGGCTGTGAATTTCCGTGCAGCCTGCAACTTGCTCTGAGTTCCAAAACTAAGAACAGCCTGATGAGGAGAAAGAAGGCAAGCGTGGCTTTGTCATAGTCATGCCCAGGCTCCTGCTCTGAGGCAGGCCGGCTTTGACCGTGACCCCATCCTCAGACCCATTTGCTCGTTCAGAATCCATTTTATGACCTGGCTTCACCTTCTTATGCAGTCACTTTCCACAAAGACATGGCGATTGGTTCTCAATCAATCAGTAGATTTAGGACAATCCCAACCAAACTTCCGGAAGGGTCTTCACGCATGTGTAGAAATGGGCATGTTAGTCTAACGTTGGCACGGTCACAGAAGATCTCAGACCTCAAGGCAAAGTACAGATATGTGGCCTCATGCATAAAGGGCCAACTCTGGGTGCATGGCCTGAGCCAGAGGGCTGGTGTGGCGCAGTATGGTCAGTGCCCGGTGTGGCACGGCGTGGTCAGAAGCCCGGTCAGCGGTCTGGTGTGGCGCTGTGTGGTCCGCGTCCCGGCATGGTGCAGTGTGGTCAGCGGCCGGGTGTGGCGCAGTGTGGTCAGCGGCCTGGCCTGGCAGCGTGGTCAGCAATCTGGTGTGGCACAGCATGGTCAGTCGTCTGGTCAGCGGCCTGGCGTGGCGCTGCGTGGTCAGGCCACCAGGCAGGATCAGCTGGGATCTGGACAGCGCCAGGCTCCACTGTCTTTCCATCAGTGGCTTTTGGTCAGCTGTGAAGCGGCAGGGAAGGACAACTGTGGTCAGACTTCAGGCAAAGACGAGACGCTGCCCAACAAAGCAAAGTGCTGACACCAGGAAACCCGGGCTGTCTGGCCTCAGGGCGAGTCAGCATTTCATCTCCCTATTAACTTGCAAAACATACAGAGGAAAGAACAGATGTGTTTGTGTTAAAATTAGGAGGGTCCATTTTCTCGAGGCATGCAGACACAGTGGAGGTCCCCACAGAGGGGAGAGCCGCATAGAGTATGTCGACATGGCAGACTCCTATGTGAGATTCTCTTGGAGTGTGTGTGAACAGGGCCGGCAAAAAGGCTTGGCAGGTGAGGCGCTTGCTGCCAAACTGGACAACCTGGGTTCAATGTCTGGAGTCTGCTTGGTGGACACAGAGAATCAGCTCCTGCAAGTTGTCCACTGACTGCTACTTCTGTGGCACACACGCACACACACGCACGCACATGCACACACATGTATGCACATGCATACACACATGCACACGTGCATACACATACACATGTGCACACATGCATGCACATGCATATACACATACACTTACACACATGCACACACACGCATAAACACATACCTTATACACATGCACACATGTGCACACATTCACACACACTATGAAAAAAATAAATGCAATGACAAAGAATATAAAGAATATATAAAGCATATTTACATATAAACAACATATAAATAAATCACATAGAGGCAGATAATCAAGACCCCTTGGTAGAAAAATTTCAGGAGATAAAACAAATATGGAGAAGGTCAAGGAAGCATCTGAAAGTGTCAGGAACTACCAGCAAACACAGCTGCCAGCCAGGCCAAGGCAGGTCACCCCAAAGCACAGGACAGTCAAAGGCAGCTCCGGCGGGCATGAGCAGGGCAGGAGCTGCAGTGGGAGAGCAACTGTAACAACCCACGAGGAGCAGCATCTGGCCGGATTCTCACCTGGGTCGGCACCGCGTAGAACTGTGTGACGGTCCCCCAGGGGACACGCGAGTCGCCTGTGCCGCTGCTGCCCCTTGTTGTCTGGCCAGCACTCCCCAGATTCCCATCAGTAACGGAGCAGACGCCGCCACCTCAGCATCCTCCCTCGGGATTCGCTCAAAGCCAGAGCCTCAAGCAGCACCGAAGCCCCTGGTCATGCTTCTCACCCAGAGAACACGCGAGGTCCCTGGGGGTGTGGCTGGTCCCATCTACTGTCAGCAGAGCTCACTCATGCAGCTGGGCGGTGGCTCCCTCCACCGTGAGGGCACGTCTGGCAGGGGATGAGGTCGCCTGCAGAACGTGGCAGCTCTACTGACTCCCCGATGCTACCATGTCTCACTGTGCTGCCCAGGCTGGCCTCGGGGGTCAACCTGCCAGTGGTTCTCCTGTTGCTGCCCCCAGTGTGCCCGCACTGCAGGGACTGGCCTCCTCACAGGGTCAGCCCTGTGCTTCTTGATCCTGGCATGGACCAAGCAAGCAAGAGAACCCACAGTATGGAAAGCCATGGGGGAATCCCCTACCACCATTCTGCAGGCAGGCGGAGCTCCAGGAATTCATACATGAACTCTCATTTATGAAATGTAAGCCAAGAAAGCAATGAGTTGTTTCTGGTCCACCCCCAACAAATATCCACTGAAACAAAGACCCGAGGATGCTGTGTTACCCCTGGCAGCTCACGCCCCAGGCTCAGCTGTGCATGCTGTGCTGCTGGTTCACACCCACTGGCTCGGCTGTGCATGCTGTGCTGCTGGTTCACACCCACTGGCTCGGCTGTGCATGCTGTGCTGCTGGTTCACACCCACTGGCTCGGCTGTGCATGCTATGGTGCTGGTTCACACCTACTGGCCCAGCTGTGCATGCTGTGCATACTGTGCTGCTGGTTCACACCCACTGGCTCAGCTGTGCATGCTGTGCTGCTGGTTCACACCTACTGGCTCAGCTGTGCATGCTGTGCTGCTGGTTCACACCCACTGGCCCGGCTGTGCATGCTGTGCTGCTGGTTCACACCCACTGGCTCGGCTGTGCATGCTGTGCTGCTGGTTCACACCCACTGGCCCGGCTGTGCATGCTGTGCTGCTGGTTCACACCCACTGGCCCGGCTGTGCATGCTGTGCTGCTGGTTCACACCTACTGGCTCAGCTGTGCATGCTGTGCTGCTGGTTCACACCCACTGGCCCGGCTGTGCATGCTGTGCTGCTGGTTCACACCTACTGGCTCAGCTGTGCATGCTATGGTGCTGGTTCACACCTACTGGCTCGGCTGTGCATGTTGTGCATACTGGCTCACACCTGTGGGCTCAGCACTGGGGAAGTTGAGGCAGGAGGCCCAAGAGCTCAATGCCAGCCTCTGTTATTGCAAAGTGGGGCACCTCAGAAACAGTTTCTTTGTCTGGGAATGGCAGGGCAGGACTTGAATCCCAGATCTCCAGAGGTAGATCAAGGTCAAGAAACATCTTAGCCTGTACAGCAGGTCCAACATCGGGCTCCACTGCACAGTGAAGCCATAAGTGAGTGAACAAACAAACAAACAAACAAAGGTGGGGAATGTAGCTCAATAGAGTATTTACCTAGCATGTGTAAGATCCTGGGTTTGGGAAGGAAGTGAGGGAGAGGGAGAGAAAGAAGGAGGGAGAGAGGAAGGGAGGGAGGGAGGGAGAAGGAGGGAAGGAGGGAAGGAGAGAGGGAGGGAGGGAGAGAGGGAGGGAGGGAGGGACAGTGAGGGAAGGAGGAACAGAGGGAGAGAAGAAGGGAGAGAGGAAGGGAGGGAAGGAGGGAGGGAGGGAGAGGGAGGGAAGGAGGGAAGGAGAGAGGGGGGGGGAGGGGAGAGGAGGGAGGGACAGGAGGGAGGAGGGACAGGGGAGGGAGAGAGAAGGGGGGAGGAAGGGAGGGAAGGAGGGAGGGAGGGAGAGAGGGAGGGAAGGACAGAGGGAGAAAAGGAGGGAGGGAGGAGGGAGGAGGGAAGGAGGGAGGGAGAAGGAAGGGAGGAGGGAGGGAGAGAGAAGATGAAGGAGGAGAGAAAAGAAAAAGAAACTGAGAGACAGAGAAAGAAGAAGGAGGGAGGGAGGAGCTGAGGAAAAAAGGATGGTAGGAAAGGAAGGGAGAAGAGAAAAGGGATGGAGGGAGGAGGGAGGTGGGAAAATTAGTTCCTTACAGTAAAGGCTGACTCGTGGAAGGAACCATCCACATTGCATTCAATACTGTATTGAAAATTCTAATTATCTCAAAGACAAATGAAGCTCATGAATGGAGAGTCAGGATTGCAAAGGAGCTAGCATTACCTTCTGAGTAAATAACAGCTCACCAAGAAATCAATCTCATCTACAGAAGAATTATTAGAAATAATAGCTTAACAGGCAACATTAGATAAAAACTAAAGAAACCTGAGTCTCTGGTCTTGAGTTAATAATAAAATACCCACATTAATTTATTAATTGTATCAAACATGTCAAACTAATGCCAGATATCAGCAGCAGAAAGGTGGTACCTACTTTAGAATTTTTCTTTCTCGTAAACCTAAAACCACTCTCCATATCTGTTGCAGTTTGCCTGAATGATTGCTGACAAATGATCATCAAACAGCTTAAGGGAAGAAGAGGTTTATTTTCTCTTACAATTACTCGTTATAGTTCTCACTCCAGCTTGACAGGAGAGCACACGCCAACACCAGGCCAAAGGAACTGGCCACACCATCTCTACATAACGGCTGAGAGAGGGACGATCCTTACCTGCCAGACCAGCATGTCTAGCCAAGTACACACAAGGATACCAACTTCCTCAACCAGCTTTCAGTATTTTATTCACCTGTTCAGGGCCTAGTCCCCATCAGCTAGAAAATCTCCTGCAGGTTGCTCTGAGCTTAACCCAGCCACTAATTCTCTACAAATATGCCCAGAGCTCAAACTCTCAACAGTCAAGTTGACACCTGTGCCTAACTATGGCGATATCTATTTTTAAACCCACTGTCTTTCTGGCTGGGAAGATTTGATGATTTTTTTTTTTAAAAAAAGATGTCATTGTCGCTAACATAGCAAGATGTTTAGATTCCTGGAAAGCTACCAAAAGAGCTTCCAGGTGATTCCAAGTCTTCTACAGAAGTGAAAGTGTCCCTAAGTCCAGACAGGTCTGAGGGGCTCCTGGGTCCCAGGTGTGGGGGCACGAGAACACTTTTGGTTTGTAGGAGGTCCTAGGTGCTGGTTCCGGATCAGGGTGCCTTAGCTATGGTTTCCTGCTGGGTCAGAAGCAACTAAGGAAAGTTTGCTTTGGCTCCTGGCCGGGGTGTTCAGGCCATTATGGAGGGGAAGGCAGGGGGCCGCTGGTCACGGAAGTGGGGAGCAATAAACGCTGGTGTACGGCCCACACGCAGGGGGGACCTTCCCTTCTCAGTGAGACCTTTCTGGAAACACCTTCACTGTCAGAACCTGGAAGTGTTTCCATGGTGATTCTAAATTCCATCAAATTGGCAACCAATCGAGGTTAACTCCGGGGAGAGTGAATAAATTGGTCAAGGAGACAAAATAGGCCAGATTCGAACCTTTGGCCCAACTGAACCTGGACCTGGAACTAAGCTCAGATAACCTCAGACCCGAGGGAGAGGTGGGCACCCCTGAGGGAGGGTGGGCACCCCTGAGGGAGGGTGGGCACCCCTGAGGGAGGGTGGACACGCCTGAGGGAGGGGTGGGCTTTTACCTTACACCGCTTGCAGGACATCTCAAGTTGCTTCACACAGCACCATGGAAATCCCACTGTTGGGATCGAATCCAGCACTAGAAAACTAGGTACCACTGAGCCACACGCTGGCCTCTCCGTCTTCTGGAGAAAAGATGTAACTGACTGTTTGTTAAACCTCAGAAATTGGGAGCGTTTCGTCACCTGCACAGCTCACTAACAGGCATTTGAAATGAATCATTTTCATGTATAGAAATGGAAAAGCTGCACATCAAAATAAACCTCGAGGAAAGTGAGTTGTAAGTTACACATCAGGAGGAGTTTGGAGAAAGCTTTTGCGCATAGTTTACATGGAAGTGATTTAAGTTCAACAGCAAAAGCAAAACGATCCAAAGGTGGAAAAATGATAGATTTTGCACAGGCGACCCACAGCACCGCAAGACACAGCACAGGCCTTGTTACCATCAGAAGGTGATGTGCAATTAAAGACCACCACGCAGCAGCGCCCCACGCACAGCTGCTGGGCAAGGCGCAGAGCCAGGGTGCGTGGGCTGGGGTCATGAATGCGTGAGATTCTGGTGCCTGGTCCCGGGAGGCTGCAGCTGCCGTGGAGACAGCACGGTTATCAGGCAGAGGGGAGCACGTACGCGCACCCACAGCCTTGCAGGCCTTCCGTGATGTTCTCCAGCCAAACACACTCGCCTGTGCCCAGAGGTGCCCGCAGGAAGCTGGGCGAGGGCTTCTTCACACGTCTGTCCCTGCCAGTTGGTGGTAGTTGGGTTGGTGATAGTTGTCGGAGGGCACAGTCTGCTAACAGCCGGGCGCAGGCGCCCAGGCATATCTGGAAGAGTCGCTGTCCAGGCATGGAGAAGAGGCTGCCCAAGTGCACTGCGGGTGCCGCGTCCCTATCCAACTAATCTGGTAGAATACGTCTCAGTTTGGAAAAGGTGGATTCAAAGTAACATGTTTTGGGATAAGGACATGGCTTTATTTTAGAGAAATAAGGAAAAATATGGGAATTGTCAGGCCTTGGTGTTTCTTCCCAGCTCAGGCCTAAAGCCTGTCCCCTGAGGAAGGTCACAGTAACGCCCAAGGACAGGGGCTGGACACTCCTAGATAATTCGGGTTTTGCCCCAGGCAGGAAGAATTCTGGGAATTAGGAGTGCCCCTTACCTAGGTTTTTTTTTTTTTTTTTTTTTTTTTTGGGACAATTCAAGTTTTGCCTCAGGCAGGAAGAATTCTGGGAATTAGGAGTACCCTTTACCTGCTCTTAGAGTTTTGTTTTTTTTTTTTTGAACTAGCTTCCTGCTCTCTGTTCTAGAGAAGAAGCCTGCTTTTTAAGTTTCAGTCAAATACTAAATAGAAATTTCATGTCTAGTCATTTATGATAAGTAGACTTGTTAGCCAGAATGTGTGCACTGATTTTAAGGAAATTAGAGAATAACTTCTAGAATCTTAAAACATAGGTTGGGTAAGATTCCCACCTATGTGGTTCTACCTTACTTAGAAATTCCAGAAGTACAAGACTATGCTCTCATCTCAGTCCACTGGAACCTTAAAAGAAGCTGTGATACCCTCTTACCCTGGCTGAAGGCCAAGGAAGAGACCATCATGCCAGAAAGTCTAGATGCCAAGACTGCCCCTGGAGATGGTATTTGCAATCCAAACTGGGAGAATCCATGTCAGAAGCAAAGGGGACCGTGTCTTTCCTACCCCAAACGGCACTCTTATGAGAAATCACAGAGATGGACCATTCGAGTGCACTCCCACCAATGATCGCCTCCACCCCGAAAGAGATACCCTTAGCATATGGGGCCTGACTGGACCCCAGGTTTGGAGTATGCATGGTTCACAGATGGGTCATCTAACTGATGGCAATACACTTCTGGAATTCCTCAAAGGAAGACATAAGCAACCTTACTATTAAAGGAATAGAAGGATGCTATTATAGAAGTTATTCTTTTAATAATTATATTGCTTAAGTGTTTTCTTCAGTGCATACCTCAGTGTTCCATCGACAGAACCAGCTATAGCTTATGGGCCTTGAGTATCCAAGTCAAGGCCCCCCTTAGAGATTTGGTTTAAGCTTGGATAGTAGAGACTACATGAGCTGCATACATCTTCCCAAGTTAGAACCTGCTGCCATGCCTGGTGCCTATGTCGACCTGCCTGACTGAGAGTATCAACCTGGAGAGGACAACAGCCAAAGCTCATGCTGGGACTTATGGGGTGTTGAGGATTCCTACAATTAATTGTAAAATATGTTCCTTGCTAAAATCAATAGGAGAACATTCTGCCTCTGTATTTTAAAAGAAAGCAGTCTCTGTTAAAATGTGGGCTCAGCCCCATAGCTATCCCGTGAAGCATTATAGATGAGATAAGTTTGGAAATACTGAGAGAATGTTTCAGTTAAGTGCCTTTGCCCTGAAGCAATGGGCTAGGTTCTTGAAAAAAGGGTCCACCCTGAAGGTGACTTTGCTGATTATCTATTGTGTATGCAACATTCTTTACCCCAAATTTTTCTGTATAAAAGTTGTCACGAAAGTTTCAATAAACGGGTTCAGGATTCACTTGGACGAGAGGGAGCCCCGCGTGTGTTCTGTCCTCTGCCCGGTCCTGGGGAGCCCTGGTCTCGAAGCCGCGACTCTGGTCTGCGGCATGCGGGCATCTCTGCAACAGCCTTCCTGGTGTGTCACCAGTGCCCTGCAGGCGGCTGTGTGGGTGGACATCTCGCAGGTGGCCGCGTGGGTGGTGGTTCTCTCAGGATCTCACCAGTGTCCCCCAGGCAGCCGTGTGAGTGGACTTCCTCACAGGAAGTTTCAGAGCATCCCATTGGCTCCTGGGATCACAGAAGGTGGCCCGCAGGTGCCCCATGGTTTGACTTGTCACAGGGAGACGAGAACACACGTCTATTTACCCCAGACAGGACATCCCCGGTGAGCAAGGAATGGCTCTCCTCGTCTGCCTCGGTGAACCAATGGAGTCCGTTAGTGTTGCAGACGGGAACAGGGGAGGGGTGCGGACGAGCGTCTGGGTGATGCAGGCAGTGATCACCGAAGCACCCCGCCAGCATGTGGCCTCCCTGCACACCCGGAGACAACCCCAGCCACGTGTCTCCTCTGCCTAGAAGTTGTTACTGCTTTTTCAGCCTGGTAAGGCGCTTCCAGATTTCTTCTGAGTTCTTGCAACTTCCTTGTGAGTTATTTTCTTTCTTATTTGTTGATGATTTATTTATTGGTCATTTTTGTGTGCGTAGTGCAATGCTTGTGAGCCTGTTTGTGTGTCTGTGCATCCGTGTCTTGTGTGCACGAGCATGCACAGGTTAGAGGTGGGCCTTGTGTGTTTTCCCCTTCTGCTTGCCCCCTTATTTCTGAGCCAGGGTCTCATTGTACTGCCAGCCTGGCTGAATCCTCCTGCCGCTGCCCTCCCCAGCTCCGTATTACAGGGACCTACTGCTATGCTTGGATTTTCCATGGAGCTGGGATCTGAACTCAAGTCCTTAGGCTTCCACAGCCAGCATCGTCCTGACTGAGCCCCTCCTGAGCCCCTCTCGGGAGTGTTTGCAACATTCTCGTGAGGCTTCTGAGCCTCTCTCTTCCCTCCACAAGGGAAGCATCGGATCTGGAGGAACCAGATTCAGTCGCATGGACCAGGGGCTTGGGACCCTTGCAAACAATCCCACATCACAGGGCAAACAGTAGGGGGTGGGTAGAGCAAGAAGGAGCCAAAAAAGTCTAAAAACCGAAGATGGAAAGAACAGTGATGACGGTCTCTGTGCAGGGGCATCTTCTATCACAAAGCGTTTTCCAACAGTTGAGTAGAAATATTTGCAGAGACGATGGGCTCAGGACTGAGCTGCAAAACCAATGATAAACACTTTGGGATTACTACGTTTTAGGAAGTGGCTACATTGTTCAATTAATTCCATTAGGTAGCTTTGCCTTACTTTTAAATACTGTAATCTCCACTATTCTCCTGAGGATACATAGGACGTGATGTGTGCTCAACGCCGGCACATTAAAAAAAATCTATTTAGTTGACATGCTTTACTGCTTAGCGTTTTGCTACTTGAAGCAGATGATTTAGTCTGGAGGCTTCTTAAGGAACTTTTAAAAAATACCAATTTATGAGAGAGAGAGAGAGAGAGAGAGAGAGAGAGAGAGAGAGAAAGAAGAATGAATGTGGGCTTCCAGGAATGGAACTCAGGTCTCCAGATTTTCTTTTTTTTTAAATTTTATTATTTATTCAATTGTGCGTGTATGCATGTGTGCACGTGTGTGTATGTATGTGTGCGTGTGTAGAACCACGGACGAATTCGGGAACCACCATGGACCGCCTCCACCTCCTCCTTGTTTACTCCGCCCCGGGATTCACAGGCTCCGCCCTATCAGGACCGGAAACACAGGCCGCCCCCGCTTCCGCCTGGGGTCTATATGTGGGGTCTAGGATCCGAACTCAGGACCTTCTGCCTGCAAGGCAGAGGCTTAACCCCTGAGCCACCTCTCCAGCCCCAGGTCTCCAGATTTTCAAGTGCTTTACCTTCTGGGTTATCTCACCAGCCCCTGAAGAGATGTGTGTGTGTGTGTGTGTGTGTGTGCGTGTGTGTGTGTGTGTGTGCATGTGCGCGTGTGTGTATATGTATGCACGTGTGTGTGTGCACGTGCGTGTGTGTGTGTGTGTGTGTGTGTGTGTGCGTGTGCGTGTGTGCATGTCCAGAGATCAACATTAGGTTTAGGTGTCTTCTTCGATCGCTAGCTACCTTATCTTTTGAGACAGGGCATCTCACTGACCTTAGAATTCACAGTTGACTGGAGATGGCTGAGCAGGAGCTGAGCATCTCCTGCCTCTACCTCACAGCATAGGTGACCATGCCTGGCTTTTTACCTGGGTGCAGAATCTGAACTTAGGTCTTCCTGCCTGTGCAGCACTGAGTACTTTACTAATCATTCTATCTTCTCACCCCCACTGAATGGGTTTTGAGCACTTAAAATTGGATGCCGGCATTCAGAGTTTACGTGCAATAAGCATTAAGGTTTCTTAGTGCCCACAGGGGAGTAGCTGAGTCACCCAGACTCCTACACAGATCCCACATCTGCTTTTGCAGATGTCAGTGTTTGTGTAAAGCTACTGGCGTGGATCTGCCACCTTGAGTCATCTCTGGACAACCCGTGATACCCAGTGGGGCGTGAGACTCTCTGCAAGACAACAGTGGGTGCAGGTGAGATGGCGCTCCAGGTGTCCCGGATCCACACACGGGTGAAGCTGCAGACACACAGCCAAGAGCACAGGTGGCTGAATGGCAGCCAGTGCTGGCATCACAGTGACCCTGCTGTGCCCTGAGGTTGCTCACAGCTGCCACTCTTACCAAGCTCTGACCCGTGGCAAAACTGATCTGCACACCAGCACGTAAAGGACACACTGTGATGATAACTGTGCAGGGGGAGAGGGGGAGACTGTCACCCAAGAGACATGTGTGATGGGAAAGGGGACCCCACTCACGTCCAAGCACGCCAGCTGCAGAGACTGAAATAGGAAAGGATCGGTGGTTCAAGGACAATGTTAGAGGATCCACTCAAAGCATCCTTTGAGTGGACGAGTATAAACCACATGCGTAAGTGCACACACACAAAAACTTCTTTTCATCCAAGATGGCCATAAAGAGGGCAAGTCACACCAGACCAAGAATTCACAACTCAGATAAAGCCCCGGTGCTTAAAATATGGAGTGAAAGAAACTTCCTAATAATGAATAGTTAAAACGACTCTGTGAAATTGATGGCCAAGACTTTCAATACACGTCAAAAGGGCCAATGGCACACACACAAAAGGACACCCGATTTGTCCTCGCCCACAGAGGAATAAAAACAAAATTCATAATTGATTCAAAAATATTGGCAAAGATTTAGAAGCTCATGTCTACAAACTCATGAAACAATTGGATAGTGGAATATTGCTTACTTTGCACTTTGTAGTGAAAAATAATTCGGTTTCACCTTGCAAAAACTAAATGTATGTATAACCTATGACCGGGGGAATCAGTTCTATAATTATAGGCTTCCAAACAACGGCAAGGACAGAAATTGAAAACCAAAAATTTACACAAACTCAGCAGGAAACACTCAAAGAGATTCCACAAGACAGTGAAGGTGAGGGGACGTGCTGTGGAGCAGCAAGTCCTCCCACCCCCGGCCCCCGTGTGGCTGGGTCTACGCACCCTAAGCAACTCTCCAGTCTAAGCTGCAGATCTGCCGAATGCCCAGCATCCCACTGCTGAGGGCACGTCGCCAAGGAAACGAAAGCGCTAGCGGATACCTACCTGCCCATGAACGCTGCACTACTCTCCAACAGCCAGGACACAGATCAGGAGAGTGTCGTGGGTAAAGGAGGGATTAAGAAACCATTCTGTGTACGTCACAGAACAGACAAGAGTGAGGGATAAGTGTCTGCCGTCCGCACTGTGCTGAGCCTGCAGGATGAGACGCGAGGGGCAGTAAACCAGGCACGGGATGCAATTCTCTGTTGCGGGGACCCCTGGGTGGAGATGGGGCCGCTGAGCGTCCTGACTCAAGGACAGCGCTCTCTTCGCTGCTCACCTGCAGCGTCCCCTTTCTGGCTCCCTCGGTCTGTGCAGGGCATTTCCCATTCTCTTTACTACGGCCTGTGACCCTGGGGGAAGTTTGCTTTCTTAGATGTGAACAACATGACCACATCTCACGATTAGTGACCGTTCAGCAGCATGGCTTGGTGGGTGGTCCCCCACAGGCTGGTATGTTTGAATTCTTAGCCGTTGCCAGCATTTGGGAAGGTCACGGCACCTTCAGTAGGTGGAGCCTTGCTGGAGGAAGGCAGTCACAGGGGGTAGCCTTAAGATTAGTTAGCTCCACCCTGCTTCAGTTAATTAGTCCGCTCTTGCAACTGCAGCTCACAGCTCTTAGCCTCCGTGATGGATGTGACTTAAGATGACTCATTTCTGCAAGTTAGCCAGGCCATTTCCAGTGAAGAGCTGTTTTTCCCCTCTGGGACCATAAACTGAATAAATCTCTTCTCCCTTAAGTTGAACGTGAGTGTTGTCTCACAGCAACAGAGAGAGGAATGGCTATAGAAATTGGGACCAAGAAGTGAGGTGTTGCTTGTGAGATTAAGAGGATCCAGTACCAGAATGTGAAGTATTTGTGAATATGTCACTGAGGGAACTTGATATCCAGCACTTGAAATGCGGCTAGTGTGACTTTGGAAATATTTGTTGCAAGAAATATGGAGAACCTTGGGGTTCTTTAGAGTTCTTTAGAGGCATCAAAGATGCAAGAGGGAAGTGGTCGTGGATCCCTCCTCCAAGGTTTCAGAGAATGGTTGAATTCAAGCAGTCTGTGGCAGGATTGGAAAACCCGCAGACTAGAGGTCCAAGAAGAGAATTTTGTGCTGTGCAATGAAAACCTGGTTTACCATCAAGAAATAAAGATGTTAGAGATGACAGAACCAACATGGGACATCTGTCAAGAGAGTTATACATCATAGGGAGAGCCAGGCCGAAAGAGTGGATAGGAAGAGCCAGCATAAAACAGCGGTGTGTTCGACAGACAGTTGTGCTGAAGGGGCAGAACCCAAGCCCTTTGGAACTGAGATGATTTCAACAGGAAGTCCATCTATTGGACTTGGAACTTCAGGGTTTGGAGTTGATCCTGCTGGTTTTTGGTCTTATTGCAGATGAATCTTTCCTGGCTATGCCCCCATTTCTTCCTTTTGGAATGGGAATGTTTATTCTGTGCCATTGTATGTTGAAAGTATGTAACTTGCTTTTTGATTTTACGGGAGACTTTGGACTTCAGACTATATGGGACTTTTAAAGTTGGACAGAGGAGGCAGAGAGATGATTCAGGGGTTATGCCTTTGCCTCACAAGCAGAATGCCCTGAGTTCAGATCTCAATCCCACATAAAAATGGCAGGCAGAAATGGTGGTGGCCTGCACTTCTCGTCCTGAGGGAGCCTGGGAAGCTCTGAAGCAGACAAACAAGAGGTAAAAGCAATCCAGGGTGATTCCCAAAGCCATCCTTGGGCTTCCACAATCATATCCAGTGCCTTCTGATACACACACACGTGCGCACGCACACACACACACACACACACACACACACACACCACATGCACATGTGTGTGTGCATACATAAGAAAAAAATTAAATAAACTAAAAAATATTTCAGTTGGACAGAGTATGATTTGCATAATGAGATGGCAATGGGCCTGTGGGGGCCAGGGGTGTAGGTATCCGGTTTGGTGAGTTGTCCCCTAAGTTAATGTGGATGAATCCTTAGCTGTTGCCAGTGTTTGGGGCGGTCACAGCACCTTTAGGAGTGGGGCGTTGCTGGAGGAGGCATGTCGCAGGGGCTGAGCCCTGAGGTTGGTTAGCTCCGCCTCCTTCAGTTAACTAGTCTGCACTTGCAACTGCAGTTAGCACCCCTTGGCCCCCATGGTGGACACGACCTAAGCTGCCTCCAGCGTCTTCCGGCCAGTCATGCTCTTCTGCCATGAAGGACTGATCTCCCCCTTGGAACTGTAAGCCAAATAAAAGTCCCTTTAAGTTGCTTAAGCCTGAGTGGTGTCTCACAGCAGCAGAGAAGTGTAAATACTACACCCAAGATGGCATAGCACTTAAATATGCTTTGCTGACATCACCACCTTCAACACCATCACCACCATCATCAACATGACTATCATCACCATCATCACCAATGTCATGACCATCATCATCGTCATCTTCATCATGTCACCTCCACTGCAGACATCTTCCCCCAACCAGAGAAGGAGAACAACTCTTGAAGTTATGAGCTGGACCACAGCCGTCCAGAAATCCTCCTGGGCAGCATCCTGGAGTCATGCTGAGGGTCCATCTGTCCCACAGGCCTGAACTGGCATCAGCAGCTGGACCCCTGGCACGGCAGATGTGGCGCAGACCTGCGTGCACTGAGAGCACCGCTGAGGGATTGCCGTCAAGACAAGAGAACGTGCACAGAGTACAGGTAGCACCACAGCCCGGAGCAGAGCAAAGCTTGGGACAGGGGACTCGGCGTGGTTGTGGGCACCCTGCATCCACAGGGAGCCAACACCACAAGCTGCTGCAGGGGGTGTCCACCTTCTCCTCACCTGACTCTGTCCCATGAGGCTCTGAGTCGGGGAGCTAGGAGATCAGCAGCCCAGGCTGCAGCCCCCCCCCCCAGAGCTGCATGTTGCATCCATGCAGTTTCCATGATGAGTTGAGGCCATCGCCATTTTCTGTGAGCAGGGCACCTAGGTCGATGCGTGTGGCTCGGCCGTGAGTAGCCCATGGAGAATCAGGGCCCCCTTCGGTATGTGCCTGGAGACTAACCAAGGCTGTGCTGGGAACGGGGCCCTGCTCACTTCCCGTGACTCTCCTGGCATCGACAGAGGCAGCAGCTGGACGGTGCTTGGGGGTTTGTGGCTCCCTGGCTGCTGAGCAGGGTCCGGCTGAAGCCAGACACCCGACCCGTGAACAGCTGTGGCCCCATGTAATGTCATGTACTGGGTTTCTACGAAACAGCTCTCCAGACGACCCCTCACTATGGGTGTCCAAGCGGATTTGCTCTCAGTCTCAGATGCATGTGCACCAGCTCTGACCATGCCTGGCAGCACCTGCATGAGGGCGCGTGCCCAACAGGATCTGCAGGAATCCTTCACTTCAGTTCTCCCGGTACCCCTGGGAACCTCAGGTCTCCGTGGCCTCCAGCCCGGTGTCTTAGTCCCTGACCTTTTGGGATGGCCGGAGCTCTGTGCCACAACCGTCGCTAATGCTGGAGGTTGGCAGAGCCCTGTCGGGAAGATGGCCTGCGCTGCCGGAAGCCTCTTTTGTCTGCATGCCGGCCTGGAATCCATCCACGTTCCAGGCGCAGGGGCTGCCAGGAGAGCCTGCGTTGGCCCTGGGTCAAGCCAGTGCATGCTCGAGCTTCCCTGGTAGACTCTGCCCGGGCCACAGGAGCGGCAGCAGCTGTGTCTCATCACACAGCCTTCCAAAGAGGAGATGGACGGCCCGCTCCTCCGTGAGCCCCGACTCCTGCCCGTGCCCGGGAGCCTGCGGGAGTCTCGGCTGCCCAGCGCAGCTGCTGGCTCCACCTCTTCCCTGGCCAAGGACCCAGCCAAGGTGGCAACTGGTGGCGGCTCTGGGCTCTCCCCGTCCTAAGGGAGTGCTGTCCTGCTGGCCTGGCCGTGCTGCTCAGAGCAGGTGGGTGGCGTCTCCCACCCACAGTCCGCTCTTCTGTCTCTACTGCGATCAGGGTTTCTCTTTGTGAAGAGCCAAGGCATGCGGGTGTCTGCTGCCCTGCGCAGTTTGTGGTTCTTCTCTTCTCAGTCAGGGGGCAAAGCCAAGGTCAAACGGAGACTGGCCTGGCTGCTTTATGCCCACAGTGAGACACACACACACACACAAACACAGACAGACACACACACATACACACATGCACATACATACACATACGGACATATACACAGACATATACACATATACACACATATACATAGACACACACATACACACACATATACACACTTACACACACATACATATATACACACACACATGCACATACACATACACACATTTACACAGACATATACACACATGCACACATATACACACATACACACATATACATAGACACACACATAGACACACATATATACACACACATACATACATGCACATACATACATATACACACATATACACAGACATATACACATATACACACATATACATAGACACACACATACACACACTTACACACACATACATATACACACACATACACACATGCACATACACATACACACATATACACAGACATATACACACATGCACACATATACACACATACACACATATACATAGACACACACAGACACACATACATATACACACACATGCACATACATACACATACATACATATACACAGACATATACACACGCACACATATACACACATACACACATATACATAGATACACATATACACACACACATACACACACATATACACACGCACACACATACATACACATATACACACATACACACACACACACATGCGCGCGCACGCACAGTGGCTTCAGGAGCGTTCACGGCTGCAGAGGTCGACACCTACAGTCAGGAGAGGACCTGAGGTCTGTCAAAGGTGAGAAGGTGATGTGTGTCGTCTCCTGACCGCGGAGAAGCCACCTGGTCTTCCCAGACCCCACACGTAGCCCCTCGGGTACTTCGACCTCAGGAGACCCTTGGTAGGCAGCAGCAGAGGGCACAGGCTGCCACAGCAGGGTTGCATGGTGCCCACCAGAGAGAGGAGAACCCTGGGATGGGCACCTGAGTCTGTGTCCACAGTGAGTGTGTGGGAGGAGGAGGAGGATCATGTGGCCGTCCGCCTCCTCGGCCACCTCCTCGCCCACTTCCTCGCCCTCCGTGACCACCCTGGAGACCAGTTCCCTGCCATGTGATGGTGCCGCATCCCGAGTCCCTCCTGCTAAGACTTGGGACTCTGAGCTCCCTCTTGACACTCAGGGCCCCTCACTTTCTAGAACATTCTGCTGTGCTCTGCATCTGTGTTTCTCGTCTGCCGGAGCTCAGTCTAGCATCACCTTCTAGGACGCACGAGCGCTGTGTGTGGGGGTCTTTTCCTCCTCTTGCCACTCGGTCACCTTTCTACACTGTGTGGCTTTGCTTCTGCCCATGGCGGGACTTGTGTGCATCTGTCTGTCCCACCACTCGCCCCCCACAGCCCACTCTGCTGTCCCTGCTCTGTCTCCTCAGCGGACGAGAGTCAGAGGACAGCTGAGCTCAAGGCAGCGATGGAGGGTCACCTGCCACCGGGCACTGGTCGCACACAGCTGATGGGATTTCCTGCTCTGTGTGTGTGTGTGTGTGTGTGTGTGTGTCTGTATATGTTTCTGTCTGTGTGTGTACATGTGGGTTTATGTCTGTGCGTGTATGCTCCATCCATCCTGGGATCCTGCAGGCTTCGGCCTATGGGAAATTCAGACAGTCATTTCCCCTGTATCTCCACCTTCCCCAACCTGAAGGCCCCGCTCCCAAGCCCACCCATCACACCTTTACCTCTGAAGCACACCTGCAGCTCTTGCCCTTGTCGCCTTTCGAGGAAAGATGTGGTTGTTTTGTGAGCAGTCGAGTGCCCAGCAAGAACATCACTCCACCCCCTCCTTGGAAGTGGCGATGGTCAGTCCCCGTTCTTCACGGTGAGATTCTCTAAGCGCATCCCGGGGGCTCTGGGGAGACCTGACTGCCTCATCCGAGTGCACTGTCCCCCGGCTGCGTCTTTTCCTGCTGCTCAGGACATGGGGGTGATTTTTGGAGCCACAGCAACCATTTGTCAGCCGCGAGGGAAAGACCTAGAAAAGTAGAGACCTTGATGCTGATCTCCTGGGCTCATTACACCAGAGTTCTGAGAGCAACTCGGATTTCTCCTCAGATGACATTAACGAAGCCTCGGCTTTCTTTGAACCACTGAGCTGAGACGCTGCTATGAACAACTGAAAGTCACTCCTAAGGGGGGGGCATGCCTCGGAACGATCTGCCCAGTGGAGCAGCTGGCGTTAACCCCGCCCACTCACCAGACGCGTGAGCCTGGCCATCCACACACAAGGAGCTGGAGACCCACAGGTTTATCCACGTTTCCAGCAAGCGGCAGAGCCGGCTGCTGACCTAGTTCCCGTGTGCGTCGAGATCTGCCAACCCGACCAGGCCGATCCCCCTTGCCGGTGGCACAGTGGAGAGCAAGCTTTCTACTCGGCATTTGCCCGGCAGGCCTGAAGTACAGTTGAGATGGCAGGAGGGGGTTCTAGGGACACCAGCACTGGCCCCCAGGGGTTCATCCCAGGCCCCCAAAGACTCTCCATTCTATCGGTGGACTGTGGCCTTGGGGCGGGGCCTGTCCCTCCCACGGACAAGCAGCAGTTAATCCTGCTGGGCCGCGTGGTGGAAGCAAGGCCAGTCAGCCCTGGCAGTGGACGGAGCCCCGGCCACCGCTCCTGCCCCTCTCCTGACCTGCGGTGGCTGAAGACCAGGGGCGGCGGCCCGACCTGAGTGTGGAAGGGAAGAGTGGTCTCTTTCCAGCCAAGACCAGGAGTAAGGGAGCTAGAGCCAGACCTGGTGGCTCCTGGATCCTCTGGGGCTGCAGGCCATCCTCGGGGAGGGGGGAGAGGAAGGGAGGCAGGACACTGGGACGGGCCAGGAGACAGCGGTGTCAGGGCCCTGGCTGGGGTCCCACAGCACTGGAGGGTCCTCCAGTGGAGGGCCACTGGGTCCCATGGTGTGCAGACCCCCACACCACCAGCCAGCTCTGAGTCAGGCCAGGTGGGTTAAGCACTCCTCGAAAGAGGGTTCATTGCCACACGCAGGCAGCAAGGACGTCGGTACCCCGGGCTGCACCCCACGTTAAGCCGAGGGACCCGCATGTACCCCGGGCTGCACCTCACGTTAAGCCGAGGGACCCACATGTACCCCGGGGCTGCACCTCACGTTAAGCCGAGGGACCCACATGTACCCCGGGCTGTGCCCCCACGTGCCAAGCTGAGGTACTCGAGTGTACCCCGGGCTGTGCCCCCACATGCTAAGGTGAGGAGACAGTGACGTGGCCTTATTTGGTAACTTCTATTTCTGGCTGTTCCCACAGAGACGCCGAGGCATCGGTAGCGTGGGTTGCTCCTAAAGAGGGGCCTTGGGGACCGTGAACCCGCAAGAACTTTGCTTACCCCCACACCCACGCAGACACCCCTCGATGACCTGGAGAAACCCCCGCTCCCCTCCTGCTCCCATCTCTGCCAGAACTCCCCACCGTGGCTTCAAGCAGCCGCAGGTGGTTCCTGAGTCCTGAGGGGGACTCACCAGTAGCAGTCAGCCACGGGCCCCAGCAAGTGGTTTCACTTGGCCAAATGTTTAAAGACCGCGACACCTCGGTCTTCACCCTTAGAAGGGGTCGAGGGCCCAGCATCCGGCTGAGGCCACAGAGGCGGGACTGAGTCCAGCACGTCTCATTTCCTGTCCAGGGAGGTGCCGGTTGGTCCTATCAGAACTGCGTTAGAGAAAGCGACAGGAGAAGAGGGACCCGGGCTTTTGGTCTCACCTAGAGCCACTGAACCACCACGCTGGAGACAGAGCCCAGACCTGACTTGCTGAAAGCCAGAGCAGCCCCGTCCCCTGGGACCCCTGAATTTGCCGCTGGCACTTTGCCCAAAGCCCTCCCACTGCACCTTGGAGGAACTCGGAACAGAGGCAAAGGACAGCAGAGTCCTCCAGCTCCTGGGCTGCAGGCGTGACTGGCAAGGGTGGCTCTGCAAGGCGGCGGGGCACCTCCCTCCAGCAGCACACGGCCACGTGCATGAGATTTAACTCACTCGCACGGGGAGACAGGACACAGAGAGTGAGAATGTTGCTAATCTTCCATTCTGCTGTGGAAAGCAGGCAGAACAACTCTGAGAGGCAAATTACGTCCCTGATACCACCTCCCCCCAGCCAGAGGCCCGGAGCAGTAGAGGGCTGACCACTCAGACCAGCAACACCTTTTTCTGAGAAGATAAGAAGGGGTGAGACCAGAAGTAGAGAGCGGCGCCTGCCCCTAGGGTGACCTCAGACCAGAGGCGGAGGGAGGTCCCGCCCCTGCAGGATGCCCCCATAGAGACTGAAGGGGTGCTAGACAGCAGGCGGCATGGACAGAGTCATAGTGGACTGGAAGCAGGTTCTGGGGTCCACACTTCATGGGGCTGCTCCCCAGAGCGAGTGCACTGCAGGGTCTCATGCAAAGTGTGGTGAATGCGATTGAGGACACTTTGCTCCACACTTGAGATCGACCAAGAAACAACAAGATTGCAATTGTTCTCATGACAAAAGAAAGAACTTGGTGAGGGATGATATGCTAATTAGCTCATGCCGACAATCACCCCTCCAGCACGCGGATATCACAACATCACGCACACCTCTTCTGTGTATGTAATTTTTGTCAATCATAACTCGATAAAGCCGGGGGCAAAGAAGACAGAATTAGACATGGCGTGTGACATGCTTTCGATGTTGTGGGGAAAGGGGGGCGCCTGAACCCCCAGGGATGGGTCGTCGTAGATCTGCACATTCCTCTTTCCTCCTCATCTTTATCCTCAGGGGCATCGCCGTGCGTCTGCGGGTGTGGGGGCCTGAGAAGCTAGCCGCTACACGCCAGCTCACGACTCCTTCCTGCCTTACGCGGGTCCTCAGAGCGGGCTCCTCCTGGGAGAGGGCACTGCTCCCACTGGGGCGGCGTCGCTTGGCTGGCGATGGCCAGGCTCACTGTCCCTGCCTCAGGGCCCCTCAGGTGCCAGCCCCTCCCCCCTCCCGGTGGGCCCAGAGAACCCTATGATTGTCCCATCCCCCACCCATCCCTGGAGCTTGCGCTTACCTTCGCCGAGAGCTACATTTATTTTTATCTGTTATTTATTCTCCTGACTCATGAAATTACACTCTTCAGGATGCCAGTACAAAATGCTAAAAGAATTAGCAAAAACTGCATAAAGTGGATGAAAGATGTTGGGTTTCTTTTATCTCCTGAAATATGAATTTGAATAATTTCCCTTTATGATCCCGAGAGAAAGAATTAAATAAAACGCATGTGCGAGTGTACACACACACACACACACACACACACACACACACACACACACACACACACACATTCGCTCCTTTAAACTGAAGTTTAAAAAGCAGAAAGACAAATCCCACACAATCTTGGCCCAGTACCAACAAGGGCGGGAAAGATACTTCTGGCTGGTCCCTCAGTGCAGCTGGGACAACTTGACCCTCCTCGCAGCTCACCTCCCCACACCTCTTGTGTGGAACGACAGCTGTTTCTTGGGCATCTGTAAGGTACTGGCTGCCCAAGCCTTGGGATGTAACAGTGGCTCTAGTCAGAGGCAGAACGGCGTCCAGCCAGGCCAGCGGATTGACCTAGTTGAAGCAGGAAGACGCATACAGGCTGGTGAGGCGCCGGGAGCAGTCATGTGAGAATACACAGGGAAGCCACAGCCATGGAAGAAGCAGGTTTCTAGAAGGCTCTGAGGGTGGGAAGCTCCTTGCCTCCAGAATCCCCACCCAATCCTCTCCCAAAGTTCTGACCCACTTGACCCAGGCAAGACCAGCACCGGGGTCACCTCAGACAGACTTAGGAACTCTGACCCAGGAGATGCAGAGCGGGTGGGCCAGGGCTCTGTGTAAGGGGAGAGAGTGAAAGCCACGGCTAGAAGTTGGTGCAGCCAGAAGAGAAATATGCTGGAATGTTGGACCACGAAGTCAGTCAAGCAAGGTGTGTGCCTAGAAGCAGCCCTCAGTGGTGGAGAGGAGGTGCGGCTAGGCGCATGGAGAGGATGTGTGTCAGATGCATGGAGAGGAGGTAGAGGTGTGGAGAGGAAGTAGACCTATGAGAGGGGGTGGATCAGAAGCATGGAGGGGGGGTAGGTCAGATGCATGAGAGGACATGGGTCAGACTCATGGTGAGGAGGTAGATGCATGGAGAAAAGTTAGATGTGTAGAGAGGAGGTAGATGCGTGTGAGAGGGTAGATGCGTGGAAAGGAGGGAGATGCATGGAGAGGAGGGAGATGCGTGGAGAGGAGGTAGATGCGTGGAGAGGAGGTAGATGCGTGGAGAGGAGGGAGATGCGTGGAGAGGAGGTAGATGTGTGGAGAGGAGGTAGATGCATGGAGAAAAGTTAGATGTGTAGAGAGGAGGTAGATGCGTGTGAGAGGGTAGATGCGTGGAGAGGAGGTAGATGCGTGGAGAGGGTAGATGCGTGGAGAGGGTAGATGCGTGGAGAGGGTAGATGCGTGGAGAGGGTAGATGCGTGGAGAGGAGGTAGATGCATGAGAGGAGGGAGATGCATGAGAGGAGGGAGATGCATGAGAGGGGGTGGGTCAGAAGCATGGAGAGAAGGTGGGTCAGACGCATGAGAGGACAGGGATCAGACGTGTGGCGAGGAGTGCGGTGACACGCCGTGAGCTCCGGCCGAGGGCAGCGCGCTCGGGAGCTGTTCAGATTCTCGAGGGCCCATTGCAGGCTTCCTGCCAAAGCTGCTCTGAGCTGGGCTCTGGCCGATGCTGGTGCACTGACCCTTGCTGCTGACCGCAGGTCCACGTGGCACCCAGCCACCAGCTACACAGCTCAGTGTTGGGGGCGCTGGACCGGAGCGGGGCAGACGCCCTCGTTCAGGTGTTTGTGGTCTGGAAGCAGAGGCTGGTCCCATCAATTTGGGTTGCCGTGTGGGGGAGGGCATCTCATGCTGTGGGGGGAGGGGGAGGAAGAGGGCTAGAGGGCTCACATAGGGAGACCCCCAAGAAGACACGGGGCAGTGAGGGGTGACACCAGCTCAGGACCCTTCGGACAGGGGGAAGCCTGAGGAGTGGCCAGGAATCCAGCTTCCCGGTCACCTGGGAGGAGTCCAGTCCAGTCCCCAGAGGCAAGCAGACCCTGGCGACCGAGATGCCCGATGCCCCGGGTACTACACAGTCTGGCCCGGGAGGCGATGGGCAGTGAGCGGCCAGGCGCTCTCAGCTCTTCCACACAGGAAGTGGTGGGGGTGTTGGCATGGGGGGTAAGTAACTAGCTGTGGGTTACACGAGACAGCTCTGGGGACACATGGAGCTCTGGGCTGTCAGAGCTCCATGCAGGACACCAGTGGCTCCTTGGGAAGACGCCTCAAGGGTGTCAGTATGAGCGGCACTGATTAGACCCGAGTCAGGCCGCATCCGGCCCACGGTGCTGGAAAGGACCTCCTCCCGCCACAGCCTTCCCGCTTCCCCCACAGGACAACGGAGAGCCCTGGCTTCTGACTCTCCAGGGTCCACGTGGCTTGGGCCCTCCCTCCCTCCCCCCAGGGTCACCCAGCAGAAGGGCAGATTTCCGAAGCAGGGTTCCCTGAAAGATGGCAGTGCGCAGCCGGCGCCTCAGCGACCTGGGGTAGCGCCGTTTGCTCCAGGAGACGCCTTGGGAGGGAACGTCGCCCAGGCAGCTGCCGCAGAACCGAAAGGTCTCCGCTCGCTCCTGCTGAGACTTGCTAAAGTTTAGATGAATGGAAATCCACCTTAGCCAGGTCCCCTCACTGACTGTGACTGAGATTGAGGCCTGCACACCCACCGCACGGGCAGGACGGCAGGCACATCCAGGCACGTGGGAGAGATCAGGACATGCGTGAGCCAGGACAAGGTCACACAGCATGCACTGTTCTCTCCTCCTCCTCTTCCTCCTGGATTTGCCTTCTTCTTTTCTTCAGGGGTGGGCAAGACAACTCAGAGGGCAGGCGATTGCTAACAAACCCGGAAACCTGAGTTTGATCTCTGGAAGTCCACATGGTAGAAGGAGAAAAGTGACTTTCAAAAATTGTCCTTTGGCCCTTGGGGCATAGCATGCCCGCACGTGTCCCCCTACCGCTCTCTCTTTAACGGATAAGCAACTGTTTTGAAAGATGACATCTTGCCTACCTTCACCCCAGAGCAGGGCCCACCTGGAAACACAGGTGTGATGACAAACGAAGGTTCTTTGCTCTGCTGAGACCGACGCTCGGGTCCCCTGGGGTCCAGCATCTCAGACCGCAGCCCGCCCTGCGGTCACTTTGGTCACTCTGTCACATCGGGCACCAACCCACCTCCATCTCCGTCCCCAGCTGGCTTCCCCCTGGGGAGCAGGCTTGAGATCGCTGGAGCTGTTGAGGCCTTACCAGTCACTGTGCCCACTAAAGGACTCACCCAAGTGGAGTAGGGCCTGCGGATGGCGCTTTAATAAGAAAACAGGCCGTCTCTGTTTTAATGGGGCTGCCGCGGCACCTGCAGAGCCCCGGGCGGAGGCGCGTCATTAGCGGGAACAGCTCAGTCCAGCTTTGAACTTGATAATCATTACAGAATCCGGGCTTCGCATATCTCCCCAGAGACTTGGGCTTCACTTTGCTGTTCTCCTAATAAGGAGCATTCTTCCAGAGAAGTCATTATATTTAAAAAAAATCTAGAAAACAAAACTAAATCCCATACACACATCTACGTTCCTGTAGGGATGTGTGTGGTTAGTCACTCGATCCTGCGGCCCATGGAGCAGATCAGCCCAGAGACACATGTGTCCTGGCCTGAGAGGAGGCCAGGTAGGGTGGTAGGTTCCAAATGGCACGAGCTCAGGAGGAAACCACGAGAGCTGCTGGAAGCCGAGTGAAGGCGCTGTGCTGTGCAGGGCCCGCAGGACACGCAAGGAAGCATCTGCCGGCCGAAGCGTGCACCTCTCTCCGTCTGCTGTGTTCAAGGGTGACCCCTGACCCTCAGCATCCATCACTCCTGGAAGCCGCAGGCTACCCACAATGCTCAGCATCCATGACTCTGAGGAGGTCCACCGAGGCCTAGGCCAGAAAGACGGGCAGGTCTCATGTGCTGAGACAGAGAATCCTCGTGGAAGCTTCTCTCCAGGGAGCTTCGTGGCTGCGTGTCTCAAGCCAGCGCAGGTTTGACAGATGGCTTTAGAAACACTCAGAGCTTCCTGGCAGAGTTGGAAGGTTTATGCTTGAAGTATTGGTTTTTATCTTATTTGAAAATAATTATCCAGATAAATATTAATCTTGGACAGCAAAGCAACCAGGAAGCACAAAGACTTCCTAGGAAGGAGACAGAGGGAACCGTCACCAGAGACCTGAGCACAGCTGTGCCCGCGGGCAGACAGCCGCATCTCTGCCTCCCACCACGCCCCGCCCAGCACTGCTTGACCCAGGGCATTAGCTTCGCCCTGTGCAGGCGGCACTTGATCTCAGTGCTCTGCGTGGGGAAGATGCACAGAGCCAGCGACATGCAGGACTGCTCAGGCCTATGTGGGGTGCCGAGAGGCCCGGCGAGCACTGAGTAGTGACCGGTCCGTGGGGGTGTGGGGAGGCTGGCGCAGTTGATGCCGTAGTGGTCCTTGTCCGCACTAACGGACTCATCCCAAGTAGAGAGGGGCCAGTGGATGCCCACGGGGCTGTCTGCGCAGGTGCTGGGTGCAGTGCTGCTGGCTGACAGCAGGCCCGGGGTCTCTTCATCACGGCTCTACTCTGAAGTCCATCAAGGCGCTAATCGAGCTGGTGTCCGGCGAAGGTGCCCCATTCCCACGGGCTGCAGAGGTGAGCTCTTGCGGGTCTTCCTTCCTGGCCACACGGACCCTTGGAAAGAACAGCAGAGGAAAGCAAAAGGTTCTTGGCTCTCTTTCTCCTCTCTTAGAACACAAGGCCAACCCGGGGTTGGGATCTATGGCTGCTTCGCCAACGCCTGCAGTGTTGCCTGCGCTGGATATTGATAGAAGAGGGGACGGACCGTTCCATTTAGATTTCCATGCTTACCGGGGACGCAGCCTGCTTTGTGTCGTGGGGGGGGGTTATAGGTCAGAGTTATAAGCCTTCAGAAGTCAGGTCTCCCCATTCCCCAGGTGGGAATTCTGGGGATGGAACTCGGGGGTTCTGCAGGTTTGGCAACACAGGCGCTCTATCTGCTGCCATCTCGCCAGCCTGAATTTCATGGCACCTTAAGTCCTTCTCTCCTCCGGTGTGGTGTGTCTTCTGTTGGTGGGCTGCCTGTCCACTGGCCGAGCTATGCATGTCATTTAGTTCTCTCTCTGTAGACTGCTTAGCCCTGTGACCGGAATCTTTCCATGTCCCGGCCCCTCCATTGCGGTCACTGCCTTGCTGCATCTTTGAGTGACCGCCACACAGTTCCAGGCACCCTGCCCGCCTACTGGATGGGTGTACCTGCGTGTCTAGGTGATGGATCCCAGGGAGGGGTGCACCACCCTTGGCACTCTTACAGCGAAAAACGGCCTCATTTCCCACCACGGAAGAGTTCTCCGAAACCTTAGGAAGTTCTGGGGTTCATGAAATAAAATTTGATAGGGGGTAAAACTGGGACATAAACCGTACCGTCACAGCCGGTTGCCTCCGGCCGGGGGACACCAGTAGCTGCTTCCTCTCCCCCCTCTAATCTCCGTTCAATTTGCAGCTGTGCAGTATCCCTTCCCTGCGCCGCCACACCTGTGGGTCCTGCTGACTCTTCCTCTTCTGATGCTGCGATCACCCGCTTACACGCTGCAGAGTTTGTCCTCGGTGCGTTGTGCAGGGCTTCACATCTTGCTGGATGCCTGGGGAACGCATCTGTGAGTGCCCAAATAATGCCAGAGCACAAGAGTGCTTAATAAATATCTCAGTGGACAAAAACAGTCTTGACAACTTACAAGGATGCGGCCTGTTCTTCCCCAATGTTTTCCATTGGGTTCTATCAGCCGTGGAGCAAGCAGGAGAGCGAGCGATCGAGGGCTGGGAAGAAAGATGCGGAGCCTTGTGGGCATCTCTTCTGCTGCAGTTTGAGCCTTCATGGCCTAGGTGGGGGGTGGACAGGGTGACATCCCAGGCCCAGCGCTCTTGCAACTGACTCTGTGCTCCTGGCTTAGGAGGTGGAGGGTGTCTTGGATCTTAGAAACCTTTCTGAGTGTAAGATGCGGAGGGCAGGGAAGGTTATTTGTGTGGAAACGTCAGACACCGTGCAAAGCAGCGACCACGCTGAACGTGAAAGACTCCTCCCTCCTGGAGTTTCAGCAGTGGAACCTGCAGGGTAATCTGTCATGGGCGGGTTTCCTTCCAGTGGAGGGCCACTGGGTCCCATGGTGTCAGACCCCCACACCACCAGCCAGCTCTGAGTCGGCCAGTGTGGTTAAGCACTCCTCGAAAGAGGGTTCATTGCCACACGCAGGCAGCAAGGACGTCGGTACCGGGCTGCCCCCACGTTAAGCGAGGGACCCGCAGTACCCGGCTGCACCTCACTTCCGGGGACCCACATGTACCCCGGGCTGCACCTCACGTAAGCCGAGGGACCCATGTACCCCGGGCTGTGCCCCACGTGCCAAGCTGATCGCGGTGTACCCCGCTGTGCCCCCCACATGCTAAGGTGAGGAGACAGTGACGTGGCCTTATTTGGTAACTTCTTTTCTGGCGTTCCCACAGAGACGCCGAGGACCTGTAGCGTGGGTTGCTCTAAAGAGGGGCCTTTGGGACCGTGAAACCCGCAAGAACTTTGCTTACCCCACCACCCACGCAGACACCCCTCGATGACCTGGAGAAACCCCCGCTCCCCTCCTGCTCCCATCTCTGCCAGAACTCCCCACGTGGCTTCAAGCAGCCGCAGGTGGTTCCTGAGTCCTGAGGGGACTCACCAGTAGCAGTCAGCCACGGGCCCCAGCAAGTTGTTTCACTTGGCCAAATGTTTAAAGACCGCGACACCTCGGTCTTTACCCTTAGAAAGGGTCGAGGCCCCAGCATCCGGGAGGCCACAGAGGCGGACTGAGTCCAGCACGTCTCATTTCCTGTCCAGGGGAGTGCCGGTTGGTCCTATCAGAACTGCTTAGAGAAAGCGACAGGAGAAGAGGACCCGGGCTTTTGGTCTCACCTAGAGCACTGAACCCCACGCTGGAGACAGAGCCCAGACCTGACTTGTGAAAGCCAGAGCAGCCCCGTCCCCTGGACCCCTGAATTTGCCGCTGGCACTTTGCCCAAAACCCTCCCACTGCACCTTGAGGGAACTTGGAACAGAGGCAAGGGACAGCAGAGCCCTCCAGCCCCTGGGCTGCAGGCGTGATGGCAAGGGTGGCTCTGCAAGGCGGCGGGGGCACCTCCCTCGCAGCACACCGGCCACGTGCATGAGATTTACACTGCTCGCACGGAGACAGGACACAGAGAGTGAGAATGTTTCTAATCTTCCATTCTGCTGTGGAAAGCAGGCGAAAACAACTCTGAGAGGCAAATTCGTCCCTGATACCACCTCCCCCCCAGCCAGCGGCCCGGAGCAGTAGAGGCTGACCACTCAGCCAGCAACACCTTTTTCTGGAAGATAGAAGGGGTGAGACCAGAATCAGAGAGCGGCGGCCTCCTGCCCCTGGGGTGACCTCAGCCAGAGGCGGAGGGAGGTCCCGCCCTGCAGGATGCCCCCATAGAGACTGAAGGGGTGCTAGACAGCAGGCGGCATGGACAGAGTCATAGTGGACTGGAAGCAGGTTCTGGGGTCCACACTCTCATGGGGCTGCTCCCCAGGCGAGTGCACTGCAGGGTCCATGCAAAGTGTGGTGAATGCGATTGAGGACACTTTGCTCCACACTTGAGATCGACCAAGAAAACAACAAGATTGCAATTGTTCTCATGACAAAAGAAACAATTGGTGAGGGTGATATGCTAATTAGCTCATGTGACAATCACCCCTCCAGCACGCGGATATCACAAACATCACGCACACCTCTTCTGTGTATGTAATTTTTGTCAATCATAAACTCGATAAAGCCGGGGGCAAAGAAGACAGAATTAGACATGGCGTGTGACATGCTTTCGATGTTGTGGGGAAAGGGGGGCGCCTGAGCCCCAGGGATGGGTCGTCGTAGATCTGCACATTCTCTTTTCCTCCTCATCTTTATCCTCAGGGGCATCGCGTGTGTCTGCGAGTGTGGGGCCTGAGAAGCTAGCCGCTAACGCCAGCTCACGACTCCTTCCTGCCTTACGCGGGTCCTCAGAGCGGGCTTCCCTGGGGGGGCACCGCTCCCACTGGGGCGGCGTCGCTTGGCTGGCGATGGCCAGGCTCACTGTCCCTGCCTCAGGGCCCCTCAGGTGCCAGCCCCTCCCCCTCCCGGTGGGGCCCAGAAACCTATGATTGTCCCATCCCCCACCCATCCCTGGAGCTTGCGCTTACCTTCGCCGAGAGCTACATTATTTTACTGTTATTTATTCTCCTGACTCATGAAATCACTCTCAGGATGCCAGTACAAAATGCTAAAAAGAATTAGCAAAAACTGCATAAAGTGGATGAAAGATGTTGGGTTTCTTTTATCTCCTGAAATATGAATTTGAATAATTTCCCTTTATGATCCGAGAGAAAGAATTAAAAACCGCATGTGCGGTGTACACACACACACCCACACACACACACCACACACACACACTCGCTCCTTTAAACTGAAGTTTAAAAAGCAGAACAAGACAAATCCCACACAATCTTGGCCCAGTACCAACAAGGGCGGGAAAGATACTTCTGGCTGGTCCCTCAGTGCAGCTGGGACAACTTGACCCTCCTCGCAGCTCACCTCCCCACACCTCTTGTTGGGAACGACAGCTGTTCTTGGGCATCTGTAAGGTCTGGCTGCCCAAGCCTTGGGATGTAAAGTGGCTCTAGTCAGAGGCAGAACGGCGTCCAGCCAGGCCACGGATTGACCTAGTTGAAGCAGGAAGACGCATACAGGCTGGTGAGCGCCGGGAGGTCATGTGAGAATACACAGGGAAGCCACAGCCATGGAAGAAGCAGGTTTCAGAAGGTCTGGTGGTGGGAAGCTCCTTGCCTCCAGAATCCCCACCCATCCTCTCCCAAAGTTCTGACCACTTGACCCAGGCAAGACCAGCACCGGGTCACCTCAGACAGACTTAGGAACTCTGACCCAGGAGATGCAGAGCGGGTGGGCCGGGCTCTGTGTAGGAGGGGAGAGTGAAAGCCACGGCTGAAGTTGGTGCAGCCAGAAGAGAAATTGCTGGAATGTTGGCCCACGAAGTCAGTCAAGCAAGTGTTGTGCCTAGAAGCAGCCCTCAGTGGTGGAGGGAGGTGCGGCTAGCGCATGGAGAGGATGTGTGTCAGATGCATGGAGAGGGGGTAGAGGTGTGAGGAGAGGAAGTAGCTATGAGAGGGGGTGGATCAGAAGCATGGAGGGGGGGTAGGTCAGATGCATGAGAGACATGGGTCAGACTCATGGGGAGGAGGTAGATGCATGGGAAAGTTAGATGTGTAGAGGGAGGTAGATGTGTGTGAGAGGGTAGTGCGTGGAAAGGAGGGATGCATGGAGAGGGGGGATGTGTGTGAGAGGGTAGATGCGTGGAGAGGAGGGAGATGCGTGAGAGGAGGTAGATGCGTGGAGAGGAGGAGATGCGTGGAGAGGAGGGAGATGCGTGGAGAGGAGTAGATGTGTGGAGAGGAGGTAGATGCATGAAGAAAAGTTAGATGTGTAGAGGAGGTGATGCGTGGCGAGGGTAGATGCTTGGAGAGGAGGGTAGATGCGTGGAGGGGTAGATGCGTGGAGAGGGTAGTGCTGGTGGAGAGGGTGATGCGTGGAGGGTAGATGCGTGGAGAGGAGGTGATGCAGAGAGGAGGGGAGAGCATGAGGGAGGGAGATGCATGAGAGGGGGTGGGTCAGAAGCATGGAGAGAGGTGGGTCAGTCGCATGAGGGACAGGGATCAGACGTGTGGCGAGGAGTGCGGTGACACGCCGTGAGCTCCGGCCGAGGGCGAGCGCGCTCGGGAGCTGTTCAGATTCTCGAGGGCCATTGCGGCTTCCTGCCAAAGCTGCTCTGAGCTGGGCTGGCCGATGCTGGTGCACTGACCCTTGCTGCTGACCGCAGGTCCACGTGGCACCCGCCACCAGCTACACAGCTCAGTGTTGGGGGCGCTGGACCGGAGCGGGGCAGACGCCCTCGTCGTTGTTGTGGTCTGGAAGCAGAGGCTGGTCCCATCAATTTGGGTTGCGTGTGGGGGAGGGCATCTCATGCTGTGGGGGAGGGGGAGGAAGAGGGCTAGAGGGCTCACATAGGGAGACCCCCCAAGAAGACACCGGGGCAGTGAGGGTGACACCAGCTCAGGACCCTTGGACAGGGGGAAGCCTGAGGAGTGGCCAGGATCCAGCTTCCCGGTCACCTGGGAGGAGTCCGTCCAGTCCCCAGAGGCAAGCAGACCCTGGCGACCGAGATGGCCGATGCCCCGGGTACTACACAGTCTGGCCCGGGAGGCGATGGGCAGTGAGCGGCCAGGCGCTCTCAGCTCTTCCACACAGGAATTGGTGGGGTGTTGGCATGGGGGTGAGTAACTAGTGTGGGTCACACAAGACAGCTTGGGGACACATGGAGCTCTGGGCTGTCAGAGCTCCATGCAGGACACCAGTGGCTCCTTGGGAAGACGCCTCAAGGGTTGTCATAGAGCGCGCACTGATTAGACCCGCGTCAGGCCGCATCCGGCCCACGGTGCTGGAAAGGACCTCCTCCGCCCACAGCCTTCCCGCTCCCCCACCGGACAACGGGAGAGCCCTGGCTTCTGACTTCTCCAGGGTCCACGTGGCTTGGGCCCTCCTCCTCCCCCCCAGGGTCACCCAGCAGAAGGGCAGATTTCCGAAGCAGGTTCCCTGAAAGTGGCAGTGCGCAGCCGGCGCCTCACGACCTGGGGTAGCGCCGTTGCTCCAGGAGACGCCCTGGGAGGAACGTCCGCCAGGCAGCTGCGCAGAACCGAAAGGTCTCCGCTCGCTCCTGCTGAGACTTGCTAAAGTTTTGATGAATGGAAATCCACCTAGCCAGGTCCCCTCACTGACTGTTGACTGAGATTGAGGCCGCACCCCACCGCACGGGCAGGACGGCAGGCCGCAGGCACGTGGGAGGGATCAGGACATGCGTGAGCCAGGACAAGGTCACACAGCATGCACTGTTCTCTCCTCCTCCTCTTCCTCCTGGATTTGCCTTCTTCTTTTCTTCAGGGGTGGCAAGACACTCAGAGGGCAGGCGATTGCTAACAAACCCGGAAACCTGAGTTTGATCTCTGGAGTCCACATGGTAGAAGGAGAAAAGTGACTTTCAAAAATTGTCCTTTGCCTTGGGCATAGCATGCCCGCACGTGTCCCCCTACCACTCTCTCTCTTAAGTAAGCAAAACTGTTTTGAAGTGACATCTTGCCTACCTCCACCCCAGAGCAGGGCCCACCTGGAAACACAGGTGTGATGACAAACGAGGTTCTTTGCTCTGCTGAGACCGACGCTCGGGTCCCCTGGGTCCAGCATCTCGACCGCAGCCCGCCCTGCGGTCACTTTGGTCACTCTGTCACATCGGGCACCAACCCACCTCCCATCTCCGTCCCCAGCGGGGCTTCCCCTGGGGAGCAGGCTTGAGATCGCTGGAGCTGTTGAGGCCTTCCAGTCACTGTGCCCATAAAGGACTCACCCAAGTGGAGTGGCCTGCGGATGGCGTTTAATAAGAAAACAGGCCGTCTCTGTTTTAATGGGGCTGCCGCGGCACCTGCAGAGCCCCGGGCGGAGGCGCGTCATTAGCGGGAACAGCTCAGTCCAGCTTTGAACTTGAAATCATTACAAATTCGGGCTTCGCATATCTCCCCAGAGACTTGGGCTTCACTTTGCTGTTCTCCTATAAGGAGCATTCTTCCAGAGAAGTCATTATATTTAAAAAAAATCTAGAAAAACAAAACTAAATCCCATACACACATCTACGTTCCTGTGGGATGTGTTTGGTTAGTCACTCGATCCTGCGGCCCATGGAGCAGATTCAGCCCAGGACACATGTGTCTGGCCTGAGAGGCGGCCAGACATATACACACATACACACATATACATAGACACACACAGACACACATACATATACACACACATACACACATGCACATACATACACATACATACATATACACAGACATATACACACGCACACATATACACACATACACACATATACATAGACACACATATACACACACACATACACACATACACACACATATACACACGCACACACATACATACACATATACACACATACACATACACGCACATATACACATACACACACACACACATGCGCGCGCACGCACAGTGGCTTCAGGAGCGTTCACGGCTGCAGAGCCCGACACCTACAGTCAGGAGAGGACCTGAGGTCTGTCAAAGGTGAGAAGGTGATGTGTGTCGTCTCCTGACCGCGGAGAAGCCACCTGGTCTTCCCAGACCCCACACGTAGCCCCTCGGGTACTTCGACCTCAGGAGACCCTTGGTAGGCAGCAGCAGAGGGCACAGGCTGCCACCAGCAGGGGTTGCATGGTGACCACCAGAGAGGGAGAACCACTGGATGGGCACCTGAGTCTGTGTCAACAGTGAGTGTGTGGGAGGAGGAGGAGTATCATGTGCCGATCGCTCCTCGGCCACCTCCTCGCCCACTTCCCGCTTCCTCGCCCTCCGTGACCACCCTGGAGACCAGTTCCCTGCCATGTGATGGTGCCGCATCCCGAGTCCCTCCTGCTAAGACTTGGACTCTGAGCTCCCTCTTGACACTCAGGGCCCCTCACTTCCTGAACATTCTGCTGTGCTCTGCATCTGTGTTTTCTCGTCTGCCGGAGCTCAGTCTAGCATCACCTTCTAGGACGCACGAGCGCTGTGTGTGGGGGTCTTTTTCCTCCTCTTGCCACTCGGTCACCTTTCTACACTGTGTGGCTTTGCTTTTCTTCTGCCCATGGCGGGACTTGTGTGCATCTGTCTGTCCCACCAATCGCCCCCCACAGCCCACTCTTGCTGTCCCTGCCTCTGTCTCCTCAGCGGACGAGAGTCAGAGGACAGCTGAGCTCAAGGCAGCGATGGAGGGTCACCTGCCACCGGGCACTGGTCCGCACACAGCTGATGGGATTTCCTGCTCTGTGTGTGTTGTGTGTGTGTGTGTGTGTCTGTATATGTTTCTGTCTGTGTGTTACATGTGGGTTTATGTCTGTGCGTGTATGCTCCATCCATACTGGGATCCTGCAGGCTTCGGCCTATGGGAAATTCAGACAGTCATTTCCCCTGTATCTCCACCCTTCCCCAACCTGAAGGCCCCGCTCCCAAGCCCACCCATCACACCTTTACCTCTGAAGCACAACTGCAGCTCTTGCCCTTGTCGCCTTTCGAGGAAAGATGTGGTTGTTTTGTGAGCAGTCGAGTGCCCAGCAAGAACATCACTCCACCCCCTCCTTGGAAGTGGCGATGGTCAGTCCCCGTTCTTCACGGTTAGATTCTCTAAGCGCATCCCGGGGGCTCTGGGGAGACCTGACTGCCTCATCCGAGTGCACTGTCCCCGGCTGCGTCTTTTCCTGCTGCTCAGGGACATGGGGGTGATTTTTGGAGCCACAGCAACCCATTTGTCAGCCGCGAGGGAAAGACCTAGAAAGTAGAGACCTTGATGCTGATCTCCTGGGCTCATTACACCAGAGTTCTGAGAGCAACTCGGATTTCTCCTCAGATGACATTAACGAAGCCTCGGCTTTCTTTGAACCACTGAGCTGAGACGCTGCTATGAACAACTGAAAGTCCCTCCTAAGGGGGGGGCATGCCTCGGAACGATCTGCCCAGTGGAGCAGCTGGCGTTAAACCCCGCCCACTCACCAGACGCGTGAGCCTGGCCATCCACACACAAGGAGCTGGAGACCCACAGGTTATCCACGTTTCCAGCAAGCGGCAGAGCCGGCTGCTGACCTAGTTCCGTGTGCGTCGAGATCTGCCAACCCGACCAGGCCGATCCCCCCTTGCCGGTGGCACAGTGGAGAGCAAGCTTTCTACTCGGCATTTGCCCGGCAGGCCTGAAGTACAGTTGAGATGGCAGGAGGGGGTTCTAGGGACACCAGCACTGGCCCCAGGGGTTCATCCCAGGCCCCCAAAGACTCTCCATTCTATCGGTGGACTGTGGCCTTGGGGCGGGGCCTGTCCCTCCCACGGACAAGCAGCAGTTAATCCTGCTGGGCCGCGTGGTGGAAGCAAGGCCAGTCAGCCCTGGCAGTGGACGGAGCCCCGGCCACCGCTCCTGCCCCTCTCCTGACCTGCGGTGGCTGAAGACCAGGGGCGGCGGCCCGACCTGAGTGTGGAAGGGAAGAGTGGTCTCTTTCCAGCCAAGACCAGGAGTAAGGGAGCTAGAGCCAGACCTGGTGGCTCCTGGATCCTCTGGGGGCTGCAGGCCATCCTCGGGGAGGGGGGGAGAGGAAGGGAGGCAGGACACTGGGACGGGCCAGGAGACAGCGGTGTCCAGGCCCTGGCTGGGGTCCCACAGCACTGGAGGGTCCTCCAGTGGAGGGCCACTGGGTCCCATGGTGTGCAGACCCCCACACCACCAGCCAGCTCTGAGTCAGGCCAGGTGGGTTAAGCACTCCTCGAAAGAGGGTTCATTGCCACACGCAGGCAGCAAGGACGTCGGTTACCCCCGGGGCTGCACCCCACGTTAAGCCGAGGGACCCCGCATGTACCCCGGGCTGCACCTCACGTTAAGCCGAGGGACCCCACATGTACCCCGGGGCTGCACCTCACGTTAAGCCGAGGGACCCACATGTACCCCGGGCTGTGCCCCCACGTGCCAAGCTGAGGTACTCGAGTGTACCCCGGGCTGTGCCCCCACATGCTAAGGTGAGGAGACAGTGACGTGGCCTTATTTGGTAACTTCTATTTCTGGCTGTTCCCACAGAGACGCCGAGGCATCGGTAGCGTGGGTTGCTCCTAAAGAGGGGCCTTGGGGACCGTGAACCCGCAAGAACTTTGCTTACCCCCACACCCACGCAGACACCCCTCGATGACCTGGAGAAACCCCCGCTCCCCTCCTGCTCCCATCTCTGCCAGAACTCCCCACCGTGGCTTCAAGCAGCCGCAGGTGGTTCCTGAGTCCTGAGGGGGACTCACCAGTAGCAGTCAGCCACGGGCCCCAGCAAGTGGTTTCACTTGGCCAAATGTTTAAAGACCGCGACACCTCGGTCTTCACCCTTAGAAGGGGTCGAGGGCCCAGCATCCGGTGAGGCCACAGAGGCGGGACTGAGTCCAGCACGTCTCATTTCCTGTCCAGGGAGGTGCCGGTTGGTCCTATCAGAACTGCGTTAGAGAAAGCGACAGGAGAAGAGGGACCCGGGCTTTTGGTCTCACCTAGAGCCACTGAACCACCACGCTGGAGACAGAGCCCAGACCTGACTTGCTGAAAGCCAGAGCAGCCCCGTCCCCTGGGACCCCTGAATTTGCCGCTGGCACTTTGCCCAAAGCCCTCCCACTGCACCTTGGAGGAACTTGGAACAGAGGCAAGGGACAGCAGAGCCCTCCAGCCCCTGGGCTGCAGGCGTGACTGGCAAGGGTGGCTCTGCAAGGCGGCGGGGCACCTCCCTCCAGCAGCACACGGCCACGTGCATGAGATTTAACTTGCTCGCACGGGGAGACAGGACACAGAGAGTGAGAATGTTGCTAATCTTCCATTCTGCTGTGGAAAGCAGGCAGAACAACTCTGAGAGGCAAATTACGTCCCTGATACCACCTCCCCCCAGCCAGAGGCCCGGAGCAGTAGAGGGCTGACCACTCAGACCAGCAACACCTTTTTCTGAGAAGATAAGAAGGGGTGAGACCAGAATCAGAGAGCGGCGCCTGCCCCTGGGGTGACCTCAGACCAGAGGCGGAGGGAGGTCCCGCCCCTGCAGGATGCCCCCATAGAGACTGAAGGGGGTGCTAGACAGCAGGCGGCATGGACAGAGTCATAGTGGACTGGAAGCAGGTTCTGGGGTCCACACGTCATGGGGCTGCTCCCCAGAGCGAGTGCACTGCAGGGTCTCATGCAAAGTGTGGTGAATGCGATTGAGGACACTTTGCTCCACACTTGAGATCGACCAAGAAACAACAAGATTGCAATTGTTCTCATGACAAAAGAAAGAACTTGGTGAGGGATGATATGCTAATTAGCTCATGCTGACAATCACCCCTCCAGCACGCGGATATCACAACATCACGCACACCTCTTCTGTGTATGTAATTTTTGTCAATCATAACTCGATAAAGCCGGGGGCAAAGAAGACAGAATTAGACATGGCGTGTGACATGCTTTCGATGTTGTGGGGAAAGGGGGGCGCCTGAGCCCCCAGGGATGGGTCGTCGTAGATCTGCACATTCCTCTTTCCTCCTCATCTTTATCCTCAGGGGCATCGCCGTGTGTCTGCGAGTGTGGGGGCCTGAGAAGCTAGCCGCTAACGCCAGCTCACGACTCCTTCCTGCCTTACGCGGGTCCTCAGAGCGGGCTCCTCCTGGGAGAGGGCACCGCTCCCACGGGGGCGGCGTCGCTTGGCTGGCGATGGCCAGGCTCACTGTCCCTGCCTCAGGGCCCCTCAGGTGCCAGCCCCTCCCCCCTCCCGGTGGGCCCAGAGAACCTTATGATTGTCCCATCCCCCACCCATCCCTGGAGCTTGCGCTTACCTTCGCCGAGAGCTACATTTATTTTTATCTGTTATTTATTCTCCTGACTCATGAAATTACACTCTTCAGGATGCCAGTACAAAATGCTAAAAAGAATTAGCAAAAACTGCATAAAGTGGATGAAAGATGTTGGGTTTCTTTTATCTCCTGAAATATGAATTTGAATAATTTCCCTTTATGATCCCGAGAGAAAGAATTAAATAAAACGCATGTGCGAGTGTACACACACACACACACACACACACACACACACACTCGCTCCTTTAAACTGAAGTTTAAAAAGCAGAAAGACAAATCCCACACAATCTTGGCCCAGTACCAACAAGGGCGGGAAAGATACTTCTGGCTGGTCCCTCAGTGCAGCTGGGACAACTTGACCCTCCTCGCAGCTCACCTCCCCACACCTCTTGTGTGGAACGACAGCTGTTTCTTGGGCATCTGTAAGGTCTGGCTGCCCAAGCCTTGGGATGTAACAGTGGCTCTAGTCAGAGGCAGAACGGCGTCCAGCCAGGCCAGCGGATTGACCTAGTTGAAGCAGGAAGACGCATACAGGCTGGTGAGGCGCCGGGAGCAGTCATGTGAGAATACACAGGGAAGCCACAGCCATGGAAGAAGCAGGTTTCTAGAAGGCTCTGAGGGTGGGAAGCTCCTTGCCTCCAGAATCCCCACCCAATCCTCTCCCAAAGTTCTGACCCACTTGACCCAGGCAAGACCAGCACCGGGGTCACCTCAGACAGACTTAGGAACTCTGACCCAGGAGATGCAGAGCGGGTGGGCCAGGGCTCTGTGTAAGGGGAGAGAGTGAAAGCCACGGCTAGAAGTTGGTGCAGCCAGAAGAGAAATATGCTGGAATGTTGGACCACGAAGTCAGTCAAGCAAGGTGTGTGCCTAGAAGCAGCCCTCAGTGGTGGAGAGGAGGTGCGGCTAGGCGCATGGAGAGGATGTGTGTCAGATGCATGGAGAGGAGGTAGAGGTGTGGAGAGGAAGTAGACCTATGAGAGGGGGTGGATCAGAAGCATGGAGGGGGGGTAGGTCAGATGCATGAGAGGACATGGGTCAGACTCATGGCGAGGAGGTAGATGCATGGAGAAAAGTTAGATGTGTAGAGAGGAGGTAGATGTGTGTGAGAGGGTAGATGCGTGGAAAGGAGGGAGATGCATGGAGAGGAGGGAGATGTGTGTGAGAGGGTAGATGCGTGGAGAGGAGGGAGATGCGTGGAGAGGAGGTAGATGCGTGGAGAGGAGGTAGATGCGTGGAGAGGAGGGAGATGCGTGGAGAGGAGGTAGATGTGTGGAGAGGAGGTAGATGCATGAAGAAAAGTTAGATGTGTAGAGAGGTAGGTGAAGATGCGTGTGAGAGGTAGATGCGTGGAGAGGAGGTAGATGCGTGGAGAGGGTAGATGCGTGGAGAGGGTAGATGCGTGGAGAGGGTAGATGCGTGGAGAGGGTAGATGCGTGGAGAGGAGGTAGATGCATGAGAGGAGGGAGATGCATGAGAGGAGGGAGATGCATGAGAGGGGGTGGGTCAGAAGCATGGAGAGAAGGTGGGTCAGTCGCATGAGAGGACAGGGATCAGACGTGTGGCGAGGAGTGCGGTGACACGCCGTGAGCTCCGGCCGAGGGCAGCGCGCTCGGGAGCTGTTCAGATTCTCGAGGGCCCATTGCAGGCTTCCTGCCAAAGCTGCTCTGAGCTGGGCTCTGGCCGATGCTGGTGCACTGACCCTTGCTGCTGACCGCAGGTCCACGTGGCACCCCGCCACCAGCTACACAGCTCAGTGTTGGGGGCGCTGGACCGGAGCGGGGCAGACGCCCTCGTTCAGGTGTTTGTGGTCTGGAAGCAGAGGCTGGTCCCATCAATTTGGGTTGCCGTGTGGGGGAGGGCATCTCATGCTGTGGGGGGAGGGGGAGGAAGAGGGCTAGAGGGCTCACATAGGGAGACCCCCAAGAAGACACGGGGCAGTGAGGGGTGACACCAGCTCAGGACCCTTCGGACAGGGGGAAGCCTGAGGAGTGGCCAGGAATCCAGCTTCCCGGTCACCTGGGAGGAGTCCAGTCCAGTCCCCAGAGGCAAGCAGACCCTGGCGACCGAGATGGCCGATGCCCCGGGTACTACACAGTCTGGCCCGGGAGGCGATGGGCAGTGAGCGGCCAGGCGCTCTCAGCTCTTCCACACAGGAAGTGGTGGGGGTGTTGGCATGGGGGGTGAGTAACTAGCTGTGGGTCACACAAGACAGCTCTGGGGACACATGGAGCTCTGGGCTGTCAGAGCTCCATGCAGGACACCAGTGGCTCCTTGGGAAGACGCCTCAAGGGTGTCAGTATGAGCGGCACTGATTAGACCCGAGTCAGGCCGCATCCGGCCCACGGTGCTGGAAAGGACCTCCTCCCGCCACAGCCTTCCCGCTTCCCCACAGGACAACGGAGAGCCCTGGCTTCTGACTCTCCAGGGTCCACGTGGCTTGGGCCCTCCCTCCCTCCCCCCAGGGTCACCCAGCAGAAGGGCAGATTTCCGAAGCAGGGTTCCCTGAAAGATGGCAGTGCGCAGCCGGCGCCTCAGCGACCTGGGGTAGCGCCGTTTGCTCCAGGAGACGCCTTGGGAGGGAACGTCGCCCAGGCAGCTGCCGCAGAACCGAAAGGTCTCCGCTCGCTCCTGCTGAGACTTGCTAAAGTTTAGATGAATGGAAATCCACCTTAGCCAGGTCCCCTCACTGACTGTGACTGAGATTGAGGCCTGCACACCCACCGCACGGGCAGGACGGCAGGCCGGCAGGCACGTGGGAGAGATCAGGACATGCGTGAGCCAGGACAAGGTCACACAGCATGCACTGTTCTCTCCTCCTCCTCTTCCTCCTGGATTTGCCTTCTTCTTTTCTTCAGGGGTGGGCAAGACAACTCAGAGGGCAGGCGATTGCTAACAAACCCGGAAACCTGAGTTTGATCTCTGGAAGTCCACATGGTAGAAGGAGAAAAGTGACTTTCAAAAATTGTCCTTTGGCCCTTGGGGCATAGCATGCCCGCACGTGTCCCCCTACCACTCTCTCTTTAACGGATAAGCAACTGTTTTGAAAGATGACATCTTGCCTACCTCCACCCCAGAGCAGGGCCCACCTGGAAACACAGGTGTGATGACAAACGAAGGTTCTTTGCTCTGCTGAGACCGACGCTCGGGTCCCCTGGGGTCCAGCATCTCAGACCGCAGCCCGCCCTGCGGTCACTTTGGTCACTCTGTCACATCGGGCACCAACCCACCTCCATCTCCGTCCCCAGCGGGCTTCCCCCTGGGGAGCAGGCTTGAGATCGCTGGAGCTGTTGAGGCCTTGCCAGTCACTGTGCCCACTAAAGGACTCACCCAAGTGGAGTAGGGCCTGCGGATGGCGCTTTAATAAGAAAACAGGCCGTCTCTGTTTTAATGGGGCTGCCGCGGCACCTGCAGAGCCCCGGGCGGAGGCGCGTCATTAGCGGGAACAGCTCAGTCCAGCTTTGAACTTGATAATCATTACAGAATCCGGGCTTCGCATATCTCCCCAGAGACTTGGGCTTCACTTTGCTGTTCTCCTAATAAGGAGCATTCTTCCAGAGAAGTCATTATATTTAAAAAAAATCTAGAAAACAAAACTAAATCCCATACACACATCTACGTTCCTGTAGGGATGTGTGTGGTTAGTCACTCGATCCTGCGGCCCATGGAGCAGATCAGCCCAGAGACACATGTGTCCTGGCCTGAGAGGAGGCCAGGTAGGGTGGTAGGTTCCAAATGGCACGAGCTCAGGAGGAAACCACGAGAGCTGCTGGAAGCCGAGTGAAGGCGCTGTGCTGTGCAGGGCCCGCAGGACACGCAAGGAAGCATCTGCTGGCCGAAGCGTGCACCTCTCTCCGTCTGCTGTGTTCAAGGGTGACCCCTGACCCTCAGCATCCATCACTCCTGGAAGCCGCAGGCTACCCACAATGCTCAGCATCCATGACTCTGAGGAGGTCCACCGAGGCCTAGGCCAGAAAGACGGGCAGGTCTCATGTGCTGAGACAGAGAATCCTCGTGGAAGCTTCTCTCCAGGGAGCTTCGTGGCTGCGTGTCTCAAGCCAGAGCAGGTTTGACAGATGGCTTTAGAAACACTCAGAGCTTCCTGGCAGAGTTGGAAGGTTTATGCTTGAAGTATTGGTTTTTATCTTATTTGAAAATAATTATCCAGATAAATATTAATCTTGGACAGCAAAGCAACCAGGAAGCACAAAGACTTCCTAGGAAGGAGACAGAGGGAACCGTCACCAGAGACCTGAGCACAGCTGTGCCCGCGGGCAGACAGCCGCATCTCTGCCTCCCACCACACCCCGCCCAGCACTGCTTGACCCCAGGGCATTAGCTTCGCCCTGTGCAGGCGGCACTTGATCTCAGTGCTCTGCGTGGGGAAGATGCACAGAGCCAGCGACATGCAGGACTGCTCAGGCCTATGTGGGGTGCCGAGAGGCCCGGCGAGCACTGAGTAGTGACCGGTCCGTGGGGGTGTGGGGGAGGCTGGCGCAGTTGATGCCGTAGTGGTCCTTGTCCGCACTAACGGACTCATCCCAAGTAGAGAGGGGCCAGTGGATGCCCACGGGGCTGTCTGCGCAGGTGCTGGGTGCAGTGCTGCTGGCTGACAGCAGGCCCGGGGGTCTCTTCATCACGGCTCTACTCTGAAGTCCATCAAGGCGCTAATCGAGCTGGTGTCCGGCGAAGGTGCCCCATTCCCACGGGCTGCAGAGGTGAGCTCTTGCAGGTCTTCCTTCCTGGCCACACGGACCCTTGGAAAGAACAGCAGAGGAAAGCAAAAAGGTTCTTGGTCTCTTTCTCTTCTCTTTAGAACACAAGGCCCACCCGGGGTCTGGGATCTATGGCTGCTTCGCCAACGCCTGCAGTGTTGCCTGCGCCTGGATATTGATAGAGTAGGGGACGGACGTGTCCATTTAGATTTCATCTTACCGGTGGATACGCAGCCTGCTTTTGTCGTGGGGGGGGGTTATAGGTCAGAGTACAGCCTTCAGAAGTCAGGTCTCCCCTTCCCCCAGGTGGGATTCTGGGGATGGAACTCGGGTCTGCAGGTTTGCACACAGGCGCTCTATCTGCTGGCCATCTCGCCAGCCTGGAATTCATGCACCTTAAGTCTCTCTCCTGTGTTGGTGTGTCTTTGTGGTGGGCTGCCATGTCCACGCCGATCTTATGCATTGTCATTTAGTTCTCTCTCTGTAGACCTGTCTTACCGGGACTCTTTCCATGTCCCGCCCTCCATGCGGTCACCTTGCCTTGCCTGCAGCTTGAGTGACGGCACACAGTCCAGGACCCTGCCCGTCCTACCTGGATTGGGTGTACCTGCCGTTCTCAGGTGATGATCCAGGGAGGTGCACCACCCCTTGGCACTCTTACAGCGAAAACTGACCTCATTTCCCACCACGGAAGAGTTCTCCGAAACCTCTTAGGAAGTTTCTGTGGGCTTCAGTTGAAATAAAATTTGATGGTGGTACTGGGGACATAAAACCGACCGTCACAGCCGGTGCCTCCGGCCGGGGGACCACAGTAGCTGCTTCCTCTCCCCTCTAATCTCCGTTCAATTTCAGCTGGTCAGTAATCCTTCCCTGGCGGCCGCCCCGACCTTGGGTCCTGCTGCTCTTCTGTCTGCTGCGCATCCACCCGCTGACACGCTGCAGAGTTTGTCCTCGCTGTGGTGTCAGAGGCTCACATCTTGCTGGATGCCTGGTGAACGCATCTGTGATGCCCAAATAATGCCTAGAGCACAAGAAGTGCTTAATAAATATCTCAGTGGACAAACAGTCTTGACATGACTTACAAGGATGCGGCCTGTTCTTCCCAATGTTTCCATTGGGTTCCTATCAGCCCGTGGAGCAAGCAGGAGAGCGAGCGATCAGTGTGCTGGGGAAGATGCGGAGCCTGTGGCCTCTTCTGCTGCAGTTTGAGCCTCTGGCCCTGGTGGGGGTGGATAGGGTGACATCCCAGGCCCAGCGCTCTTGGCAACTGACTCTGTGCCCTGGCTCAGGCAGGTGGAGGTGTCTTGGACCTTAGAAACCTTTTGAGTGTGATGCGGAGGCAGGGAAGGTCTTTGTGTGCAACACGTCAGACCCGTGCAAAGCAGCAGACACCTGAACGTGAGAGACTCTCCCTCCTGGAGTTCAGCAGTGGAACCTGCAGGGTCATCTGTCCTGCAGGGGTCGTTGAGGTTCAGAGACGCTCTCTTTCCTTGGTGGTCGTTTTGCTGCACCTCTGGCTTTCTCAGTCTTTCTTTGCATGCATGCACATGCATGCACACACAGGTGTACACATGCACACATAGGTGCACACACATACATAAACACAGGTGCATGTGTGCACACGACAGCATCATGTGTCAGGGATGAGCAGTGCTGGTATAACACAGGTCACATAGATGATATAGTGTGTCTTTCACACACCATTAAGGTATCAAGGATGAGAAGGCCACATTTGTATAAATGGTGTGGTGGGCAAAGCCCTTCCTGGGGTCCAGTCTTCTCTGCAGACCACCACTCCTGCCGGTCACTGGAGGATGACCAGCTGCTCAGAGAAGACACCTGTCAGCAACCCAGGTCTGACTCAAAGACCACGCAGCACGTAGCACAAGAGTTGTCCGAGGCTTGTTTCCATTCCAGCAACAGAACAGAATAAACACTTTTGCAAGATTTGGTTTAAGAGTGCTGTGGGAATTCAAAACTGTCAAAATAACAAACCAAAATGTGTCAGTATTCCTGATTTGTCTTACCCTCAAATCCACATGCTCAGCCTTGCAGGTTTCCTTCAACACAGTCATTTAAAATTCCCAGCCTGAGAAGGAGCAAGAAATGACAGGCTTGAAAATGAGTTTCAACCACACACACATTCACACATGTATAAGCACATACACTTACATGCACTTAAATACATGTGCATATATATACAGTACATGCACATATACTTACATGCATGCATGTGTAGGTACACATGTGTGTACACATGACACACCCTAAAACACACACACAGTATACACATGTACACACATGCATACACTCTAAAATACATATGCACCCACATACACACATACATGCATATATGTACATACCCTAAACACGTATGTGTACCCATACACAAATGAACACACATGTCCACCCATGCACATATGCACACATTTGTCCACATGCATATGCATGTACAGTTTAACACATATACAGAGTGAACATGATACATACATACAAATGCAAACATACACATATAATGTATGTGCAAATGTGTGAACACACATACAAGTGCATACTAATGTATACAGAGACACATTTACACACATGTACACATATTTGCATATAAGTGTACACACACGAACATGCACACACATGCACACATATTAAATGCATATTCACACCCACTTAGGCGCACACATACACCGTGCATAAACCTGCTCACGCCCACACAGGTACGCACATGTGCGCACACATGCACAGCACACGCACACACTAGGCAGGGTCCGGCATGCGTCATCAGCTTGTGTCCGTGCTGAGAGCACACCGGTGTTTATGATCTCGGTGCACGTTACAGGCCGTGATCTGGACATGGCGCAGCAGGCCGGCTGGGCCTCACGTCCTCGGTGTGTAAATACCATCACCACGCGCTCATGAAACCGCGGAGACGCTGGTCTCCCCAGTTGTTTCCAAAGATTTACCCTTCCTGGACCTTTCAGCGTGGCTCGGTCTGGGGCGTGTTGTGCCTGCTGGGTGCGGGGGGGGGGGGGGGAAGGAATTTGCCGCGTCCTCTAAGCGCCGACCGTCCGGCTGCTCCGGGAAGCATTAAGCCAGTGGGGCTCGAGCGTTTACACCAAGAGCAGCTTTTATCATTTTCTTCCTATTAATCCCATGTTTTAAAATAAAATGGCTCTGACAGCATCTGAATTTCCTGAGTGCTCTTTAATAAGGTCTCTGAATTTCCTTGGTCAGAGTTACGCACCTGCAGGCTGAGCCTCGTGACTGCAGCTTCTGCTTCCTCCTCAGCCCTGGACAGCGCTCTGGGGACAGCAGGTCTGTAGCCTCGTGAGACGCGTTCCCTCCTGGTACTGCTGGCACTACGAAGAAAGTGCCCTGCCTCTGCGTGTGTCAGGAATGTGAGCCAAAGGGCCGGGGGTGGCTCAGGGGAAAGGCGCTGGTCTCACAAGCATGCGGGCGGCATTCAGATCCCCAGAGCCTGCGTGGAGCTGGACGTGCGTGGCGGCTGTGACCCAGCGGAAGGAGGGAGCAGGCGCGCGGCTAGCAAGCCTGGATGACCGGACAGCTCTAGGTTCAAGAGACACGTGTCTTAATCGTAAGAACGGGGGCAAGCAAAGAAGGCTCCTGTCAGCGTCACCCCCCATATGCACACGTCCATGTGCTCCCCTCTCGTCCATGCTCCCACACATATGTGCAAGCATGGGTCCCACACATACGCGTGCAAAACAAAAACACTTGTCAAATTGACAACCAGTCCAGATTAGACCTTGAAAGTTAAGTTGAGGGGCTGGAGAGGTGGCTCAGGGGTTAAGCCTCCGCCTTGCAGGCAGAAGGTCCTGAGTTCGGATTCTAGGCCCCACAAATAGACGCCAGGAGGAAGCGGGGGCGGCCTGCGTTTCTGGTCCTGGTAGGGCGGAGCCTGTGAATCCCGGGGCAGAGTAAACAAGGAGGAGGTGGAGGCGTCCATGGTTGTTCCCGAATTCGTCCGTGGTTCTACACACACACACACACACACACACACACACACACACACACACGCACACGCACACCCATACGCACGCACACACGCACAATTGAATAAATAAATAAAATAGAAGTTAAGTTGAGAGAGAAAAAAATAGCGGCGAGCTCTGGGGCATCCACCTGAGTTGCAAACCTCGGCTGCAGTGATAGCCGCGCTGTGCTCAGAAGACATGGCTCTGTCTCGAGGGCCGCGGCTGCCACCAGGCTCCGGAGGTCCCGGTGATGGGCGGGCTTCCATCTTACTCGCCTCACAGACTGTCTGGGGTGTTTGTGCTCGGGCGCTGGGGCCTTGGGGGAGTTGTGGTCTCTGACGACATCCTGCTCAGCCTCTCCGTGCTCAGCCTGAGCTCGTAGAGAAGCCACCACAGGGCAAAAGCCCCAGGTTAACGTGGGCTGAGAGTGGCTTACAGACCTCAGGTTCGGAAGGGGGTGTGTGGGGGGAACATCAGGAGAAGAGTCATAAAAGAAACCAGGAGGAGGCACAATGGGGGAGGCAGAGGAAGCAACATGCGGGCAGAACGCCCACCGCCCTCTGCAGGAAGGTGGGATCCTCAGTCACCGTCCCACTGAGCAAACTTGATGGTCCAAATGCTGCCTGAGACGCTGTTATTTATTGGTTTGCGTTGTCTCTCCCCAAACACACCGCGTCTTACTCTGTCGCTCAGCCTCCGGCAACAGAGATGCATTATTCATTCCCACAACATTCCGGAGAAGACGCGTCAGAGCGGACACCAGTCAGTTTGTATTTAGGGTTCAGAAGACAGCTTTCCTGGGACATCTGGTGCTACTTGACAGCAGAGGGTCTCCAGAGCAGACCCTCTTTCTAAGGGGGGCCTTGGATCTGTGGTCCTGGTGGGGCGGCTGCTCCTGCCAGATGTGGAAATGCAATTGCCATCACTGTGTTCCCTGCCGACCACTTAGATGTAACCCCGGGCTGCGTCTCACTGACCACTGGACGAGAATTGAATAAGTACTGTGCAGGCGCAGACACAGGCACGCACGTATCTGTGCACTCGGAATGACACATTGCTATTCATGGGCACGTGCACGCAGCACCCAAAGCAAAATCTCATGCGGGTCAAGTGATTTGTGATGTTTCCAGTCATGTTTACAATGCAGAGGATTTATGCTCGGGTCTGTTTGCTGAGCTGCAGCACGGGTCCCTGGGGTTGCTGAAGAAATGAGCTTACTCAAGTAAATGGAGAGAGAGAAAGGGAGGAAGAGAGAGAGAGGGAGAAGGAGGAGAAGGAGGAGTAGAGGAAGAAGAGGAGGAGGAGGAGGAAGAGAGGAGAGAGAGAGAGAGATGGAGGCAGAAGAGGTACTTAGGGCCTTGGAAACAGCCTGAGGCCAGGAAGGGCTGTTTCCATGGATACAGATGCTGGGTCAGGTCCTGTTCCCCTCCTGGGCTCAGGAACTGTCCACCTTGAGATGACCAGGCAACAGAGGCTTCCAGGAGACTCCGGAAGGGCCCTGTGGGAACTAAGGTTGGAGACCAGCTCCTGAAGGCGGCACCCACTCCTTCGTGTGCTGTTCATGGGCTGTCCCCTGCCCCCCATTTCCCCATGGCCCTGGGCCGCCTGGGTCAGCGCGGCATGCTGGGAAAGGCCAGGCCACATTCTTGGGGGTGCGAGAGACTTCCCAGGGAGAAGTGGTTGTCCCACTGCGGTGAGTGGACCTCACACAGCTCTGCTGTGCTGAAGCTCAGCTAGTGTGAGAGCTGTATGCAACAGTCCCACCCTGTCACAGTGAGATACAGGTGTCAACTTGACAATCGAAGACTCAAGCTCTGGGCACATTTGTAAAATTAATAGTTAAGCCCTGAGACAGAAAATTGTCTAATTGATGGGGAAAGACCCAGCCACGGTGGGTCGAACTATTCCCTGGGCGGATGGACAGGGGGGAAGCTGGCACGCTAACTCTGGCCCTCCGCGTGTTCAGCTCCTCACTGAGCAAGCAAGACCCGGGAACTACATGAGCGTGACGTCACCTTCGTGCTCCTCTCACTGCTTCCGTGAGCTGACGTTCTGCAGCAGGCCACGGATGTGCCGTCTGACAAGCCATGTTTGTCCCTCTCTCAGCCGTCCTGTGGACGTGTGGGCCAGTTCCTTCGGACCCCAGTGTTGGTATGCGCCTTCCTGCCAAGCTGCATTAGGGACTGTAACTGGGCCATTGTACGCACCGAATAAAATCTCCTCTTCCCATAACCTTTTCTTGTCATGAATTTGCCAGCAGCATGCAGGAAAACTGTGAAAGAAATTGGAACTGAGAAGGGCGGGTGGTGGTGGGGTTGCCGTGAGACTTAGAGAATTTGGTACCAGGAAGTGAAGTGTTGCTGTGAAACTGACAGACAGAAAGAAGGATGAGCAGCTGCTGCCTGTCTGTGAGGCAGAAGTCAGGACAGAAGGATCTTTCAAGTCCCCTTCACTGTCAGATGAGGTGACCAACTGTACGTGATCTGTGCTGGTGTCACCACCAAGGAAGCGCCATGAGTGGGGAGCTCCTTTGGTTCACTTGTCTGTCCATCCATCTGCCCTGCTTACCTGCCAACCCTTCCCATCGCCTGCCAGTTCATTTATCCATCCATCCATCCATCCACCCATCCACCCATCCACACATCCACCCATCCACCCATACACCTATCCACCCATACACCCATTCATCCATCCACCCATCCACCCATCCATATACCCATCCATCCATCACCCATCCACCCATCCATTCACCCATCCATCCACCCATCCATCCATCCACCCATCCATCCATCCACCCATCCATCCATCCACCCATCCATCCACCCATCCATCCACCCATTCATCCATCCATCCATCCACCCATCCACCCATCCATACACCCATCCATCCATCACCCACCCACCCACCCATCCATCCATCATCCATCATCACCCCTCCATCCACCCACCCATCCATCCACCCACCCGTCCATCCACCCACCCGTCCATCCACCCATCCATCCATCCATCCACCCGTCCATCCACCCATCCGTCCATCCACCCATCCGTCCATCCACCATCCACCCATCCACCCATCCATCCACCCATCCATCCATCCATCCATCCACCCATCCATCCACCCATCCATCCACCCATCCGTCCACCCATACATCCATCCACCCATCCATCCACCCACCCACTCACCTGCCAACCCTTCCATCGCCTGCCAATTCATTTATCTATCCATCCATGCATCCATTCACCCATCCACCCACCCACCCATTCATCCACCCACCCATCCACCCACCCATCCATTCATCCATCCACCCATCCACCCATCCACCCATCCATCACCCATCCACCCATCCATCCATCCATCCATCCATCCATCCATCCATCCATCCATCTACCCACTCACCTGCCAACCCTTCCATTGCCTGCCAGTTCATTTATCTATCCATCTATGCATCCATGCATCCATCCGCCCATCCATCCACCCACCCACCCATCCATCCATCGTCCATCCGTCCGTCCGTCCATCCGTCCATCCGTCCGTCCATCCATCCATCCATCCATCCATCCATCCATCCATCCATCCCACTCATCATGGGCTTCCTTTTTCTACACACCATCTATCCATCTGCCCATCTATCCCTTCCCACCATCTATCCATCCATCCGCCCATCTTCCCTCCCCACCTGCCCTTCAGCCATTCTCCACTGTCACAGGTTCACCTTGGTTGTAAAGGTGTCTGGATCTGGAATAAACTAGCTGCACTGAGCACTGGGCACATCTTTAAGGAATATTCTAGATCAGGTTACTTGCCACGTGTGGGTGGCATCTTCCAATGGCATCCAGATATAAGAAGGTCTGTGGGTGGGAGAAAGTTTGCTTTGAGCTGCTTGCTTCACTTTTGTTGAGTTCATTATGCGGCTGTTGCTCATGGGCTGCTGCACTTGTCTGGCAGAGTTGACTCCGCCTCGAGCATCAGTGCAGTCAGTGAGCAGCTGCTGCTCCTCAGCACACTGCAGGGCTGCGGGGGTCCGTGACCCAGGCTCGCACCAAGGACCTTGTAGCAGTGTGAAGGTGAAGGATCAGCAGAGACGTCTGCAGCCGCCGGTTCCTCCACCTCACCTGCCTGCCACCGTCTCCACAGCAGACGGACTCTTGCAGATGTGGCCTCTGGGCTGTGGAAAAGAGCCCGTCACAGGTGCCCCGGGGGCTCTGCACATGCTGTCATGCCACAAAGGCAGGTGGCAGCTGCATCTCCGTGAACCGGAAGTCTCTGAGCACCAGCCCTTTGGATGTGCTCACTGCAAGGCGCCCACAGTTCCTTCTCCCACCTCGACACGTCCCTTGCATCAAATGTAAAACAACAAATAACTTTTCAGAACGTGGCGTCTGGTTGTAAAGCTCAGAGCAGGACGCTGTAGGTAGTGCAGATTTGGGGGCAGTCAGGTAATTGAACAAGGATCCCTGCGTGGGGGGCCCTGTGAGGAATGGGAGGTATGCTGGGAAGGGCCCACGAGGGCTTTGCGGGAACCAAGGTTCAGCTGCCAACCCTGGGCCCCATAGTATCTGTACTGTAAACCATCTTCCAGTGGAGCTCGGTAAGGCCTCCAGGCCGGCAGGCAGCCCACCCGCGCGTGCCACAGGATGGCTGGTGAGGACAGATTCCTTCTCAGGGCTCAAGTGCTGCACCATCCGGGTCCTGAGAAAGCCCGAGGATGGGCAGAGGCAGACACAAGGAGGCGGGCTTTAGGGAGGAGTCACGGGGGGCGGGCCTTTAGGGAGGAGGGGTCACGGGGGGCGGGCCTTTACGGAGGAGGGGACACGGGGGGCGGGCCTTTACGGAGGAGGGGACACGGGGGCGGGGCCTTTAGGGAGGAGGGGACACGGGGGCGGGCCTTTACGGAGGAGGGGACACGGGGGGAGGGCCTTTAGGGAGGAGGGGACACGAGGGCGGGCCTTTAGGGAGGAGGAGTCATGGGGGGAGGGCCTTTAGGGAGGAGGAGTCATGGGGGGAGGGCCTTTAGGGAGGAGGGGACACGGGGGGCGGGCCTTTAGGGAGGAGGGGACACGGGGCGGGCCTTTAGGGAGGAGGGGACACGGGGGGAGGGCCTTTAGGGAGGAGGGGACACGGGGGGCGGGCCTTTAGGGAGGAGGGGACACGGGGGGCGGGCCTTTAGGGAGGAGGGGACACGGGGGGGCGGGCCTTTAGGGAGGGGGGGACACGGGGGGCGGGCCTTTAGGGAGGAGGGGACACGGGGGCGGGCCTTAGGGGAGGAGGAGTCACGGGGGGGGCCTTTAGGGAGGAGGAGTCACGGAGGGGCCTTTAGGGAGGAGGGGACACGGGGGCGGGCCTTTAGGAAGGAGGGGAGGGGGGAGGGCCTTTAGGAAGGAGGGGACACGGGGGGCGGGCCTTTAGGGAGGAGGGGACACAGGGGGAGGGCCTTTAGGAAGGAGGGGACATAGGGGGAGGGCCTTTAGGAAGGAGGGGACACAGGGGAAGGGGGGACACAGGGGGAGGGCCTTTAGGGAGGAGGGGACACAGGGGGAGGGCCTTTAGGGAGGAGGGGACAAAACAATGGGGGGGAGGGCCTTTAGGAGGAGGGGACACGGGGGGAGGGCCTTCAGGGAGGAGGGGACAATGGGGGGAGGGCCTTCAGGGAGGAGGGGACACGGGGGGGGTGGGCCTTTAGGAAGGAGGGGAGGGGGAGGGCCTTTAGGAAGGAGGGGACATAGGGGGAGGGCCTTTAGGAAGGAGGGGACACAGGGGGAAGGGGGACACAGGGGGAGGGCCTTTAGAGAGGAGGGGACACGGGGGGAGGGCCTTTAGGAGGAGGGGACACGGGGGAGGGCCTTCAGGGAGGAGGGGACACGGGGGGGAGGGCCTTCAGGGAGGAGGGGACAGGGGGGGAGGGCCTTCAGGGAGGAGGGGACATGGGGGGGGAGGGCCTTCAGGGAGGAGGGGACACGGGGGGGGTGGGCCTTTAGGAAGGAGGGGAGGGGGGAGGGCCTTTAGGAAGGAGGGGACATAGGGGAGGGCCTTTAGGAAGGAGGGGACACAGGGGAAGGGGGACACAGGGGGAGTGTTAGGGAGGAGGGGACAGCGGGGGGGAGGGCCTTTAGGGAGGAGGGGACACGGGGGAGGGCCTTCAGGGAGGAGGGGAAAGGGGGGGAGGGCCTTCAGGGAGGAGCGAACGGGGGGGAGGGCCTTCGGAAGGAGGGACACGGGGGGAGGGCCTTCAGGAAGGAGGGGACACGGGGGGAGGGCCTTCGAAGGAGGCGGAGGACGGGGGGAGGGCCTTCAGAAGGAGGGGACAACGGGGGGGAGGGCCTTAGGAAGGAGGGGGAAAGGGGGGGGGGAGGGCATTCAGGAAGGGAGGGACACGGGGGGGAGGGGCTAGGGAGGAGGGGACACGGGGGGGGGAGGGCCTTCAGGGAGGAGGGGATACGGGGGGGGGGGCCTTCAGGAGGGGTGGAGAGGAGCGCTAACCGGATGGCTGCCTGAGGGCTCCTCCGGCCTTGGGCTTCCAGCACCTGCCCTGCCGTGTTCCACGCCTGGCGTTAAGCCCCGAGTCTGGACACATGAGCAGCGTTATCCAGCCCAGGCGCTCAGCTCCTGCTGCACGCCCCAAATGCATGGGGGTCTGCAGAGGACAATGTCATCTGAGAGGCTGAGGGGCCCCCAAGGTCTCTTTCTGGGGAAGATCCAGTCTGTGTGTCCGCGGGAAGCCAGCGACGCCACTCTGTCGTTTTAGATTAAATTGCGCCTGCTGCGGTGTCAACGCCGAGTGTGTTTTAATTCATGTAAATCAACTGCACGTCCCTCAGGAGGCTGCTTAATGTAGTGTCAAAGTTGAATAAATAATAAATAGGGCGCATGAGGGCTCCGCGGCTGCGCCATCCCTGGGAGGCCGTGCTGCGGAGGGAGGAGGCTGGTGCACGCGAATCGTGCAGCTGGACCTCTCGACCGGCCACCTGAGTCACTGGACCTAAGGGACTGGCCACCACTTCCCTCCTGCCTGCACGCAGCAGGTCTGCAGCCTTAGACTGGTTTCCACCTGGGGGTGACTGAGGCCACAGGCTGGCTGGGAGTCTGCGTGTTCCCCACGACAGTGACCAGCATGCTTGGGTGGGACGGTGGGAGGAAGGCGTCCGGCCAGGGACATGCCCAGCTGCACCTCGGCTCCCTGCGGCTGGCAAAGTGGGGCTCTTCTGCTTCCTGCAGGCTTGGCTGAGTCTTCCCAGCCCATGCCAATCTCCACGGGCTTGCCAGGGGCCTTAGCTGCTAACTCTTCATAAGTGCCTCAGAGGCTCAGTCTCCGAGTGTCAGGTTGGCAGTTCTAAGACGCTAACTCCCAGTGACTCCCCGGGACCCCCCTCCTGGCACTGGGCCCCAGTTCCTTAAGGTGGCACCCAGCGCCGGACACTGGGGACTGCGTCTCTCACCCATGGGCCCTTCTGGCCTTCGAGCTCCTCCCCAGAGAGCTCCAAGTGCAGAGCGGCCTCAGAGCCAAGCACAGCGTGACGCGAAGCTGTCTCGGGTCTGCCGGAAGGCGCTGGCTCGCTCCAGCTCAGCCGGGTTCTCAAGCTGGAATGTGACCCCAGAGCCCGAGCGGTCGGATGCCGGAGGAGCTCTGTGTGCCAAGCATGCTGCATCTCCATTGCTGAAGTGTAGAGATGGCGCCCACGTCTCTGGTACGGTGGATAAGACGGAAGGAGCTGGCTCAGGGCTTTGGCCGGCGTCAGTCGTCCCCTCTCGGCACTTCCTGTGCTGTCATGTGACCAGGTCCCTGGCTGCTCGTGTAGACGTGGACTCTCCCGCCATGCTGCAGTGTCCCGGCACGAGTCAGTTTCTCCCAAGCTGCTTTGGTCTTGTGCTGGTTCAACAACAGAGGAGACGCGGCGGGGAGGGAGCCGGAAAAGCGCTACCACTGCCCGCACCTTCCTCCCTCTGCCCGGGCAGCCATCGGGAGGCTGGTGGCTTTGCCACGCCCTTCTGCCACCAGACTCTGCCTCACCCCAGCCCCAGACAACAGAGCCGACCATGGCGGACTGAGTTCTGGGGATCATGTCCCAAGAGACACCTCTCTCCTAGGGGATCTCGCGCTGCCGCAGTGACGGATGCTCCCCAGGAGCGGCCGACCTCTCTCAGAGTGGGACCTCTGGCAGCCCACGGCGGCCGAGGCGAGGGGTGCGTCGGGTGACGTCACATCCCACCACACCCCACGGCACGGGTGGGAGGCCGAGAAGGAGCATCTGACCCACGATGACACAGCAGCAGTCACAGTGAGGAGGAGGAGGGAGCCAAAGGGTGTCAGACCGCAGAGTGAGGCGGCTTCTTGCCACACCTGCCCACGCGCACCACAGCGTGGACGCAGAGACTTTGTGCGGTGCTCTCTGCCTGTGACCAACCATCACGGCACCTCGGGTCTAGGCCGGGAAGTGCAGTGGGCCGTGTGGCAGTGGGGCCAGTGGTGTGGATCGTGGATCACCCGGGGGGTTGTGCTGGGATGTGTGGCCAACGTGGCCAGCGGGGCCTCCAGTGTGGACCGTACCAGCAGAGCCTGCACCCGCCCCCTCCTGCTCGCAGGAGACCCCTGCAGATGTGGGCCCCTCTGTGACTGAGGCAAGACACCCAGACTGGACTGAGATCTGCAGGCCACTGAGTCCCAGGGTCCTGAGGTCTGCCAGGTCCTGGGACGCCCCCCCCCCCCCGCTCGATTCTCTTCACTCCCCCTGCTCCCTTCTCCCCTTCCCCCTGCTCCCTCCTCCCCTCCCCCTGCTCCCTCCTCCCCCTCCCCCTGCTCCCTCCTCCCCCTCCCCCTGCTCCCTCCTCCCCCTCCCCCTGCTCCCCAGCTTGCCAAGGCTCCTCTGCTGAGCTGTCCTGCACCTGGTCTCCACACTGCTCATTCTGCTCCGCATTCCCACTAATCTCCAGTGTGTGTGTCGTGGAAGAGGCTTCCCTGCCGCGCCATGCTGTCTCCTTACTGGACTTTCTCTGCGCTCTGCCTTCACTTGAAAGCTGTAGCTCTTGGTGTCATTTGCAACTTAATATCAGGCCGTCCCTGGGGCTGAGAGCCTCCCAGAACAAGGGACAAGTCTGCTTGGATTTAACTAGTTCTCTGCCCAGAGTAGGGTTTCAAGAGTCATGCGTGACCAGCTGGACAGGAGAGAACTAGAGGTCAGGTGTGGCAGGGCGTCTGAAGCCCTCCACACGGCCAGGCCTCCTGTGCTCCACAGCTGGGCTCATCGGGGTGTCAGGGGTGTGATGTACCAGCTGCAGAGGACCCGTAGCATCCAGCAACTGACCGGCTCCCCTCCCAAGCCACTCCCCCTTTCCGAAGTCTGCTCACCCTTTGCAAGAACTCTCTTGAGGGTTCTAGTGGAACCCAAACTCTGGGGGTGGCCTTTCGGAGCAGTGGACCAGCAGGGAGAGCACAGACGGGGCTTGACCCGCCTCAACCAGAAGCTCTTGGGAACAGGTGCCCCCAAGAGACACTGAGACACACGCCGGGGAAAACTGGCCAGATTCAGGATCATGACTGGCCACTTGGGGGGCCAAGGCAAGTCACAGGGGGCCTCCTGCCTCGTGGCCTCTGCAGTATCAATGTTGACCTGGTTGGTGCTACAAAGAACAGCAGACGCCACACGGCACCCCGCTCAGCACACGCTGTAGCTGCTTCTCAGCATGGTGACGGCTCTGGCCAGTTTCCTGCTTGTCACTTGGCACCTGCTCCTCTCCTCTCACACCTGTCTTGTCAGCCCTGTGGCTGCGAGACCAGACCTCGCCTCTCCTACCAGACTGCCCAGCGGAGGTTCCGAAGCCTGCAGTCGTCTCCTCCCAACCTCCTCCCATCTCATGTGCGAAGCTCCCTGCTAACCTGGCACCTTTGGGTGTCATGCCAAATGCCAAAAGCACACAGCTGCCAGGAAGCGGGGCCCAAAGTGCTCTCCCACCCAAGCTGCCCGCACCCGGCTCCTGCTCCCCCTTTCTGGGAACCTGCAGTCCCGGGAACCAGTTTGCATTCCCAAGCATGCTTGCTTCGCAGTGCGTGCATGCAGCATGTTTCCACGGAACTGCACAAACTGTGACTTTCTTCCAGGAATGTGCCTGCTTCCAGTCGTGCGGAGGCCTGGTGCTGGTGGACGGAGGGAACTGGGAGCGCATGTTCCGCGTCCTTCCCTTGGCCAGCACGGAAGAGCAGACTGTCGTTAGATCTGTCAAGGCTCTCAGCGACAGCCGCAGCAGGCTCGTCCCCTCTGGGTGTGGACACATGTTCCGGGTCCTCAAGACCCCCAGACGTCAGTCTTCGCAGTGCGGTCCCTCGGCGTTGCAAGAAGTGTGCGCTCACTCAATCACAAGTTTCACTTCCTGGCATCTCCGCTCCATGGGAGGCTCAAGGCTGGCCGCTGCCCCAGACTGTCTCCACATTCAGCCACATCCTGTGCCCCTGTGCCCCACCGAGGCTAACAGGTGTGGCGTCTGTCACCCGCCCGCTCCAACACTCTGCCTGCCCCCACCAGCCCTTCCGCTCCAAAGACTGGGTCTTCCCACCCAGCTGGCTCAGGTTGGTTTTGGGAGCACGGGGCTTTTGGGCACCTCACTTCTTTCACGCCTTCTCCGCCGCACCATGGTGATGAAGGCTTCCCGCGGCTGTGGGGCCATTCTGCACACACCTGGCTCTGGACTGCAGCCCTCTGGGAATAGTCTCTGGCTTCTCCTCTCTGCAGGTGGGACTCTGAGGGTCCGCGGCTTGTAGACGTGTCTGAACTTACAAACGGCGTGTGTGGCAAGATTTAAATACAAAGCCAGTGGCCCGAGAGCCAGCTGCAGCCAAGAGAGGAGGGACCCTGCCATTCAGACACACCACCGCGTCCTCCTTCCTGCACACAGTGGAACTGTCTCCACAATAAAGAGGGGGCCGTCAATCACAGAGAATGAATGGACGACTACCTGGCCGTTCATTTCTCCTGCTCGATCTCAGTAGTCAGAGGCCACTGCACACAGAAACGGGCTGCCAAAGAGTCCAGGTGGCCAAGCCACCCCCCAGTCCCCGCAGGACAGGAGCCCTCCAAGATGAATTCCCGACGTTCACTGGGAAGACGCACAGGGCCCACCTCCCATGTCGCACTTCCTCCGGGAAGTTTCCACCTCCCGCAGGTTCCTTCCCAGACAGCCGGGGACTGAGTGTTCCCACGGGTGGGCCTGTGGGGAGCAGCTGTGGATGGGAATCCAACCCACAATGCACAGCGGGCAGGTGGCCCCCCGGCTGCAGGTCTCCCTCCTCTCTGTGGGCGGGACTTCAGTCGCTGGGCTGGTGCCCTGGAGGGGCCAGACGGGCGGTGCGCAGGCGCTGTGTGCCTGCTGCACAGACGGGATGCGCCTCTGCTTGCACCTGCTGGCCTCCCGGATGCCAGAGCAGAGCAAGGAGACGCCCACGCATAACTGCGTGGCCGTGTCCAGTCGAGAGACAAGCCACACTCCCCCGACATACAAAGCACAGAGCAAGCTCGCATCCCTGGTCCAAAGGGGAGACTGAGGGCCTGGTAAATAAGTGCGGACCAAAGCAAACTGAAGACAAGTTGGGCGGACACCACACATCTGGGTAAATAAGTGCGGACCAAAGCAAACTGAAGACAAGTCGGGCGGACACAACACATCTGGGGCTTATAGTGAACCTCCCCCAACAGGACAGGCTCGTAACCTGAGACGCAACCCACCAGAAGGGAAGGGGACAGACGGGATTCAGGTGGGAACCGTGATAGATTCAGGCATCGACTTGACAGTTGCAGGCTGAGCGTGGGGCGCAGCTCTGAAGAACTGATAGTTGAGGAGAGCCCTAAGCAGGCCTGCAGGAGGTGATCTAATTGATGGAGAAGACCCAGCCCGTAGTGGGTGGTGCTTTCCAGGAGAGGAAGGATCAGGGGGTCCAGGGGGAGGGGCTTGCCCTCCGTTTGACTTTGCTGCTGGTCTGCTGTGGCTTCCTCCCTTGCCACTGCTGTTCTTTGCTGGTGTCAGAGCCCAGCCTCTGCGGCTCTGCAGCACGACTGGAGGGTTGAGGGTTCTTCCGGAATCCTTGGGTCTCCAGCAACTGATTGGGAACACTGAGATGTTCAGCTCAAAGCCGAGCCGCTAAAGCAGCTGCGGTGGACTACTCAGGTTTTATGTAAGTCAATCGAATCAGTTCCACGCATGCAGAAGTCAGAGCGCACTGGCTGGCGCTCTGGGAATCCAGAGGCATCGCCAATGTAGACCCTCTTCTCTCAGGCTGCGAGGAGCAAGGCCGGGGAAGGCCCGGCTGTCAGCATGTGGCCTTGCCCAGGCTGGGCCGAGAGCCCACCACCCACGCCTACCAGGAGCTGCTTCAAATGCTCTTCTCTGGCTGAAGTGGGGGCACAGAACACCACCGTTCTGCAGGGGGGTCTGGACAGGCCCGCTGCTGCGGGTGTGGCTTGGAGAGAGGGGCCGGGCTGTGAGGTCTTCCTGGGCGAGAGGCCGGCTGCTGCCTCACCCCTGAGCCAGCAAACCTGCCGCTCAGGAGCCTGGGTGCAGGGAACGGTGTCCAGCCTCCGGAGCCCCTGCCTGGCCCCCTGTTAATTCACAGGCCCACCCCAGAGGCTGGGAACTCATGGGTCTGGGAAGTGCCCTGAGCGTTGGTTTTTCTATTCATTTCCCAAGTGGTTCCCGTCAGCAGGAGAACGCTCACGTGCCCAACTCAGGGCTGTCGGAAGGGCGCGACCCGCGTTCTAAGTTTCCCTCCCTGTGCAATTCAAGCAAACTAACCCTGAGCCCACTGCCAGCTCTCACGCTCTACGCCTCCAAATTCCACGGCCTCCAAAGGTGCCATTTACCTCACAGCACCTGCTTAAGTAACTACTTCTTGAGTTGGCAAAGAAAAATATCCAAAGAATAAAATCCTCCAAGAGGCCAGGCTTGCTGCTCGCCGGCCTTGCGTCTGGCTGCCAGATGGCACCTGAGGCTGCAGAGGGCAGGAAGGAACGTTCAGTTCACTGCTGAGACCCATGGGTGCGCTGTCAGGGGAAGCATCTCCCATGGGAATCGCCCAGGGTGTCTTTTGTGTGAACTGCCTGTGGGCTCCTGACCGTGACGTCCGCACTCCTTGGCATCCCACCCTTGGGGTCAATTTTCTTTTCTTGCAAGAACGAGTCCATGTCCGCTTTAGAGAGAGAACGAGCTGTGTGGTGGCGAAGAAGATTCTTCCCGGTGGTGAGTCGTGGACAGGTGAGAGCTGAGTTAAACACGCAGAGTGGGAACCGAGGGTTTGTTTGACCCGGGCCGTCACTGACACGTGCCATGCACGCTTGGGGTGGGGTCTTCCCGATTCAATTAAACTGATGGAGAAAATCCCTCGCAGGCACACCCACCCACGGAGGGTCTTTGATTTGAACTGTCAAGGTGACAACCAAGAGTGACCCCACACTGGGCCATGGCAGGTGCCTCCTGAGTGGGCGTCTGTCTCCGCCTAGTGCCCACCCCCTGCCTGGAGTTGGCACAGCCTGCAGACCTGACTGCAGCCCACTCCCCGGACACAGCAAGAGCCGAAGCAGAAATCAGATCCTGTCTTCCTCCTCCACACCCCTCGGTGGACTTCCCCGGATCCTCGGCAGCACGCCTACGCTGAGCGCCGGGTCTGCCGACCGCGGCACGTCTCAGGGATCCTGCGATGCGTTTTCTCCAGCTGGCTGTGCTCTCCACGCAGCAGGGGCCGACAACTCCCCCTTTCCACCGTCCTGTCCTTGTTCCCAGACGCGCCACCCCGCTGGTGGATCTGCTCAAGGTGAGACTGTATGTAGCCTTCATCTGCAAGAGGCTAGCGTCACGGGGCCACGGGGGGGTCACGGGGCCACGGGGGGGGCTGTCTCCATGTAGCTGCGCACAGCTATTCTCAAAAATGCAATTTTTCTATTTTGAGAGAGAGAGAGAGAGAGAGAGAGAGAGAGAGAGAGAGAGAGAATGACATTCCATGGCATTATGTGGAGGTCAGAAGACGCCTCTGATTCTCTCCTTCCACCATGTGGGATCTGGGAACCCAGCGCAGGTCTGCACTGTGCGGTTCCCTTTCCACTCACGTCGTCTGGTCTATGGCGATGTCAGTGTTAGGAAGGTTTTAACAACTTCAGGAGGCACATGGTACCTTGCTTGAGGAAGACACGTCACGGGGGTGGGACCTCGAGGTCCTCAGATGGAAGCCCATCCCCGCTTGCCCTTGCCTGTCTGCCCCCCCCCCGTGATGACAGCAGTGACACGAAGCAGCCTCTTGTTCTGCCTCCAGCCACGTGCCCCGCGATTCTGCTGTGAGGCCCAGGTGACGGGCTGTACCCCGCGATTCTGCTGTGAGGCCCAGGTGACGGGCTGTACCCCGCGATTCTGCTGTGAGGCCCAGGTGACGGGCTGTACCCCGCGATTCTGCTGTGAGGCCCAGGTGACGGGCTGTACCCCGCGATTCTGCTGTGAGGCCCAGGTGACGGGCTGTACCCCGCGATTCTGCTGTGGGTCCCACCATAGTGGACTGTACCCTGCGATTCTGCTGTGGGTCCCACCATAGTGGACTGTACCCCGCAATTCTGCTGTGTGGGTCCCACCGTATGGACTGTACCCCACGATTCTGCTGTGTGGGTCCCCTCTGGAACCATAAGCCAGATGAGTCTTCCTCCCCCGGGTTGGTGGTACGCGAGCCCGTCCCTCGGCAGCTGCAATCCTCCTTGAAGCAGATTGTTTAGTCATGGCTGACAACCGCCCCACCTTAGCGATGGCCACCCTGCGGCTTTGGAAAAGTCATTGCTGGGCTGCCCTGCGCAGACCGCAGAGCCATCAGGAGAGACCCAGGGACTGGGCCCCGTCCGGCTGCGCACAGTGCCCCGGCCAGTGAAGGAGGCAAATGGCCACGAGGGAGCACGAGAGGGGTCGCGACACAGACAACAGCCAGAGCTCCCCACGGTCAGCTGTGGTCGGCTGTGTCCAGCCACGGGCAGCAACTCCTGGGCTTGGGGCTGGAGCCGCCGCCTGGGGCTTTCCACTCACTCTTGAAAGGCTGTGGGCGCAGGGCCGCGGGCTGCTTCGCCAGTGTTTGCCCCAGTTTCTGGGAAAGGACCGAAGCTCCTCCTGCCTTTGAAGCGCTGTGAGGCCAGGACGCCCCACCTCCTCTGCGCTGTGATGGGAACCAGCCCGCTCCTGTGCTCCTCCGTGTCCTTGCGAACCAGGTGTCCCTCCACCCCCACCCCACACCCCCCTAGCAAGTAATCATCTTTTAATTGAAACTCCTGAGCATTTGACATATTGGTAACTCTTCAAATTAAAATCCTCGTGGACTCCAGCTGCATCTGAGCACCAGGGGTCCCCCGAGCGGCCGTCATTATTTGGGGGATGTCACAGAGCATCAGCAATGAGAGAGACCACGTAAACTCAAGATCGGACTTGCTGTCTCAAAGGGAGACTCTCAGGTGATGTGGGCTTGGACCTTAAAGCCTCTTGCGGAGCAGAGGCACCCCAGCTGCAGGGACCCTGCACCCCAGTTTCCCTTCAGACTACACAGTAACACTTGGGGACATCAGAATCCAGATTCTCTCTACTTATGGCAGACTTCTCATGCCCCATGTCAGAAATGTACAGAATGGAAGTGTTTGAGGATTTAGAATATATTTGGGTTTTGAAGTATTTGCATATACATAATGAGCCTCCTGGCAAGGGAGGCAAGTCTAAATTTTTTACATTTTGTATCCACCTACACCTATGTAGCCTGATGGCCATTTTTATATCAGATTTTAATGATTTTAGCTGAAATCATAGTCCCTGGTACGGAACTGACCACTAGTGGACCATGCCCACATGACAAGCCTAGGAATTGGAGATATTTGTGAATTTTTGGTGTTTGGATTTAGGATGCTCTGAGTATGTTTGTTCCTTGTGTTTCCTCAGACACCCCTCCCAATAGTCTGCATGCCGTGAACACACACATGTACATAAGCATGCATGCACATACCTAAACACACATGTGCACACGGTGCTGTACATGACACTGTCCTTACCCGTGGGTCTTCTGCGGGGTGTCCTTACTCCTGGGTGTCTGCCCACAAGGGACACCTCCATGTGCGAGTGTTTCTTGATCATCTCCAGCTTGGAAATGATGGAAACACCGGGCTCAATGGGGCAGGACGAATCTCTTTTCTGATTTCTGGAGGTCCATCTTGACCGTCTTCCTTTTGGCATGTTTGGGAACGATTGGGACCTGCGGAAAGCGATAGGAGACGGAACTGCTGGAGCCTCCACCCCGAGTCTCTCATCCCCAGCTACCTGAGCATTTTAGAGAATCTGCAACACAATTCTTTCACCTGGATGCACACTTTGCAACAGGATTTAGCTGGGAACATAGGCACCTTGGGGGTTACAGCAAGCGCCTGTTTGTCTGTTCCACGTTGGGGGCCTTAGCAGCTGACATCTGCAGGGATTGGTAGACTATCTTCAGTCAAATGTGCATGTAGGTGTGCATGCACATGCATGCGTGGGTGCATTTGTGCATGTGCTGCCATGCATGTGTTCATGTGCTCGTTCACGTGTGCATGTAGTTTGTGTTTGTGCATGTGCATGCATGCCCATTTATCCATGCATTTGTTTGTGCACATTCAGCATGCATTTGTCTGTATACTTGTGCATTTGTTCACGTGCATGCATATGTGCACATACACACAGGCATTTGTCCATGTTCACATCCATTTGTTCATATGTTTATGTGTGTGCATGAGTTTGTTCATATGTGTCCATGCGTGCGTGCTTGAGCATGTTTGTGCGAAGTCGTTGGCAGTGTCCCCTCACCAACCTCTCCCTGCCGGTGGTGGCACTTTCCTTTGTCATCAGAGCAGTCCGTCTCTATTCCTGCTGTGCGTAGGACCATTGGAGCCATTGTTCTCTGCTTGTCGGGTCATCTGTGGAGTTGGGGTCTCTGTCGCTAATCTCTCCCCAGTTTTCCTCGTTGCCTCTTAGCCTCGCGTTGAGTTGGGTTTCCTCTTTCTCACGGTTCAGATGGGTGACAGGTGGTGACAGGTGGGTGACAGGTGGGTGACAGGTGAGAGTGCCCGCCCTCTCCCCTGCTGATGTGGGCTGTGGATGCCGTGAGCGGTGCCCGCAGCTCGTGCTTCTCACAGCCCTTCCCGCCCTCTTCTCCCCTGTCTTCTGGGCTCAATTTCGTGACCCCCCCCCCCGGTTGTTGGAGTGGATCCTGCCGAGCTTTGGGCTCGCTCCTTACTTCCTTCCGCTTGGGGGCTGATCTAATGTCGTCATGGCTGCAGAGCTGTGGGCTCAGCTGTGACTTTTCTCCCGTTGCTTCTCCTCCCGGCTCACGTGACCCCGAGCGCCTGTGACCGTCACAGCACCTGTGGCAGCTTCTCTCCAGAGCTCGGCTGATTCCTTGTCCGGGTGGTTCTATCTGGATGTCACTTGCTCTGTTCCCAGCTCTGACCACCCTGGGAGAGAAATGTGGCCACTTCCAGCTGTCCACTTCCTCCTAACTTCTCATTCCACTTTTTACCTAATACACATTTATGCGTTCATGCTGGGTGTCGCAGTTAGGCACAGGTATCAACTTGACAGTTGAGGGTTTGAGCTCTGGGCACATTTGTAGAGAGTTGATGGTTGAGTTGAGCCCAGAGCAAACCTGCAAGAGATTGTCTAGCTGGTGGGGAAGGCCCAGCCCATGGTGGGTGGGATTAGGCCCTGGAATAAATGATGGAGAGCTGGTTGAGAGAGTCGGCATCCTTGTGTACACTTGTCCAGACATGCTGGTCTGGCAAGTAAGGATTGTCCCTCTCTCAGCCATTATGTGGAGATGAAGTGGCCAGTTCCCTCGGCCCTAGTGTTGGTGTGAGCTCTCCCGTCAAGCTGGACTGAGAACTATAACCAGGAATCATCAGAGAAAATAAACCCCTTGTTTCCTTAAGCCACTTGGTGGTGATTTATCAGCAACCATGCAGATGCTGCAACACTGAGTGGGTCTCCTGTGCCACGGCTCCTGGGGAGGTGGCCTGGGATCGGGGGTGACTCCACAGCTGTGGCTTAGCTCCCAGTGGGGTAAAGTGACTCGGCTAGATGCTCTTCCTGGCAGAATTAAACCAGGCTGCGGCCCTTGCCCTGAGCATCCGCGTCTCACCCGGCAGCTCCTCGCGCCAGCGTGGACAAGGACACAGCTCTGCTTTCTCTACACTGTCAAGCGCAGTTCAGAACAGTCAGGATAATGGGGGGGGGCACCGCCCCAGTTCTTCTCTCTCCGCATTGTTCTTCCTCCTTCTTCTCTGGGTTCCCTTCTGGCATTTTTCCTTCACGGGTTATTTTGGAGCCGACCTGCTAAAATGAATTCTCTGTTTTTCTTGGTCTGAGAATAGCTATATTTCACCTGATTCTTGAAGGATATTTTTCCTGTATTTAAATTTTCAGACTGAAAGTTCTATGTTTCCCACGGTTTCGAAAAAAAAGGTGTCTCACTTCCCTGGGGCTTCCAGGATTTATGAAGAGAAATTTGTGGTTAATGAAAACGTGGGGAGCCTGTGAGTGACGCACGGATTCTGCCCGTCATGGGGATCTTTCGGCTCCAGCCGCATGGCAATGCTTTGGGTTGCCTGTTTATTTATTTATGCGAAGCGTTTCACTAGCATCTCTTAATTATACATAAGAATAGGTTTCACGCATGTGGATGATTCATTTCAATCATATTCACCTCATTATGCCCTCTTGTCCCCTCCTACTCCTGCTGATCTCCAATTCCCTTCTCATTGCTTTGCTCTAAGAAGTCTGTCTCTCCTGCTCATTTCAGATCTTTTCTATTTCTCTCTGGTCACCATTCGTGCGCCACCGAGTCTGTGAGACCTGCGGTGAGTTTTGATTTTCCTGTTGTTATAAGGTTGTTGGTTGTTCCTCAAGTCTTCCACTCGGGAGCCTCTGCTGGGGTGCCCCGCCGGCCCCTGGGGAGTGTCCCCTGACCCAGCAGCGAGAGGCCCTGGGCCCTGCCGCTCAGCACTGACTAGAGGTCTGAGAACAGGGGCTTCCGCGGCACAGACTCGTGGTGGGTCTCACCCTGAACCCCGAGGAACACGTTTCTCTCTCACCCCACGCAGCTTGGCGAGAGAAACCTGGATGTTTCTCATATCCACTTGTGGCATGCTCAGCCACGCCGTGGCAAGCTGCCAAAGGCAGTCCCGTGGCTTCTTCCAGGTCAGCCGTGGTTCGGACACTTGGCAGATGTGTGCTCACACACAGCCGGTGGAGCCGCACGCCTCCTCGCCTGAGTGGGTGATGTACCCGGAAGCCACCCGAGGCTCTGGTGTGGCCGCACATTCAGTGGGAGGAAGGCTCTGGGCATCGTGTGTGGCATCGCACCATCTACTATGTGGCAAGCGCTGGTCAGCGCCTCGGTGTCCCTTGGCTCCAGACGCCTGCATGTAGGTCAGTCCCTGGCGATGACGCAGGCAGGGGGATGACGGCTGCTGGATGACTTGGCTGCGCTAGGTTGAGCCTCCTCCGGCACTGCACCCAGAGCCACGGTCCTCCCATCTGGGGCTGTGTGTACACAGCGTCCTCAGTAACTTCAACTGGAAGCAAATCCTCCCTCCTCATGGAGGTTTCTCCAGTCTGACAGCGAGGCGTGAGATGCGCTCTGTCTCCCTTCTGGCGTTCATGAGTGTGCTCAGTCAGCCGCTGGGCGCTGCGGGTGGGCTCAGTCCACAGCGGGCACTCTGCATCTCCGCATGGTGTGCTGCATGACCGCAGAGATGCCACTGCATGTTCACGCTGGTCACGGAGAGTCTGACGTGGGTCTCTACCCTGGCTCGGGACTCGCAGGAGGCTGGGTCACCTCTGGCCACAGGCCTTGCCTCTGACCCTGAAGCCTCACTCCTCAGAGTGTGCAGCGGGGCCCCTCCCCCTTGCCCTGCCTTCTTTCCGTAAGACCCTTCAGGTTCCACTCTAAGGACATGACCCTGTGGTCGGAGTGCTCCCCCATCCTCAGCCCCACCCCCATGCTGCCTGGGAGCACACGTGTGCTAAGCACATTCAGGATTTGGAGGACCCCATTTGCCACTCTTAAAAAATTTTTTTATTATTATTTCTTATTTATTCAATTGTGTGTATGTGTGTGTGTGTGTGTGTGTGTGTGTGTATGTGTGTGCATGTGTGTGTGTGCGTGTGTGTGTGTGTGTGTGTGTGTAGAACCACGGACGAATTCGGGAACCACCATGGATGCCTCCACCTCCTTCTGTTCACTCTGCCTCGGGATTCACAGGCTCCGCCCTACCAGGACCAGAAGCGCAGGCTGCCCCCGCTTCCGCCTGGCGTCTATATGTGGGATCTGGGATCCGAACTCAGGACTTTCCGCCTGCAAGGCAGAGGCGTAACCCCTGAGCCACCTCTCCAGCCCCCATTTGCCACTCTTTAATTTTAAAATGAATCTCTCGCTTGCCAATGGCACAGTATTCAAGACTTTGCTTCAAGAATATATTATAGGCAGGCGGAGTTCACATCAGATTCCCTGTGTCTATATAAAACCACTTTTTCAGTAGTAGCTGTCACGGGAGAAGAGCGTTTGGAATGAAATCGAGGCACAGACAAAGGTCCAAACGGCTCAGAAATTCCAGGAGTGCAGATGGGTGAAAGGATGAGAAGGACCCGCCAGGACTGGGCTTGAGGGGAGGGCAGTGATGGTGGTGATGGTTCGGGGGAAACTGTTGTGGGGAGCCCCAAAGAGGATGGAGGGGTTCACCTCGTTATATATGCATGCGTCGTGTGTGCGTGCGTGCGTGTGCGTGCGTGCGTGTGTGCGTGCGTGCGTGTGTGCGTGCGTGCGTGTGTGCGTGCGTGCGTGCGTGCATGTGTGTGTGTGTGTGTGTGTGTGTGTGTGCATGTGTGTGTGTGTGAGTGACAAATGAAGGCTCAGCTCTGGGCACATTTGTTAAGAATTAGTGGTCAAGGTAGGCTCTGAGCAAGCCTGCAGGAGACTGTCTGATTGATGTGAGTGGACTCAGCCCACAGTGGGTGGGGCCATTGGGCAGATGGAGAACATGGGGCACTGGTTCAATACTTTGCATCCTTGGCATGCAGACAGTCTGGCAACTGAGAACATTCTCCTGTCTCAGCTGTGGACATGCTGCGGCCAGTTTCCTTGGGTCCTGGTGCGGATCCTGCCAAGCTGGGCTAGAGCTGCCGCTAAGAACTGGAAGACAGAACAAAGCCCCCTTGCTCCCCTCAGCTCTTGTTTGTGAATTATTGACAGCAGCAGACACAGGGCAGCATCCAGGGAGGATTGGGGGAGCGTGTGGGGCACGTGGTTCTCCGGACCTGGGAAACCTGGGGGAGCAGGTGGTTAGCGGAGGTCCCCTTAGGATGGCTGTAAGGAAACACGGGGGGGGGCAGAGTGATGTCACGGTCATCTCTATGAGGTCCTTGGGGCTCATGCTGCAGACAGTGCAACTGTGGGGACCCAGGGACGCCTTGCGGGGACCGAGCCTGGTCCTGCGTTCAGGTCTGACCCGCCACCTGCTTGCTCTTCTGTCCCTGCTGCCCCAGATTGGTCAGATACTGATGTGGCTTGAAAACGAAGCACCCCCGCAGGCTCGTGTGTTAAAGTGTGTCCTCCAACTTGTGATGTTGCCTTTGGAATGTAGTGGACACTTGGGGGGGTCCTGATGGGGGTCCTTGATATGGGTTCCTTGTTGGGGGTTCCTTAATGGGGGTCCTTGATGAAGGGTCCTTGGTAGGGGTCCTGGAGGAAGTTGCTCCCTGGGAACATGGCTTTGAGGGTTAAATCGGGCCCCGAGTCACGTCTGGCTTCTGGCTTCCCGTCCATCTGAGGTAAGCGTCCGTGTTTACCTCGTGTCCCCGCCGTCACGGCCAGCTCAGTGTGTGGGTTGTGCAGACGCGGGTAAGTCCCTCCAAAGCCGCTCGGCGCGACAAGCTCCTCCTCTCTGGAGTTCATTGTGCCTGGGGTCTGGCCACAGAGACGAGAGACCCCAGTCTGGTGGGCGATGCGTCTGCTCTGCTGTGGGCCGAGTCCACAATGTCGCCGTCATTACCGGCATCAAAGCTGAGAGCACAGTGAGCCCCCGGGACCCACCAGGCGCCTCAGCTCAGCGGCAAGGGTCACGGTGGGTCACGGCGCCGCACATCGGCGGGCAGACGTGCTGCGGTCACCACTGATCACCAGCTTGGCAGCAGAGGTCTGACCTGACCCAGTAAAGACCACACCATCCACCGTCCACCGAATGTTTCTTTCCAGCTGTGGGCCAAGTGGATCAGCAAGCCAAGAATCTCTGTGTCATCAGTAAAACCTTGGTAATAACAGACAGACGTGAACACGAAACAGGATGAAAAGTGGGTTTTTAGAAACATGAGTTTACAAAGCAAAGTAGGATTTACTAAACTAAGCACCTGACTGCCAAGAAACCTGGTTGATCAAATAGGCACCTGCTGTGGGCAAAGGTGTCAGTTGCTTACTGCTCAAGACCCCATCTCTTTCGGCAGTGACCTCAGGCTAGACCCGATCTCCACCTGCTTCCGTAGGCTGGATCGTGGGCCCCTTGGCTTGCTCAGCTCTGAAGGTCTTGGCAGTGATGGCCAAGTCACTGGAGCACAGAGAGGCTGGGTGCCACGCTGGGTGCCACGCTGGGTGCCACGCTGAGTGCCACGCTGAGTGCCACACTGTCACGCTGGGTGCCACGCTGAGTGTCACATTGGATGCCGCTGCTTGCCAGAGATGCAAACAACTCTAAATGTCTTTTTCTCCTTGCAGCCTGTGAGCTTTGGGAGCGAGGAGGGAGGAAACAGGGAAATGAGGGGAGAGAGACAGGCAGAGGGCAGGTTTCTCAAGATAACCCGCTGGGAGGGACGACAGTGACTCTTAATTCAATTGAATCCTTGCTGTGTCACGAAGACGTCCGGAAAATCTGCTCTGACTTAAGAGAGTTCAAACAATGGCACAACTGTCTGGAAGAGACAACACGTGCACTCCAGGTGACAATCCCGTAGGGGTCAGGCAGGTACTAGGGCTCCACGCTCCGCAAAGAAGGCAGGAGCAGTCAGAGAGTCACGTGACAGTCTTCCAGTGAGGCCGGACAGGGTTGAAGTTGGAGTTACAGTTCATTGCAGCCACCCTGGAGAATGAAAATCACTCCAAACCAAGGAGGGCGATCGCCCCAAAAGAAAGGAAAGTGTTCTTCGATGGGACGCGAGATGCACCACCCACAAACGAAAATCCAGAGACAACGGCCCCCTCCGGAGGAGCTGAGGCTGTTGGGTACTAAGCTGAACTTGCAGGAAAGCGAAAGCTGTGGACTGGTGGTGGGGGTCCAAGAGGAGCAGACATGATGTCAATAAAACAGAAACAGTGGCTGGCGGAAGAAGACAACAATGTGCATCGGGCAGTTTGCATGTTGCTACGGCAACATGGATGCCAAGAAGCATTTCACTCAATGGTGCTGCCTATCCTATCGTGGCAGGAGGGCGTGGCGGCGGGAGCGCGAGGCAGCTGGTCACATCCCACCCGCAGCGGGGAAGCGAAGAAGCAGCTGGCCCAGCTTGCTGTCTCCTTTGCCTCCCCTCCCTTGGGCTCACGCTGTCCCAGGAGGACAGGAGTCCTTCGCCCACTAACTCGTCTAGACACTCCCTCGTGGGCATCTGAATCCCACTGGGTTGACACCCAACATCAACCACGCGGTTGTGCCGACTAAACTCGGACGGGGAGGATCGGTGACGACTAATTTCTAATGCGCTTGCAGTGTGCTCGGACGGCAAGTTGCTGGACTGCGCCAGAGAAAGTAGCAGCTCTTGAGCCGAGGCCAGAGCAAGACTGACCATGAGAGGCGCGTCTCGGTGGAAGACCAGGAGAAACCACGGAGCCCCCGCAGAGGACGGCAGAGGAACAGGCGCCGACTGAGAACAAGCGCTGACCTAGGCCTCAATGTTAAACTTTCGAGCTTCCTTGACTCCATCGGAAGGAGACCGGAGACAGCTTCCTGCGCGCATCTCTCCGAAGAGAGCAGCGCACGCTGAATATAGAAAGAACTCTTGCAGCCTAATTAGAAGCAAGATAAATGACTCTATTTAAAAATGGATTTAACAAACATTCTCCAAAGAGGATGCACTAACAGCCAATAAATACATGAAAAATCATCAGATTTAGACTTCGGAGAGATGTAAGCCAAACCCCCAGCGAGATGACGGTTCATACTCTCCAAGACAGCTACTGTCAAAAGGACAAAAATAATATACATTAGAACCTCACGCCCTGCAGGGGAGAAGCGGAGTCAGCCCGGCGCCGTAGGGGACGGGCTGACTGCTCTTCAGAAGGGTAAAGCCAACCACCCGTGATCCAGCAAGGCCCCGCTAAGAGACATGGGACCCGTGCCCGCTGAAGCCCTGTGCCCACTGAAGCCCCGTGCCCGCTGAAGCCCCGTGCCCGCTGAAGCCCCGTGCCCGCTGAAGCCCCGTGCCCGCTGAAGGGATGTTTATGGGGGCATGTCACACAGCCAAGACATGGAGACGGGCAATGCTGGACACGAGTGCTCCACGTGGACAGCCGTGGGTCACAGGCGGAAGTCAGCCGTGATGACCACGTGGGGCCTGAATCCACTCGTGTGGAATGTTCAGAGAAGACGGGAAGAGACAGGAAGAGCTGGGGAGGGTGCGATGCAAGCGGGATTCATTTCGGGGCGATGAGAATATTTTGAAATTGGCCCATAATGAGGGCGCCGAGATTTTGTGGACCTACTAAAACCACTGGGTTGTGGGTTTTAAATGAGCGCTTTTATAGCCGAGCAATTACATCTCGAAGGAGTGGCCATAAAACCCCCCGTAACCAGCCTCCCCACACTGTCAACGCACTTAGTGCTCGGCGTGGACTGCGCTCCGACGGCCTCCGTTCGAGTCGCTCAGCTCCGCTCACGCAGTTCCCCGCCACGAGTTCACATCAGGGGTGAACCCGAGGTGCTGTGCCTGATGCGGCTTGAAGCGCCACCATTGCAGCGCAGAATATACATTTCACAGAGCCTCCCACCCGGACGGGCTGCTCACACTGCTAGGGAGGGACACACGGCTGGTGGGTGGTCGTCCAGGGGTCCGGGCACGTTCAAGTCTTTTTCCAGGACTAGGGCCACAGTCTGCTTTTGCTCTAGGAGCCCATTTTATCTGGCGTGCGTGGACGTCCGCACCAGCCAAGGCAGCCGTCAGTCTGTGCGTGGGAAGATGCTGGGGTAGGAGAATCTTCTCCGGGTGCTAACGTGGCTGTTTCTGGTTTCTGACTCTCGAGTTCAAACTCGCACCTCTGCCTGCTGAGCCAGTGAATTGCGGACCCCTGTCAATTTCACACGTCACATCATTGGTCCTCAGAAGAGAGAGGCTACTGGAAGACAGAGGAACAGATAAACAGTTGGACGAACATTTTATATTAATGCAAATACAGAGATCATCAACATGCAGATATAGATGGCAGAGATAGGGAACTAGTGATCGATTATAGACAATAAAGGAAAGGTGATAGATACATGCTATGCATTGATAAAGAGATGATAGATGAATGGTAGATAGATGGGTACGTGGTGGACAGGTAATATATTGATAGATTAGATGATAGGTACGGAGATGACAAATATATTATAAGTGGATAGATAAATGAATAGCTAGAACACAGATCAGATAAATGGATGATAGATAAGTGACAGAGATGAGAGATACATTGTAGATGGATAGGTAGGTAGCTAGAACATAGATAATGATAGGTAAATAGATACATAATAGATAGACAGATAGATAGATAGATGATAGATAGACATAGATAGATGATAGACAGACAGATGATAGACAGACAGTAGATAGATGAGAAGAACCATTCCAAGTGCTTTTTTCCCACGGTGCCTGGGAACCTCAAGCTTCCTCCCATTTCTCATTCATTCCTCTCGCCATTGGCCAAAGCCTCTCCTTCCACAGCTGGGTAGACTGAGCCTGTTTCAACTTTCCCTCACACAGCTCAGCCTTCTTTCTCTGCCTTCCGTTTCCCGAGCCTGCCGACCCGGGTCCACAGTGGGCCCATCCCAAGGCAGTCCCAGGGCGATGCCTGCCCGCCTGCACCCGCAGTGCGATGCCTGCCCCGCCTGCACCCGCAGTGCGATGCCTGCCCGCCTGCACCCGCGCATGGCACACCTCAGACCACACCCTCATTCCTGCACAAGGCGCAGCAGCCCACTGAGCCCTGGGGTGCTGTCCAGGCCTCTGTTGAATAGATGGTCGTGGCCTCTGCCAGCGGAGCAGCACTGGCCGGGGGCAGGATGAACTCAGGACAGAGAAGGGCCGTGCTCTTCGGACGCGCCACGGCCGCCTGAGGCTGGGCAAACAACCCACCCATTGGGGAGGACGACGGGCCCCTGCAGCCAGGGGCGGGAGGATCACAGAGGGCACCGTGCAGCCCAGGGGCAGCGTGAGTGAAGGAAGTGGCCCTGGGGCTTTGCGGAGACCCAGAATAGGACAGGCCTGCAGCCAGTAGGCAGGTTGCCGAGGGGCCTGGAGCCCGGGCGTGGGGGAGGGGAATGGGGGTGGGAGAGGAGAATGGGGTTGAGGGGAGGGAAATGGGGGTGGAGGGAGGGGAGCACACGTCTCAGACCCTGAATTTGTGCAGATTTGTCCTCTATGGAGAGTTTCGTCTTTGACAATTTTACACATCATACATTAAGATTGCTTTTCTCTCTAACTTCTTTTTGGGGGGAGCACTTCTTATAACCCTCCATCTTTTGTCTCTCCCATCCCTGCCACCCCCTTTCCTCCCATGTTCACATCCTTGCATTTTTATTTGTGACCTGCTGGTTTTCCCGGGGCCATCTGCGTGATTCTGGGCCGGTGACTCCCCTGCAGCCCGGCGAGATGTTCGCGGCGTGCGACCTGGTGCCTTCCCTTCTCACCCCAGGTCTCTTAGTTCTTGCTCCTCCATCTCCCATCTCTCATCAGTCCTGCCCAGGGCCCGATGGGCTTCTCCTCCGTCCGCCGCTGACCGTGGGCCAAGAAGGTCTGTTGTAAACACAGTGACCAGCGTTCTTGTGGGTTCCTGATGCCGCGGTGGCGGCTTCCAGGACGGCCCTTCACGCTCCTCCGGCTTCCGGCCCTTCCGTTCTTCTTTGTATAAGTCACTGCTCTGACGGCCTCTTATTTCCTGCCTTGACAGTGCATTGCACGAATACAATAAGTTCATGTCATTTTCACGCCTTGTTACCCCTCCCTGCGCCCCCATCCCCAATGTAAACGTTCTCCCTGTTGGTCTCCTTCCTATTTACATGACTTCCTGCGTGCAGCCCACTGGTTTCATCGGCGCCGCCTCTGAGGCAGAAAAACGTTAACTGTTGAGTTCCTGCTAAGCATAAGCTGAGACGGAAAATGACTGAAATCCCAAAGGCAGTCAGCGAGGACCATCCAGAAACACCGCCCACCCCCGAGGCCTGTGCCTGGGCTGATGGTGCCCAGCCTGCCCGCTGCAGTCAGCTGCCCGCTGACACTTAGCCGCCTTTGCTTCTGCTTCTGCAGAGTCCTGCTTTGCGCGCTCCACCTCTGCCCTGCTCCAGTGTAAGGTGAAAGCACAAGCGGAGCTGGAGCCTTGGAGCGTGAGCTCAGCTCCCGCCCGTGAGCAAATCTCTCTTCCGCCCTTATTGGTGTGCCAGGCATTATCCCAGAGAACTCCCGCCACACCTGCACGGACGCTTGCTGGAGCACGCGCGATTGATCAGACGGTGCACCTCTGAGCCTCCTCCCTGCATCGCTGACCCTCGGTATTCGCTCAGGGAAGTGGCTTTCCTCTTGTGAACTCCCCTTGTCTGCCTGCTGCCTTCTTTCTGCCCCTCTTCCACCTTCAGAAACAGCACCTTGGGCGTCCTCAGCCTTCCTGTGTGCTCTGCGCTTGAGCCGCCCTGGGCCGCTGCTCCTGGAGACCAAGGTGGATGCTGGGCTTCGACCCAGGGAGAGGGAGCCGGAGGCAGGGGGAGCGGGGGGAGCAGGGGGTGCAGGGGGAGCAGGGGGTGCAGGGGGAGCAGGGGAGGCAGGGGGGAGGGGGATCAGGGGCACGAGGGAGTGGGGCTGCGCGTGGTCAAGGCGGCAGAGAACAGCCTGAGCCGGATGTGCCAGGATTCACAAGGAGGTTCCGGCAGGCGGGTGCAGACAGGGCATCCTGCACCTGGTTCCAGCCCCAGGGGGTCCATGTGGGCCACAGAGACAGCAGACGAAGTGTTTTGTAGTGTGTGGGACGGAGCGACGGACTGTACAGACCCATTCATGGGCAAACCTCTTGGTAAAGCCACAGTGTCGCAGGCCTGGCGGGTCCCTGTGCCCCCCGCTCGGCAGGTCCCTATGCCCCCCGCCTGGCAGGTCCCTGACCCTTCCCCCGCCTGGCAGGTCCCTGACCTCCCGTCTGGCAGGTCCCTATGCCCCCCGCTTGGCAGGTCCCTATGCCCCCCCGCCTGGCAGGTCCCTGACCTCCCGTCTGGCAGGTACCTATGCCCCCCGCTTGGCAGGTCCCTATGCCCCCCCGCCTGGCAGGTCCCTGACCTCCCGTCTGGCAGGTCCCTATGCCCCCCGCTTGGCAGGTCCCTATGCCCCCCCGCCTGGCAGGTCCCTGACCTCCCGTCTGGCAGGTCCCTATGCCCCCCGCTTGGCAGGTCCCTATGCCCCCCCGCCTGGCAGGTCCCTGACCTCCCGTCTGGCAGGTCCCTATGCCCCCCGCCTGGCAGGTCCCTGTGCCCCCCCACCTGGCAGGTCCCTGACCTCCCGTCTGGCAGGTCCCTATGCCCCCCGCCTGGCAGGTCCCTGTGCCCCCCGCTCGGCAGGTCCCTGACCCCCCCCGCCTGGCAAGTCCCTGACCCCCCCCCGCCTGGCAGGTCCCTGACCCCCCCCCGCCTGGCAGGTCCCTGTGCCCCCCGCTTGGCAGGTCCCTGTGCCCCCCGCTTGGTAGGTCCCTGTGCCCCCCGCTTGGCAGGTCCCTGTGCCCCCCCGCCTGGCAGGTCCCTGACCTCCCGTCTGGCAGGTCCCTATGCCCCCCGCCTGGCAGGTCCCTGTGCCCCCCGCTCGGCAGGTCCCTGACCCCCCGTCTGGCGCTGATGTTCTCCACAGGCCCTGGAACCTGGGGCTCAGCTTCCGTTCTTGTTATTTGTTGACTTTCCTCTCATTAGCCACAAACTCCGGCGTTGCTTGTCCCTCGGAAGTCAGAAGGCACTGACCGAGTCCACGCAGGGCACGTCCCGGCGGACTACATTGCTTCTCCACCTTGTCCTGGAGGAGAGTCGCTCTTGGTGTTTCTGCCTCGGTGCAGAGTGCGAAAGCTTCCACAGATTCTCCAGTGTCCATTACCCAGCGGAAGTTCTGGGATCACAGAGGGGAGTCGCTGTGCCTGTGGGTTCCGGGGATCCGACTCAGGGAACAGAGGGGTCACCACAGAACCATCTCCGCAGACCAACACCAAAAAGTTGTCGTTGTCCTGCACGAGGCCCTGGAAGGCCTGTCTCTGTGCTGTGCCCCTCTCCTCTCCCCTCCCTTCCTCCTCTTCCCGCCCACCCTTCCTTACACTCCGTCCTTCTCTGGAAGCATTCCCCATCTCACGTGCACTAAGTAACTTACTACAATAAGAAGGAATGGGCGTCTGGGGCGTGGCCTGGTCTCCAGAGACATCAGAGAGGACTGAGCGCCCTGTGTCTGCCCCAGTCCGCCCATCCCTCCAGCGCCGTATCCTGACTCCCAAGCCCATGTATTACGCCTGCAGTTGACCTGCTGTGGCAGGAACGCCCATAACCATGAGAAAGCACCGTGTGCCGCCATAAAGGCAGATAAATACGAGATTAAATTAAAAGCCAAGTGCCCTGTTTGGTCTCTGTAGCTGATTTACAAGCCAGCCCCTCTGGCCCTTTACAATATGTGGGATGCAGTGTAATGTACCCCTCTGTCTCCAAAGACACCCCTCACTTCTGACTCCCCCTCACAGTCCTGGCAGCGCTTTGCACGGGCATCATGAGCGAGGTGGCACCGCCCTCCCCCCGCGTCCTGTAACTCAGCCGACTGATGACTTCCTGCAGGGCTGAGCTCAGGGCTGAAGCAGCTGCAAGAAAGACATTTTATGCTTTGGAGGCTCCGATTGCTGAGTTCCTGCAATCACAGGCCGCAGTCAGGATGCGCAGAGAGATGCTCTGGGGCACCCCACTTTCTGAGGCCACAGGACCCCACGATTCCACAGAGATGTCCTGGGGTCACTCTGTCTCCCAAGGCCCCACCCACTGTCTCCAGGGAACGCCTGTCACCCACTCACTCTGCATCTCACATGCTGTCCGGGAGCGGCCACGCCCGGCCTGACTCCTCTGCACCGGGAGCGTCTCGCTGCTGAGGCTTGAGAAACCGTCCATGTGCACCTGGGATCGATCAGATGTGCGACGGGAGAAACAGCATCCACAGGCCGCAAGGAGAGCCCTGCAGAACCGCACTCTGGTTACACGCTGGGTTCTTCCTATTGTAGCTGCACACCTCTCCAGAGCTCCTCACAGGCCCACACACCCCTGTTGCAGTCGCCTGCACGGTTGCTGATAAATGGCCATCAGACGGCTTAAGGGAACAAGGGGTTTATTTCCTTACGACAGTCTTGTTACATTTCTCAGTCCAGCTTGACGGGAGAGCACGCACCAACACCAGGGCCAAGGGAACTGGCCACACCATCTTTACACAATAGCTGAGAGAGGGAAGATCCTTACTTGCCAGACCAGCATGTCTGGCCAAGTGTACACAAGGATGCCGACTCTCTCAACCAGCCTTTTATATTCCAGGGCCTAGTCCCACCCACCATGGGCTGGGTCTTCCCCATCAGCTAGACAATCTCCTTCAGGTTTGCTCTGGGCTCAACTCAACCACTAATTCTCTACAAATGTGCCCAGAGCTCAAACCCTCAACAGTCAAGTTGAGACTTGTGCTTAACTCTGCCGACCCCTAGAGGGAGCGTCCATGGGACACCTCGCAGGCCCTGCTGCACACAGGGGCACGCCTGTCTCCACTTTAGACTGCGCCGGTTGGGGCTTTGCACGTGACACCACTGGGGAAGCTTTTATGAGCCTGGCATCGCTCAGAGCGGGGAGCCGCATGCACCTGGCTGCCGCGTGGCTCTGACTGCCGACTTGCTGGCCACTGCATGACGGAGCACACATCTGATCCGTCCCACTGTCTGTGAGAACGTGCTGCTTCCAGGACATTCTATGAGTGACTGAGGGTCACTGTGCAGAGCCTCGGGTGTGGCCCACGTGGAGAACCCCTTGTTGCAAGGAGAGGGGTGCACCGTCTTGGGGAGCATTCGCCCCGCTTCGGTCAGTGCGCTGCTTCTCTGAGGTCATTTCCCCAGTTTTAATACTTGCAACCTAGGATTCAAGGCTCCAACATGCAAGGCTGGGTGCTGACAGATCAACCTGCCCAACCTGCCCTCCCCAAACTGCCTCACTCCTCCAGCATGTGAACTCACATGCGCAGGGAAAGGCGGGGTGCACGTCCCCCGAAAGGCCAACCTGACTCAGATGTGCCTGCTTTGGTGGCTGCTCCACTCCTGAAGCCCCCTGCTCTCTGCGCACGAATCCCACACTGATGTGAGGTTCTCTTCCCACATGGAAGCGAGCGACTCGCAAAGATCCAGACACGGTGCAGGGCTGTGCCGTGCCAGCTCCGACCTTGCCGCATGGATGACCCATCAGGACTGTGGCAGAACCCCAAGGCCAGTGGTGTGAGTGACGTGGTTGGAGGGTGGGTCGGCAGCTGATCTTGCCGTGGCTGCCCCCGCTCCCCTCCCCTCCTCCCCCGTCCCAGCCTGAGGCCCTTGTCTTGGCAAGACAAAGCTGCCAGGCCCAGGTGGGGGTCTCTCAAACTCCGGTCCACAGCTGTGAGGTCCTGCGGCCAAGGTGATTTGAGGGGCTGCTTTGGCCTGAGGGTGAGGGCTCATCCTGCCCAGGGCTGGGGACCAGGGCAAAGTGAATGGCAGAAGGTAGAGGGCAGAACCAGCCTTCACTGTGCATGCGTGTGTGTGTGCATGTATGTGTGTCTGTATGTATGCATGTGTGTGCACATGTGTGTATGTATGCACGCACACACATTCTGTGTGTGTCTACCCACACATTCTCTCCTGTCACCACGTGACACACTACTAGTGTGGGCATGGCACTGTGCCACGGGAGCTCCGGAGAGCACTCCAGGGGGAGCATGACTCAGGGAGAAGCAGGAGGCTCCAGGGAAGCTACACAGGATGAGCAGGGACTCAGGGAGAGAGAGGATCAACTCCTGGGGGACGGAGGAGCAGGTACTCCATGGAGGAGCAGGATGCACAGAGGAGCAGGAGGAGCGGGGACCCATGGAGGAGCGGAAGGAGCAGGAGGACTCCACGGAGGAGCAGGAGGAGCAGGAGGACTCCATGGAGGAGCAGGAGGACTCCATGGAGGAGCGGAAGGAGCAGGAGGACTCCATGGAGGAGTGGAAGGAGCAGGAGGACTCCATGGAGGAGCGGAAGGAGCAGGAGGACTCCATGGAGGAGCAGGAGGAGCAGGAGGACTCCATGGAGGAGCGGAAGGAGCAGGAGGACTCCACGGAGGAGCAGGAGGAGCAGGAGGACTCCATGGAGGAGCAGGAGGACTCCATGGAGGAGCGGAAGGAGCAGGAGGACTCCATGGAGGAGCAGGAGGACTCCATGGAGGAGCGGAAGGAGCAGGAGGACTCCATGGAGGAGCGGAAGGAGCAGGAGGACTCCACGGAGGAGCAGGAGGAGCAGGAGGACTCCATGGAGGAGCGGAAGGAGCAGGAGGACTCCACGGAGGAGCAGGAGGACTCCATGGAGGAGCGGAAGGAGCAGGAGGACTCCATGGAGGAGCGGAAGGAGCAGGAGGACTCCACGGAGGAGCGGGAGGAGCGGGAGGACTCCATGGAGGAGCGGGAGGAGCAGGAGGACTCCACGGAGGAGCAGGAGGACTCCATGGAGGAGCGGGAGGAGCGGGAGGACTCCACGGAGGAGCGGGAGGAGCGGGAGGACTCCACGGAGGAGCGGGAGGAGCGGGAGGACTCCATGGAGGAGCGGGAGGAGCGGGAGGACTCCATGGAGGAGCGGGAGGACTCCACGGAGGAGCAGGAGGATTCCATGGAGGAGCGGGAGGAGCGGGAGGACTCCACGGAGGAGCAGAAGGAGCAGGAGGACTCCACAGAGGAGCGGGAGGACTCCACAGAGGAGAGGGAGGACTCCATGGAGGAGCGGGAGGACTCCACAGAGGAGAGGGAGTACTCCAGGGAGGAGCAGGAGGACTCCAGGGAGGGGCGGGAGGACTCCACGGAGGAGCGGGAGGACTCCATGGAGGAGCGGGAGGACTCCACAGAGGAGAGGGAGTACTCCAGGGAGGAGCGGGAGGACTCCAGGGAGGAGCTGGAGGACTCCATGGAGGAGAGGGAGGACTCCATGGAGGAGAGGGAGGACTCCATGGAGGAACAGGAGGACTCCCAGCTCTGTGAACCGCACTCCCCATCCCCTGCCCCACATGGCGCGGTGAGGCCAGTGAGCAGAGCTAACACTAGCAGGTGCCTCCAGTGCCAGGAATTAATGGCAATGCCCTGGAGAAAAGACTGAGCGCAGTGGCCGGGGTCCAGAGCAGGAGCAGAGGGTCGATGTCAGGAAGAACAGGATGGTCCAGGCAGATGAGTGACCACAGAGCCATCTCCATGCCCAGCAGGCTGCGAGTCCCTCTCAGGAGCCCGGCACCTCTGTGACTGGCATTTCTTCAGCGCGTGTCACACTGACATCAAGTTTCCTGCTGCCTTGGCTCCCCAGAGACAAAGTCCCAACACAGCTCTTCCTCATCCGAGCAAGCAGCCCCTTTCCCGACCCACTAGGACAACAGCCAAGGGATGCTGCGGGCAGATTTGCCAAAGGTAAAGGAGGTCTCCACAGGGTGTTTGTAGAGCCCCTCATTACCAGCAGCCTAGCATGATGCTGGAAGAGCACCAAGTACATAGCACCAGGAGCCCAAGAGTGATGCTGGAAGACTCCAAGCCCATCACCACTGATCCGAGAACAGTGTTGGTAGAGCACCACGCCCACGCCACCGGCCACGCCCACGCCACCGGCCATGCAAACACGATGCTGGGAGAGACTCACATCACCATCAGCCTAGCGTGATGTCAGAGCACCAGGCTCAGGTCGCATCAGTCCCAGCACTGTGTTGGAGGAGCACCAAGCCCACATTACCGTCAGCTCCTCAAGCCCTCAGGGAAGCACCCAGAAGAGTCTGTCCAGCACCTGCAAAGCCCTGACACATCACGGCTCCTGCAATCTCCCAGACTCGTGGCCAAGGTTGGGTCAGGACCAGAACTCACTGTCACAGAAAGGGGTGGCCAAATGACAAGGCCACCCCAGGACATATACGGTGGCCCCAGGACATTCACCGCAGCCCTGGAGTAAGAGGCCATTGGGACTTGCGCTTTCCTCAGGAGACTCATATGTGCCACATATGACCCAATGTGACACGTGCGAAGCAGTCATGGGACCTGCCTGGCCTCACACCGCTGCAGCTGCGTGTTGGTTGATGATTGCCTGCAATACTGGATGAGTCTCGGCATCTCACGGAGACCCTTGACTGAAGAAGGATCTGCCTTCTGACCCTCTGCGGGAGTTTGCAAACCCCACAGGAAGATGTGTGACAACCATGCTTGTCAAACGCCCCGAAGTAGAACCGTGCCCAGGACTGTGGGGCAAACCACCCGCTTCTCCACCCACCACCACGTTGAACCATGACCTGCTCGTGGTCTCAAGAAACCTCAGACAACTAAAAAAAATCACTATTGCACAGATCATGTTCTGTGACTAAAACGAGATAAAAATTCATTTCAAATGATTTGTGGGCAGAGGAGACACGCGAGTGGGAAGGCGAAGCTCTAAGGTTGGGGAGGTGATGGAAAACTGCTTGTTGACGCTCGCCTGGCGCTGTGTGGGCGGCCTCGGAAGATCTGCATCCTCGCGAGACTGGGCCTGACGCGGGGAAGGACCACGAAATTAATGACGGATGTGTCCCATATGGGGAAATTAGAACAAGAGGAGACCCAAAAAAGTAGGGAAGGCTATTTCAATAAACGGTCATATGGGAGTGAAATGGGTGCTGGGCAGAGTCGCATTGAGTGGAGTTCTGGCCCGCGGGCTCACGGGGAGCCCCCTATAATGTCAGCCTTCCAGCTTCAGGACACAGCTTGATCCGTGACAGCCAACTGGGATTTGGGAAGCCCCCACCAGCCCCAGGCGAAGGGTCACTGACGTCCGAGGCTGAACGCTGCCAATTGTGACGTCACTGGGAATGTCATTCAGAAGGACATGGAGTTGAAGTGCCACCGTTAGGCCTGGCCCCGACCCAACGCACCTGCTGTCTTTAGGGAAAGCAGCAGTGGTTGGCTCGCTCCACAGCGCTTGCCTAGCATGCATGAAGCCCTGGGTTCAAATCCCAGCACCACGTAAGCTGGGAGTGTTAGTGGTCGTTTGCAATCTCAGCACTCAGGAGGCAAAGGAAGACCAGGGTTCAAGGTCGTGCTTGGCTATATGAGCAAGTTGGAGACCAGCCAGTCTTCTCTCTCTCTCTCTCATTCTCTTTCTCTCTCTCTCTCTCTCTCACACACACACACACATGCGCGCGCGCGCGCACACACACACACACACACACACACACACACACACACACGCCACAGTGTAAACAGGGCATTAGCCAGACATGCCCAGCCAAACATGGCCACTTGGAGGCATGTACCGCACGCCAAGAGAAAGAAGACCACCAGCCACGAACGACCACAAGTCCCGAGGCGGAGCGCAAAGGTGACCTCACCCCAACCTCTAGCCGCAGGCCGTGGGTCTCCAGGGTTCTGGCAATTTGTTTTCAGCAGCAAATGTGCCCAGTGCGCCCCAGCTGTCCAGTCCACGCCAGGTCCAGGGGCAGGCTGCCATCCCCACTCCAGAAGTGCCTCTTCCCTCTGCCTCTGGCCGACCTAAGGCCTGGATGCTTCCGAGGGGACGGCCGACAACACACTCTTCCTTGGTGTCTCTGGGAGTCTCGTTGTCTCCTAAGGGCTTCAAATTCTCAACCGCATCCCCTCTCCTGGGGACGGAGAGCAACACCCAGCCCCTCCTTAGCACAGGGTCTCAGTGGGGCCCGGGAGCTTGGGGAATGCTGTAGACCTGTTTGTTGAATGAAAGGTGAAAGATCAAGGGTCGGACACATTTCTGTAGACTTGTTTTATTTTTTACCAAAATCATATGCGAGAATAATTGTGGAGATACAAAAAAACAGTAAATGCCCAGAATTTGCCAAAATAGGCGACTCAGTATCAGACACTTTCAACAAAGCCGTTGTCATTATTAAAATCTGAAATGGCTTAAAAATAGACGCTGGGGCAGAGAAGACCAGAGAGGCTCAGAGAAAACTGAATGTGTGGCGGGATTTAATATACAGCCACGAGACACTTTTAATTTAGTGTGACAACGATAGTTTAGCACTCAGAGAGAAAAGCTTAGCTGAATGCCCACCTCACACACAAACAAGAGTAAATTAAAGAGAGAAGAAGAGACTTCTCAGGAAAAATTAAACGAGCATCTGTCCATCCGGCTGTGTTTATAAATGAATTCCAAGTAATGTCCCGAACAAAACAGAAGATACAACTTCAAAGCCATTGTCCCCAAGAGAAAAAGAAAGAAGGAAGAAGAGAAGGGGGAAGGGAGGAGACAGGAAGAAGGAAAGATGAGAAGGGTGGAAAGGGAGGGGGAGGATGGAGGGAGGAGACAGGAAGAAGAGGAAGAGGAGGAGGAAGAAGGCAAGGCAGAGAGAGGCAGGCGGGCCATTTACTCATCCTGCTGGATGGCAGAAGGGGAGGGACACGAGCTGGAGGCGCCGGCTCATCCTCCCCGGCAGGGGTTGAGTAGAGACACTGCCGTCTACACAGGCTGCGGGTTCTCCCCAGAGGGCGGGGCCGTCTACCCTGGCTGCAGATTCAACTCAGGCAAGCAGCGCTCAGCCCTCCTGTCTGTCTGGGATCTAGGCTCCCACTAGCTCTTGGCCCAAGGTGGGATCAGAGCTCAGCTGAGGGACCGTAGGGTCCTGCTGTCTCTCACAGGATGACCACAGCTGGCCCCGCCCCTCACACACACACATACAAACACGGCATGACCACAGCTGGTCACACACAGCGACGTCCATGACCGCAGCAGGTCACACACAGCGACGTCCATGACCGCAGCTGGTCACACAGCGACGTCCATGACCGCAGCAGGTCACACAGGGACGTCCATGACCGCAGCTGGTCACACGCAGGGATGCCCATGACCACGGCTGGTCTTACACACAGACACGTGGATGTCTTCCCTGCCCTGCCCGTCCCATAGCTTCCAGGCGGAGTTAGGGGACACACCTTCTGCCACTTCTTTGAGAACTGCAAGGAGTCATTTACAATTAGCTCTTCCTTTGGAGGGGACACTGGTGTCTCTACCAGCTGCGACCTTTTCCTTCTGGCCGGTGCTGAGCCCCCCTGACTCCTGCTCAGAGCACCCAGACCCAGCATGTCAATATCCCCTCACCTTTGATTTTCTCAATGAAGAAGACCTGCCTCAGTTCCACAGAATGAATCTACCGGAATTCCTTTGCTCTCTCATCCTTCAGGGAGCTATTTAACCATGAACAGAATTTTTAAATTAACACACTTAAACAGGATATTTCTTAATGCCCTTGTAATCTTTTCATAGTCAAGTCCTCTGGAAACATTGCAGTAAAAAAGGGAAAAACAACCCTCATCCCCAAGAGCTTGTGAACAACAGAACGCAAGCTAAGAACTCATCCTCGAGGGCCACAGCGGCCGGCCTCAGCCCCACCTGTCAGCTTCTAGATGGAGCGACTCAGATGGGGCCAGGAGAAGAGCAAGAAGTCAGAGGAGCGTGTGGCTGTGTGCACCCCAACAGAGCCCAGAGCACCCCAAGACAAACAACTCACTCAGAGAAAACCCAGAGTCCACAAGCCAAGGTGTGCGTGCATGTGTGTGCGTGTGTGTGTGTGTGTGAGAGAGAGAGAGAGAGAGAGAGAGAGAGAGAGAGAGAGAGAGAGATCAGACCTGAAATCAATGCAGCAGATCTGAGAAGGAAAGTACCTCCATCGTGTGGTTGGCCTTCTCTTGGCATTTTCTAGACAAAGGGGACAAAGAAGCACAAAGGTTCTGTGGGGAGGTGGGAGGCCTGGCATCTGGACCCAGGTGACATTCAGGAGACACGTCAAGTGTGTGAATGCTCTGTTGTCACAGCTAATTCATACCCCACAGAAACAGCCTAAGAGAGGAAACATTGATTCAGGCTCATAGTTCCAGAAGGTTCCATCCATCGTGGCAGAGAGAGCTTGGTGGAAGAGAGGTTCACACCATGCTGACAGGAAGCAGAGAGACGGAGCCAAGGAGCCAGGGAAACCTGGTGACCACCTCGTGCCGGCCGTCATCTCCTGGTGAACCCCCGGTGTGGCCCCATCAAGGCAGCAAAGAGCTCATTGGCCAGAGCTCTCGGGGCCCAGTGGTGTCTGGGATACTTTAAAGACACCCACAGCTGTGCTCAGCTACTGTCCTAGGTGGTTATTAATCCGATTAATTTCACAGCCAAAATCAATCTTTGCAGCAGAAAAAGGGTTTCAACTGCTGGCAGCAGCGGGCAGGGAGTCGCCCCGCTTCCTTGTGTCCAGTGACTCCCCCGCTCTGAGATTAGAAGGACGCCCTGTGTGGGAGCCATGGCCACACACTGACCTCGGCTGTAAGTACCTGGAGAGCGTGAAGACGGCCTGTGTGCTGTGTCACCCCCCTGTTTGCCTGTGTCCTAGAAGACTCTTGGTAACCCCGCGGCTTGCTGGATTCCTTGGGCCTGTTCTAGCCCGCATGCCTGCATGTGTAATAAACGCCTCTCTTCATCCTCCCACAAATGCACTCTGTTTCTCCATTTTGTGTAGAGGGGGGCATTCCTTTAGCACCCTTACACCTCAGCCAGTGTACCTGACCCGCCCCTGCCTAAGGAAGCCACTGAGCAAGTGTCTTGGGTCAGGAATTCTCCTGAGGCTGTGAACCTAAGGTGCTCTCTGGGCTGGTGGGGCGTGCTGCACGCTGACCCTCAGGACTCAGGATTCTTGGGTCCTGTGGCGCTCCCAGTTCGAGTCTCTCCTCTGGCCTCTGGCCGTCAAAGAGGCGCAAGGAAGCCTAGAGTCCTGACGTCTCCAGGCCAGATCTAAAGGCAGCACCATCACTGCCCCCACCGGTGGACACTGATCCACTCACAGGACGGAGCTGGGAAGCCCAGGCTGTGTGCTTGGAGGACAGGAAGGGACGAGTGGCAACTGGAGTAGCAGGAAATGGCCAAAGGGCCAGGAGGAGCCGGGGGAGGGAGGACCCTGGTAGAGAGGGGTGCTGGGGAGCTGGGGGTGGGGAGCTGTGGGGATGGGGATCTAGGCGATGGGGAGCTGTGGGGATGGGGAGCTGTGGGGGTGGGGAGCTGTGGGGATGGGGAGTTGTGGGGAGCTGGGGTGATGAGGAGCTGGGGAGTAGGGAGCTTGGGGAGTGGGGAGCTAGGGGATGGGGAGCGGGGGAGGGGGAAGCCGCGGGGGTTGGGGGGGAGCCGGGGTAACATCCCCAGAGCCTGAGAGGAGGTGGTCCTGTTCTCGCTTTTGCCTTGGACTGTAACATCCCGACAGAAGGAGGGGTGTGACTGTGGCCTTAATTAATAGTGACCCCAGGAAGCCCGTGCAACGGGCATTATTAAAATTTACACAGTGTGAGTTTAGGACTGAGTGCGTTGAAACACGGGCAACGCATCGCAAGCGGCACCTGCTAATTGCTCTGCTGCAGCTCCACATGTCTCCTCCTGAGGCTTCGTTTGAATGTTTTTCCGCAGGCAGACAAGCTCGCGACGCCTGCTCCCAGCCTCACGTCCAGCAAAGGCTCATGCGCTGAATGATGCCACGGGGATTTGGCAGCTTTAGGTGCCAACTGCACAACTGAGAACTGAGCCTTCAGGCACACCTCTGAGGAGTCGTTCGGTAGAGACAAGACTCTAGGTTACGTAGTCGATGTGGGAAGACCCAGCCCATGGCCGGCCACTTCCTGGGCAGGTGGAGAGGATGAAAAGAGAGTGGGCTGGGAATGTCAGAAGGGCTGATGGTGGGTCTCTCTTGGCACCCTTGAGGATACCCTCAAGGATGCCGCTCGGCCAGTTGGCTTCTGACATTGCCATCGCTTCCCCCACTATGTCCAACCGTAACCTGGAGTCATGAATAAACCCTTCATTCCTCCAAATGCTTTGGTCATGCATTCGCTACAGCTTTGAAATGTGAAATAAGACAAATGTGGTGTCAGAATATTGGGGTGCTGCTGTGTGACCGAGACGGGGATACGCACACCTTTACCATGCAGTTTCCTGTCCTGGTGGCTTCCTGGAGGCCAAGGGAGGGTGCACCTGCTGAATACTAAGTGCCATGCAGGCGTGGGAGGTGCCCGCACCTGATACTCTTGGAAGAGGTGCTCAACTAGGACTTGGGGTCACCGCCAACCTCAGGAAGCATTCGGAGGGGTCATGGTCAGCGAATAGACTTCCAGCCCTGTCTCTGCCTGGGGGGCTTGTTTTCAGTTGTCCGTGAGCTCACGCTGATATCTCATCGGATAAGTCCCCACCCACAGCCACGCCCCGCAGCCACGCCCCCACAACCACGCCCCACAGCCACGCCCCCACAGCCACGCCCCCGCAGCGCTGAAATGCGGGCGCGGTCACCTTCCCCTGGACCCTGAGCTTCGGGAGGGGTGAGTCTGCGCCTCTCCGGCCACCAATGGTCAGCTCCCAGGCCAGCTTTGTTGAAATAATCTGAACACACTGACCGTGCAGACATAAGCACCCAAATAAGCTGCAGGGAGGTAAAAGCAAAGACGGCAAGGACGGGCTCCCCCGTGCACGCCGGCCTCCAGAGCCGCAGCTGTACTAGCTTTTTATCTGCATTAAATATACCCGGCTAGCAGAGACGTCGACTGGAAAAGGAGACTGGGGACAAATTTGTCTCTAATTTCGGTTCCTGAAAAATAAGTTAAGGCAATTATTACCTGCTGCCCAGGCTCATCACGCCATCTTTACACTCCTCGTTAATGTGACCTGCATCGAAACTTGCAGAAAGTCACGGAGGTGGCAGTTGCTTCCTGATGGGGATCCAGGACATGCGTAGAACCTGAGATCGGGGTTCAAGTCTCCATCCAGGAGAAGGAAGGAGCCTCGAAGCTGATCATCAGTAGGCCCCAGAGCATGAGGTGTAGAGGGAAGCCAGAGGGTCTCCAGTGTGGTCAGGGCCATGAACCCTAGCGAAGGGAGTGGAATCCAGGCGTGTGGGGTGGTGAGCTAGAGCTGCGATGGGCACGCCCGGCAGCGGCACTGCGGCCAGCACTTGGGCCTCTGCAGCCTGGGGACAAGAGTCCACGGTCTCTAGATTCAGCTCATCAAGGCATTCTCGGTGCTTGGAAGCGGTGGGAGTGGCCGCCGCAGGCCACAAGCAACTTCCTTTCTTTAAGACATTTCTGGAAGCATCTGACTTCAAACCTTCTTCTTCCAGGAAGGGGACCTTAGAGAGCCTCGGTGCTGGATGTGGGAGGGAGTCGAGCAGCCCCACAGTGGGGCGCTCACTGCAGTGTGGGGGAGACTCAGCAGCAGAGACCGGAGATCAAGCCACAAGGGGGCGTGAGGCCTGCAGACTGCTGGTGGGGGGCGGGGCTATGCGGCTGCTCCGGTCCCCAGGGTCCTTCCGCCAGCTCTGGGAGATGGCTGGTCACCAGCCTGGTGCTCACCATCCTCCGCTAGCCGGAACAACAGTTTTCCAAAGCGACTGCGCATTGGACGACGGTTAGGATGAGAGACATGGAAGGGCAGGAAGTGTGACGCGTGGAAGGGCAGGAAGTGTGACACGTGGAAGGGCAGGAAGTGTGACACGTGGAAGGGCAGGAAGTGTGACACGTGGAAGGGCAGGAAGTGTGACACGTGGAAGGGCAGGAAGTGTGACACGTGGAAGGGCAGGAAGTGTGACACGTGGAAGGGCAGGAAGTGTGACACGTGAGCTCCAGGCTCGGGAGCCAAGCTGCCTAGCTCATGGCGACATGGAGAACACGTGAGCAGCCCCCCCCCCGCCCCCTGCAGACGCTCCTGGGAAACCCCTAGGGACAAATGACGGCCATGTAATTTGAAGTGTCTGACAGGTTCAGAAGACGCCACTGAGACTGTCTGCGCAGAGAATGGGAAGCAGGACTGTTCTGCACGGCAGGAGCTGGTTGGGAAAGTCAGTACTGAGGACCCAGGTTTGGGACTAGTGTCCTGTTGGAGGTCATGGGGGCAGTGGGTTCAGGGATCCCGAGAGACGTGTTGTGACGGAGAGCGGGTGGAGAGATGGCCCCTGCCCACCCCTGGGGATGGATGGCAGTGCCCACTGGCCTCTGCTGCATCCGGACAGACAAGAGCTGAAGGCGTCCCTGCAAACTTCTGTCTTCTGTTGCTTCAGCAGAGTGCTGGAGGCTGGGAGCTGTATAGAGTAAAAACATACTTTCGGTTTGTGATAGAGATATAAACAGATAGATACATCGTAAATAATAGATGATAGATAACACATATATACATGATATAGAGGATAGATAATAAATGATGGATGACACAGATATGTAATATACTGTATTATAAATGATAGATAATAATTAGATAATTAGTAGATGACAGAGATAGATAGATGATAGATATAGACAGATACATAGGCAGATAGATAGATAGATAGATGATAGATGACAGACAGAAAGATGATAGATAAATAGACAGACAGACAGATAGATGACAGATATTAGATAGGTGATAGAGATAGACATACAGATAGATGATGGATAGATAGGTAGATATATGATAGACAGATGGACAAATGATGGACAGATAGATAGACAGCCAGACAGTGATGACTGGACAGTAGAGGATGGTAGGTGGACAGACGCCCAGCAGTGCTACCAGGAGCCAGCAGCTCCAGGACACCAGCCAGGAGCGCCCAGCTACGGCAAGGAAGCCACCGCGCTCTAAGGTCCTGCCAGCCAAGCATCCTCAGGATTTCCAAGAGCAGACGGCAGTGAGGCGCGCCGGAGGGACAAGGGTTCCACTGACTGTGACAGGCCCGGGGGCAGAGGCCAGAGGACGCACCGCGGAAATAGTCTACACGGCAGCAAATGCAGGAACCATGATGCACACACACAGTCCACACACATGCACGTACATGCATGCACACCACACACACAGTCCACACACAGGTGTGCACACACGCACACCACACACACACACACGCACATGCGCACGTGCACACACACTCCACACCACGTCATATACGTAACACACACTCCACACACATGCACGTACATGCATGCACACACACACACTCCACACCACATACACAGCACACACTCCACACACACTACACACCACACCACAAGCACGCATGCACCCCCCACACATACACATATACCAATGCACATATAGACACATGCACACACATGCAGCGACTGTCCCGCGCGTGCCCCTGGGGGCCCAGGGCGTCCCTGGCGTTCCTCTGAGCTGTCCCTCCAGCTCCCGGGGCAGCAAGGCACTGACCGAGCTGGAGGCTCATCCCCTCCTGCCTGTAACTCGCCCACACCTTCTCCTGTGGGCGGGACCCAATGTGTGGCCCGCTGACACGGGAGACTGGAGAATTCAGTTCCCGGGAGCTCAGCCCCAGAGCAGGATCCAGAGCAAAGGCTCCTGGGAAAGAGGTGCACGGTCCCCCTAGAAATCCACCAGAACCTCTTGGGCTGCCGCGAGCGCGTCCTTTGCGTCACGAGGGGACGGGCTCATCCCTGCCACAGTCTTCACAGGTTTTCAGCAGAACGAGCACTGCAGGGACCGGCCGAAGCACTGCCGCTCTTGGCTGCGCACGCCACACACCATATTAAAGTGAGTGTGCGCTTAAGAAGAGCCCAGTGTGAGCTCGTGAGTATAAAAACCCGCGCAGCTCTTTCTCTGTAAATAAGCAATTCTTAAAAATGCATCTTTCACAGATATTTGCAATAACTGTCCGAAGCAGATTGGAAGGAACCTGGCATATGCGCAGCCCCACAGCCCACGAAGAGAATCACACGTGGTTGCTGAAGAGCAAACTCCACGCAGGATGACGGCGAGGCCCAGCGCTCCCCACGCAGGATGGCGGCGAGGCCCAGCGCTCCCCACGCAGGATGACGGCGAGGCCCAGCGCTCCCCACGCAGGCCTCCCTGCACCGAGTCACAGATACAGCAGAGATGCTGGTGCCAGGAACAGAGGACCGAAGAGCCGGGAACGGCCACAAGGCTCTGGAGACATCATCTGCATGATCAAGCTGTGTTCGCCAGCATGCGCACGAGGACAGGAAAGTACAAACAGAACAAAGTCAAGTGTGGGCACGAGGCCCGGGCTGTGCTCAGCCAGGTGGGCCAAAAGGAGAAATGGGAATCCTACTTCGTGGCATTGAGAACATTCATTTCAGATTGCAGCAGAGACAGTTCTGTAAGAACTGTAAAGGAAAACATTGGGGAATCCTTGATCCACTTAGAGACGGGATGGCAGCATTTGAGGATAAAAGCCTTTGTTTGCAGAACAATGATGTCACGAGGTAGGAGAGAAGCCGTGGAATATATGAGATCTTTACAGTCTGTCTGTCCGTGGGAAGGAGACAGAGAATAAAGACTCTTCAAATCATGCCACTGCGGTGCAGGGACAATGAGAACCAGATTCCGGGCAGGCGGGACGCGTTGACAGTGTTTACACAGTGATGCCAGGTTCGGGGGAGGGGAGGGTACAGCTGAAACCATGTCAGGGTGGTCTCCGTCACGCACCCCTCCTGGTGAGACTCGGACATGGACCGAGTCAGCGCAGCAACCCCAGGATGTGCTGTGACCCCAAGGTCAATGTTTGCTCTGAGTCAGCGATGTAGGATGTGAAGGGCTGGCCGGCTGGGGAGGGGTGGGCGAGGCCGGGCCATCTCAGGACTGATTGGCTGCACAGAATATGGGCCTCAGTCCAGATGTGGACGGGGCGTGTCTGTCCACAGCCACAGGTGGTTGCTGAATCCCTCTTGGGGCCTGGGCTTCCAGGAAGGCGCTCGGGCTAGCTCTCCATGGCGCCAGCCAGGAGGCGTCAGGCCTTCCTGCTCTGGAGACCCAAGGTCAAAGGGTGGGTAAGATCCGCTCTCGCTGAGGCCTGGGCTGGCGGGGGGTCTGTCCTCTCTGGCTTGGTGTTTCCTCTCTGGCATGGACACTGTATGTGGGAGTCTGCCTCTACTTCCCCACCGAATTAGGGGTCACGGACCCTACCCACTGGATCTCACCTTGACTAAGGATGTCTGTGAGAATCCTGCTTGCAGCTCTTGTTCCCAGGGAAGTCATGTTCTCAGAAGCGCACACATTAGGAAGGACGCAACTCAAACCGTAAGCAGGTCCGCGTCTCCACGGCCAGGCAGGGAATCCCTGGGCTTGGCCACTGAGATCCAGAGCCTCTGGTGCACTGGACAGGCTGTGCGTGGGTGCGGGTGAGTCTGGGCTGGGGGCCCTGTCTCCCAGAGCTCCCATCTGTAGCTTTTCCTTTCTGGGACAGAGGCTGGGCCCCCCTCGGGGCTGCCAGCTGGAGGACATTTTTTCTGCGACTGTCCCTGTGGCAATTAAATGCTTTTCTTTTTCTCTCCCTCGAGCTCTGTCCCCGCGGTGTGAAATAGGCTTCCCGAGGGTCCCTGCTTGATGGCTGTCGGGGCTCCCGGAGCGAGGCCCTGTGCTGAGCTCTGGACTACAGCCAGCTCTGCGGGGGTCCGGGGCTCTCTCCCGTGTCCCGTGGCTGTCCAGCTGGGTTTGCAGCCTGCCCTCCTACTTTACTGGATGCTGCTCTGTTTTGATGCCTTCCAGGGGGAGCTGTCACCCCTATCTAACTCACGAGTGGGGCGGCGGAGGGACAGGACGGTTGGCTGTGTGAATCGTCCCTTCCAACCGGTGTGCTCTGCTCATCCTGGAAGGGGTCGTGCCAACCAGGCTCGAGGTCCTGCAAGGGCACCAGGGGCCCCTCGTTCCTGCCAGATGCCCTCGGGGACTACATGCCACCTGCCTCCCCTGCACTCTCCCCTCGAACGGTGGCAGGGCAGAGAGTCTTTGTCCTAAAGCTTTGGCACAATGCTCAAAACTTGTTTCTGTTTCCTGTCTTCCCCAGTTCCCAATCAGCTCTATGAACTGGAATTCTTTTCAGCCCTTGAGCAGCGTCTGTAGTTCAATTGCAGAGACGCCCATGGACCCTCGGTAACGTAGACAAGGACCTTTAGAGTAAGCAAGTCACGCCTCCAAATCGCCGATCAGACCCCAGGCTTGTCCAGGGAGTTGCTGGTCCAGGGTCGGCAGGTGCTGGACGAATGGAGAGGACGTGGGAAGCGCAGAGGGAGGACTCGCTGTCTGCAGCCCTATGCAGAACAAAGAGTGACAGGCGCTTACAGCTGATCCTTATCTAATCGCAGCGGCAGGTCCTGCCGGGCACCTGATAACGCTGGGGCTTTTCATGCATTGTGCAGTCTGTGTTTCCACAGTAATGGTTTGTAATTGAGTCCACCAAGGCCCAAGGCGTCTCCTTCTCAGTTAGGATTGCAGTCGGGCTGTTCTGTCCAGAGCTTCCTCAGGGCATGTGAGCTGCACAGAGATACCGACCCCAAAGGTCAAAGGCTTCAAAGCCACCCAGGGCCCTCCCAGTGTGCCCAGTCTCTATCACCTACTCGATGGCTGGTTGCTCACGCAGCCGGGATATGGGGCGTGGGAAAGGATGGGGAAGTCCTCTATGTAGTCCACGTGTCTTTTCACAGCAACGTCACTCTCTGCTGGCGAAGGCCCAACCATGGCCATCATGTCCAGCAGGCCTCCTCTGAACACTTCAGTGACTCATGCGCCCACACCAGACAAGGCTACCCTGCAGGCATCCTTAAGAGAGGGCAAGCCCAGCGGGCAGAGCCGGGCTGGAGACCACCATTTGCATCAAAGGTGGATTATCATAGCCACTGTCAGGAGCCACGGTGGAAATGATCCCAACTGTCTACTACGCCAGCGAAGCTGGGACTGAACCTGGAAAGACGAGCCTGGCCGTTGTTGCTCACCCAGGCACGAGCGTGCGTGACCTTGGGAGTCCCAGAGAAGAGAGGGGGCTGCTATTTCTTCCCCTGCCCAGTGAGGGAAAGTGGGAAAACACCTTTTGCAGCCTGGTAAGTTCTGCTGGCAAGAGGGGTGAGCGACGCAAGGTGCTCACTGGTGAGCGTGTGCTCCCCACGCGCGCTGATGACCGCGCACGAGAGGCCTGCTGGTCCCCGCCCAGAGGCAGCTGGAGTTTAGTAAGGCCTCAGGCCGCGACTCCAGCCGCAAAGGCAGGTGGCAGCTTCTGCCAGGTCACAGCCGGGGGCAGCCCGGCCCTCTCACTGCTGGGCCCCACTTCCCTTGACGTCCCCGTGCGGAGCCCCACCAGCCAACAGGGAACTGCAGCAGGCCCGCAGCTAGCTGAATGAAGACCCTCCACTGATTTTCCCCCCAGGACACTACTTGCATGGGAGAAAACTGCTCCTAGGGCAGGAGATACATGAGGTCTGAACTCGTGGGAGACCAAACCCACCCTCAGACAGTCGCCTTGACAGACAGACGCCCATGGCAGGAATTTCACCATGTGGTGAAGGTCCCTTCCAGTCAGTAGCCTGAGAGAAGCCCGTGCCGGCGATGTTATCCAGGGACAAGACCTTCAAGGACACTTGTCCATCCCACAGCGTGAGATCCTAGTGACCCTAAGGGGTCCTACAGAAGCACTTGGAAAACCCCTCGCATCTAAACGGCAGCCCTTCAACCCTGAGCCAAGCTCCTGGCTTCCTTCCCAGCTACAGCTCCTCTGCAAAGACGTCGCAACAGCCAGTACAAAGCGCACGTCCTCCTGTGGCCTGGGCTCCACTCTGCCTCAAAGAGCGAGCCAACTACCACAGGCGACTGTTTCAGTCTGACATGTGAGAGGCTCGCCTCTGGGCACGCCGGGGAGGGATCGCTTGGCTGAAGGCCGGCCTTTGGCAAATGGTCTTAATTGCATAATCGATGTGGGTAAGACTATTCCCTGGGCAGGATGAAGAGGAGGAGCCAGGTGAAACTTGACAAGCCCGCAAGCTGGCAAACTAGACGGCTGCTTTGGTCCTTGACCCTCACCTGTTGACGTGGCTGGACGCAGTCAGTTACGCCAGCCTCTGCGCCAGCTTCTCCCGCCACAATGGGTGTAATCTGAATCACAAGCTCCAACAGATTTTTGTTTCCACAAATTGGTTGGGTCCTGCATTGAGACAGCAGCAGAACGTAGAGCTAAGACATCACCATCCGATTTACAATGTTCACAGCACGATGGATGAAGAGACGTGGAAGATGTGGTAGATCAATGTGAAAGGGGCCATGAGACCACCCTGCACTCTGGGAGTCAGGGGGCCCCCGGCTGTTCTCTCCCTGCCTGTGGGTTACGTCCATGGGTCCAGCCAACCCCAGATGGAAAATACTCAGAGGAAAAGAAAAACAGATTTTTTTTAAACCACCATTTCTTCAGTATGGAAGTAACATGTCCAGTGTCTACACTATGCTGGATATTGTAAGTCACCCAAAGATTTGAAGAGGAGGGGAAGATGCGCGCGGCTCCACGCGGATGCGCAGGAAGATGCGCGCGGCTCCACGCGGATGCACGGGAAGATGCGCGCGGCTCCATGCGGATGCGCAGGAAGATGCGCGCGGCTCCATGCAGATGCGCAGGAAGATGCGCGTGGCTCCATGCAGATGTGTGGGTCTTGAGCTCCTAAGATCTGGGTATCTGCGGGAGTCCTGGTACTTGGAGACTTTTATATACAGATTTGTATACAGTCATCCTGTGGGCTGTGCTTTCGATCGAGGGGAGGAAACTCATGCACCCTAAAATTCCAGCCTTGGGAAAGAAGAATGAGGTAAACAGCGGGGGACAAGCATGAGGACAAAGTCCTGAAGGAGATCCAGCTGACCTCTGGGGGCAGCTGGTGTCCGATGCCCCAGCTCTGCCTGTCCAGCCCCTAGAAATGCCTAAGGAGGCCAAGGAGAAACGTCACTGACCTGGAAGCTCTGTTCCCACCCACAAGCTCTGGCCCATGTACTGCTGGCCTGACCCCCAGACTGGGGACCTGCTCGAGTCACCCACGCCTCCAGGCTCCTGCCTTAGATGCCCCCCGGCCCCCGGGGAGAGTTCTGGTATTGTTTCTCTTCACAAACCTCTGCTCCAGTGTTTTCTGCTTCTTTCTGAATCAGCAAAGTTTAATCTTCTTATCACTAGTTCTGCTTAGACCAAGACAAGGAAAGACAGGAGTGGGGTGCAGAAAACAGCTGCAGACCAAGTGGCAGCGGCCCTCCCTCGGGAGGCCTCTTTGCCTATGAACCAACTCCAAGAGCGCCCCACTTTCAACCTCGAGCCGTGGGGTTGCCTCTTGGGTGGGAACCTCAGCTCATTTCAAAGGCCCAGGATCCTCGGTGAGCGCAGACCACAGTCACAAGCAGCCAAAGAAAGCGTCTGGAGCCGCGGGAAGCTCCGTGTGTCGCCCGGGTCCCTTGCAGCTATCCTGCAGTTTATGTCCTTCCTGCATCTTGTCAGACACTTGTCAGACACACGTGGGAACCAGCAAATTTGTGGCATGAGGCTCATGAAGTAGGGTGCCCTGCACCAAGCTGCTTTCCTTGAGTTGGAAGACCCCCAGATGCAAACGTGGTCTGCTTTGCAATTCAGAGCAGAAAGAACCCCTTCCCTCACGCCCATGATGAGCAAATTCTGCTCGGCAGGAGATGAAAAGCCAGAATGTTTTCAGAAGGTACGTGTGACATTTCAGGTAAGTTTCAAGAGTTTTTTTTTTCTATTTAAAAAAAGAAGAAGAAATGCCCCTGCAGGGTGTTTACATTTCCAAGTTGGAGCAGAGCCCAGCAAGACAACAGCAGTGCACACAGTTCCCCCTAGGGTTCCTGGGACTCCCGGTGAGGCTAGACACCCCCATGGCTACGTGCAGAGCTGTTGTGCATCTAGTCGGCTCAGTGACATTGGCGGCCACAGAGTGGCCAGCACAGGCCCAGTGCTGGCTGCCCAAGCCTGGTCATCTCTGGCCCGAGACTCACAGGCTTCCTTAAGCTGTTGGCAAATCTCAAGGGTCCACCCTGCAGAGAAGGTTCTGGCACTCGGTGACTCTGGGAAGTGTCCTGGGCATCAGATGGCATGACTTAGTGCTCAACGGTGTGAGCCTTCCTCCCTCCCCAGTGCCCCGCAGGCAAGTGGCACTGACTTTGACCAAGGATAGGCGTCCAGCCCAGGTGGGCTTGGCACTCTTTTTTCTGGCTATTTGATAGTTTATTTTTACGTAGCATGCACGATAGCAGGTTTTTCACATGCATGACAGCAGGTTCCCATCAGGCATGGTAGCTGGCTTCTTCCCGCATGTTCACGAGTCTTTTGCTTGGTCATCTGCCTTCTGCTCCCCTTTCTCCCTCCTACCCTCCCTCTTCCGCTTTGCTGGCACGTGTCAACTACTTGCCCTTCCATCCCTTCCAGCCTCCTTTTTCCTCCCTGGGTCTCCTTCTAGGTCTTTCTAGCTCCTTGCCCACATAATGCCACATAAGTGCACAAATACGAGCAGTAGATACTGGGATCTGTATCTGGGCAAGAGCACGCGATGTTTGCCTTTCCCAGACCTGGGTCGGCTTATTTCATGGAATACCTTCTAGGCTTGTCAATCTTTAAGCTCCCATCCCCCATGACCACACAAGACTATGTTCTAAACTGCTCAGATGCAAGATCTCATCCTGAGACCTTGAGAGACCGTGTCGACCAAAAGATACTTCTGTGGCCTGCTGGAGGACAAGCGTCACGGGCAAGTGGAACATACAAGTGCGTGTGCGCATGCGTGCATGTGCTTAAACCCCGGAGGTCGCAAGGCTCTTGTCTCTGCAGCAGCACTGACCCTGGCCGCGCTTCCCATCTTACCTGCATGCGCCCAACACCCACCACCACGCAGAGAAGTCAGCACTAGAGACGGGGAGAGGGACAGGGATGGGGTATCTGAGGCTCTGCTCCCGGCAAGACGGAGCTCGGCTAACCTGACCCATAAATCCCCTCAGAAAAGGATATTTCTCGCCCTTCAGGAGTGCGCAGTTTGCACCTGTCTTCTGTTGTCTGAACTTGGCCTTGCGGACATTTTACCTGGTAAGTTGAAAGGCTTTTGAACATATTGTGAGGAGTCCAAGTCAGGGAGTCCACACGATGTCCCCAGCTTGTCTGAGAGGCCTGGGTTCAGACGCGTCTGGGCATCTAAGATCTAAGTGGAATCTAAGACACTCGTAGGAATATTCCAGCCCCAGTAGACGTGGAGTCGCTGAGATTCAGCAGCGATGCACAACTCCCTCCTGTCTCCACGGCAGACTAGCTGGGAGGCGTGAGGCCCAGGTGGCATTGCATGTAATAATCACAGTCTCTCTGTCGACTTCCTTCCCCATGGGAAATGGGCGACACCTTCCCTGAGCACCTGGATTTCAGAGCAGAGCCCCTGCATTACCTGTTCAAAGCCTGCTGTGCCGCTAGTTCCGGGATTTATCTGTTTCTCCTGGGAGAACTTCCAGCGTCTACAGAGGAAAGATGCGCGTGGAGCGTGTCAGCGAGGCAGGAGCAGGCTGCAGAGTCTTCAGATCTGTTACTCCACTGCGTGGCGGAGCTGGCAGGGGGCCGGGTACAGCCTAGCTGAAGGCGTCCTACACACGGATCCCAAGGGGAAGCCACATCCCGAGCTGGGGCATCCCCCAGGGACTGGCCGGGAAGTCCATCTTGGGGTGGTGGAGATTGGAACAGGACATGGGGAGGCTGTACAGTAAGTGCAGACGCAGCAGAATTCAGCCACAAATAACAAAGTGAGAGCAGAGGTGGAGTCAACGTGGGGGAGGCAGCCAACCCCCGAGGCCCGTGGGTGGCGCTGACCTGTCAGCCCGTTGCCTCCTGCAGACAGAAGTCCAAAGCCAGCGAGAATTCAAGCCGCTGCAGGGCCTCCAGGACCCCAGAATCACGAGCTTTGAGAGCAGGTGGCAGCGAACATCTCTGCTGGGCACGCTGTCTCTCTGCGACCGTCGCGATGAGAGCAGGGGACAGAGCTCAGTGCCGGAGCACTTGCCCAGACACCTCGAGACCCCCAGGTTCCAGCAGCACAGAAAGAAATATGTACACACATGTGCACACATAAATGTATACATGCACGCGTGTGAGTGTACGCAGCTGCTCATTTGCTCTGAGACCTGGGAGCCGAGCCAGCTCTACTCGCTCTCCAATCCTCAATCTGCTGGGGTGATCTTTCCGGTTAACCAGAGAGTTCCCGCTCTCGGGGCGGGGGGTTTCATGCTGCTGGGTGGCAGGGGTGGCAGTGGCCGGTTACGGAGCACAGGTATCACGTAAAGGTGGTGGGACATAGGAAGGTCACGGATGTGCCCTGCACAAGCATTCTGTACTCTGGATGTTAGAGTGGGGGTCTGTTGCCAGCGGGACACGTTGTCCTGAGGACACCTCCCATCCCATGCCAATCACAGCTGACATGTGCAATCAGAAACCGAGGACGCTATGCAGCCCGGTGGCTTTGCTACTGTCCAACCCCCTGACGTCAGCAAGACCGCTCTGCAGAAAAGAGGCACCGCACCGCAACGTCCAGTACCTGTGCTTCACTGGGGTTGGCTTACCTTCCGTCTCTTCCAGCGGCAAACCAAGTTCTTCCAGATGTGATTCGTGGGCACGTGGTGCTTGCCCTCGGGTGGTGAAGGGCAGGGCCGGCCTGTCCTGTCCCTACACGCAGCCTGTGACTGTGTTCCAGATCTTTCCAGGCTTTCCCTTCTTTCCCTTCCAACAGCAGCTAAGTCTGGGAGTCTGGAGACCAGCAGCCCCAGGACATTAGTCTTAGCAGCTGCTTCCCCACTTGCAAACCCAGCTGCCCACTGAAGAGACACGGACTCTGACCACAGGGACTTTACCCTTCCCTCCACAGGGAATGGACACACGGGGACAAAACTGTTGCTCTCCAAGAGTTAGAAAGACAGGGACAGGCCAAAAATTGATCCAAACTCATGAATCTTCTCCCAAGGGACTGAAGCGTGGTATGTCCCATACGGTAAGTCGAAGGGGGCTGAACGTAAAGTGAACCGGGAAGTGTGAGGTCACATTTACGTCACCCCAGCAGGCATGTGACCTTGGGACATTCCACTCGCTCAGGGTTTGGTAACTGGAAATGAAGAGACGTCCTGCTGATGGACACCCCCTGTCCCTCTGGAAGTTCCTACACGCGGCTCCTAGAAGATGCCTCTGTGCATGCCACGCCCCGTGTAGTTCCCGCAGCCACTTGGAGCTGCAGCTCTGCACCCGTTGCAGTTTGCTGCATTGCTGCCAATGAACTCATGACCAAACAGTTTCAGGGAACAAGCTTGGCAGGAGAACTCACGCCAGCACTAGGAGCCAAGGGCACCAGCCACACCACGTCCCCAGAGCCAGCAAGAGGGGCCAGCACGTCTGGCCAAGTGTGCAGAGGAGCCCCAACTTCCTCAACCAGCTCCCTCCATCTTACTCGCCTGCCTAGGGCCGAGCCCCGCCCACCCACCAATCAAGACAATCTCCTGCTGGCTTGCTCAGGGCCTCACTCAGCTAATTCTTTACAGATGTTCTCAAAGCTCTGCGTCTTCAACTGTCAAGCCGACACCTGTAGGTAACGATGACTCCACGCCGCTTCTGCACGGAGGGCGTCATTCCTTCTTCAACCGGCCTGGAAGAGGCAGCTGTCAACTGGCAGGCTCTTCAGTGCACTAAACACGGAGCACCCCAGACGGGTGTCTGCCCATGACTAGGGCTCTCCCAGGAGCACCCGCACCACCTCTTCCAGAGGCGGCACTGAGCGCGGCTGCCTCGCCTTGGAGATGTTGTGCACGGTTGCCATGGAGACGCTCCCCCGCCCCGCCCCAACTATCACTCCCTGGTTTTAAGCTTAATTCTGTAAAAACATGCAATTCAGTTGGCAGGAGCTTTCAGATTTAAATATAGAGACTGGATTAAACCGGTGCTGAAGTGGTGTTTGAGTCCATAGAGCAGGAAATGGGTAAATCTGATAATGCTAAGGGTGGCTGGTGAGTCCGGGCGGGGAGCGAGGCCTACAGCGTGCGTCCTCCCACATCGCAAGCTCTGGGCTTCCGTGTCCTTCTGACTTGAGTGCCGAGACCTGTTCGGAGAAGAATCAGCTGGCTTGGTTTTCAAGTGAGACTCTGACTCGGCTGCGTGACTGATTTCTCACCCTCGCTGGGGTAGAGGCCCCCAAGTCTCTACTCTCGAGGGGTGGCCTTGGACATGCTTTGGCCGATAACTGGAGCCGAAGCAAGGCGGGAATCCAGATCTAGACCTTGCGAGACTGAGCAGGCTTCAGCCGTACCCCCAGCCCCACAAGTTCTGGCCAGGCACGGCCAGACAAGAGGGACACAGGAGCCCGACCTTCCCGCCACGGAGGCCTCGGTCACGTGAGCAAGGTCATGACCCAGCAGCAGCGACCGTGTCGAGCACTCAGCCAGGCCTGGGACAGCCACCTACTGAGCAAAGCCCAGACTGAGAGATCTCACTTTGTTAGAAGCACTTTGAGTGCGGGACGCCTTCTTGCGCAAGAAAAGCCGCTCTGTGGCCCAGCCCTGGACGGAGTGGGAGAAGGCTGCGATCAGCTCTAGGTGATTTCTTGGTAAGCAGAGAACTTCTGTTTCGGCTTCCCTGTGAGTGTCCCATGTGACGGCGCTCCAAGCTCTGGTCTGTGAAAAGTCACAACTGGTTCTGAAAGCCACGGGTGGCAGAGGCCGCTTTCGAGGGGCTCCGATTCCTGCCCAGCTCTCTTTCCTGGGCATGAAGCAAGGTGGGTCTGGAGCCCGGGTCTTCCTGGCGGCGGTCCTGGTCAAGGCCCCTGAGGCCCGTGGTGCTGAGGGGCACGTGGTCAGTAGCGCATGCCGTACACTTGCTGAGTGGGTAAGTGACGGGATTCCAAGCCCAGAATGAGCTCACATGGGGAAAGAAAATCACTGGGACCGGGGACTTTGGAGCTGTGGCATCTTATTCTGACTGTGGAGATTCCAGGGTGAGCTGCACAGGTAGGAACATGCCACAGGGGACCCTCCCTCGTGTGTCATTTCTGCAGCCCTTCAGTCACTCAGCACTCACATGTAGAAGCCGTGTTGTCTACCATGGCACTGACACCTACATACCCGCGGCAGGGCAGCTGCCTGGCACAGGACTGCAGGATGCGCCAGGAACATACTCAGCCCCACGCCACGATTTCTCCCCCTTCACATCCCGCGGGACACGATCCCTACGGCCTTCTATTCCATGCCAGGGACTGACTCTTGTGTGAGTGGGCAACTCCGTGGGCAGGAACTGGGACCAGAAGCCTGGGTCGAGCCTGTCCTGAGTCCCTCGGGAGGATGCCTCGGCCCCTGTACTGGTCACTTTTAAGGTTGCCGGGCTCTGAAAGCAGGAGACGTTTTCTGTTTGTAGCCTTATCCAATCGGCAGCCCTTGGAGGCAGATGGCGCCCTCCTGCCTAGAGATTAAAACAGGAGCCTGCTCAGTCCAGAGCAGCCCAGACTGATCCAATGCAAGCCACAAACCCAGCATGGAGGGAGCAGGCACCGGCGTGGGGTGCGTGGGTCGGGTTTTCTTGTTCTCCGCGTGTTCCCTTTCCTGAACCATACGCAAGTCTGTCCTTTGATGTCTGTCCTCAGAGAGACCGTCCATTTCACAGGTCCTGGCGAGCAATCTTTTAGGGCTGCACGAAGCAGTCACATTCAGAATCTGAACGGCAAGGCCAATGATTGGGTGAAGTGCATTCGTGAACATCCAAATTGCTCGACGAGGGCGAGCGCGCTGGGCTCATGCTTGGGACAGCCTCCGACCATCTGCCATAAGAGAACCCGTGCCAGCCCATAGGCTGAACGCAACTGTCACCGAGATGCTGGAAATCAGCTTGAAATAATGTCACTTGGCGACTTCAGCAGCTACACCGCGTGCCCAGATGCCGGGGACTTCTTACAGCCTCCAGGGGAATACGCCGCGTGCCCAGATGCCGGGGACTTCTTACAACCTCCAGGGGAAGTTCCAGACTCCACGAAGTGTGTTTAGTTCACATGGGCCACTCCCACCCCACAGCTATATTTAAAAGTCGAAGATATTATTACCAAGTGGCAGGAGAGCCGCAGCCCTAATTACCACTTGGCTGAGTTGCCCGCCCTGTCACCAAGGCGAGGCGCATCCTGCTAATTCTGTGCTGAATCCAAGGAGCCTCGCTGTGCTGTGCACACCTGCTACCCAGAGTGCTGAGCCTGGGGCCCCCCACTCCACCCCACCTGCGCCCCCACCCTATCCTGCCTGCGCCCCCACCCCACCCTGCCTGTGAGGTTCCAACCCCACCCCGCCTGTGGTCCCAACCCGCACCCCACCTGCGCCCTCACCCCACCCCACCTGCGCCCTCACCCCACCCCGCCTGTGGCCCCCACCCCACCCCAGCTTATGCCCCCCACCCACTATCTTAGTTCCTGCTGGCCGAGAGCCTACTATGTGTCTGTCTATACTGATGGAACCGCACACTGTGTGACCATCAGAACTCCCTTACAGCTCGTCCACACCCTGTAGAATGTTCCCCACGCAGGAAGGTAGAGGGCAGGCCTGGACTCAGATGAAGCATCCTGCAGGCCAGAGACTGTGGTGTGGGGCAGGTCACAGCTCGGGCTGAGCCACAGCTGTGCATAGGACCCCGTGGTCGGTGCTGAGGGGCGTGGAGACCTTGGTGGAGCGTGCAGGAAGCTGAGAGAGACGCACCCAGAGCCACAGCACCTCCTGGCCAAGCCCAGTCCCTCGGTCGGTCTCGTGGCCAAGTGGGGGGCCAGACCTCCCCAAGATTCCTGCTTTCCACCCCAGGACTGTCCCTTGCATTGGTGGGCAGAGCCTGAATCTGCCTCCTGAAGCTGCGCTGGCAGAACAACAGGATGTGGACAAAGTGGCCTGCCGGACACTCGACCTCCAGGTCTCGTGGCTCAGCCTCCGAAGCCCACACCATGCCCCACGCAGATACTCCTGTGCGGCTCAGCCAGGGCCAGCGAGTGTCTACTCCCAGCATAGGACAGCTGTCCTCGCTGGCAGCCCAGGGGCTATCTGCTGTCCAACTTCAAGTCACTGACTTCAGTAAGAGGGACTCTGGGAGAGTAGAGCCCCAAACCCAGAAGCCCCAAGGAAAGCTGGGGTCCTGGCCGAGGGGATAGCTTCTGACTCGTGCAAGACTTGGACACACACACACACACACACACACACATACAAATACACACACACACACACACACACACACACAGAAACACATAGAGGAACACATACATATGCAAACACACAGACACAAAGATGTTGGTGGTCTCGGGGTTCGGAGGCTGCTGTGGAGCTGTGTTGGAGTGTGAGGGGCATACAGCTGCCTTGCGTTCTTGGCGAACGTCATGGGGAAGCAGACACAGGGGACACACTCTGCACGCTCAGCACACACACTGCACGCTCAGCACACACACTGCACGCTCAGCACACACACTGCACGCTCAGCACACACACTGCACACTCGGGACACACACTGCACACTCAGGGGACACACTCTGCACGCTCAGCACACACACTGCACGCTCAGGGGACACACACTGCACACTCAGCACACACACTGCACGCTCAGGGGACACACGCTGCACGCTCAGCACACACACTGCACGCTCAGGGGACACACACTGCACACTCAGCACACACACTGCACGCTCAGGGGACACACGCTGCACGCTCAGCACACACACTGCACGCTCAGGGGACACACTCTGCACGCTCAGCACACATACTGCACGCTCAGCACACACTGCATGCTCAGCACACACACTGCACACTCAGCACACACACTGCACGCTCAGGGGACACACACTGCACGCTCAGGGGACACACACTGCACGCTCAGGGGACACACACTGCATGCTCAGCACACACACTGCATGCTCAGCACACACACTGCACACTCAGGGGACACACACTGCACACTCAGGGGACACACACTGCACGCTCAGGGGACACACACTGCACACTCAGGGGACATACACTGCACACTCAGGGGACACACACTGCATGCTCAGCACACACACTGCACACTCAGGGGACATACACTGCACACTCAGGGGACACACACTGCATGCTCAGCACACACACTGCATGCTCAGCACACACACTGCACGCTCAGCACACACACTGCACATTCAGCACACACACTGCACACTCAGGGGACACACACTGCATGCTCAGCACACACACTGCATGCTCAGCACACACACTGCACACTCAGCACACACACTGCACGCTCAGGGGACACACACTGCACGCTCAGGGGACACACACTGCACGCTCAGGGGACACACACTGCACGCTCAGGGGACACACACTGCACACTCAGGGGACACACACTGCATGCTCAGGGGACACACACTGCATGCTCAGCACACACACTGCACACTCAGGGGACACACACTGCACGCTCAGCACACACACTGCACGCTCAGGGGACACACACTGCACACTCAGGGGACACACACTGCACGCTCAGGGGACACACACTGCATGCTCAGCACACACACTGCACACTCAGGGGACACACACTGCACGCTCAGCACACACACTGCACGCTCAGGGGACACACACTGCACACTCAGGGGACACACACTGCATGCTCAGGGGACACACACTGCATGCTCAGCACACACACTGCACACTCAGGGGACACACACTGCACGCTCAGCACACACAGTGCACGCTCAGGGGACACACACTGCACACTCAGGGGACACACACTGCACGCTCAGGGGACACACACTGCATGCTCAGCACACACACTGCATGCTCAGCACACACACTGCATGCTCAGCACACACACTGCACACTCAGGGGACACACACTGCATGCTCAGCACACACACTGCATGCTCAGCACACACACTGCACGCTCAGCACACACACTGCACGCTCAGGGGACACACACTGCATGCTCAGCACACACACTGCACACTCAGCACACACACTGCACGCTCAGCACACACACTGCATGTTTAGAGCACATATGCTGCACACTAAGAGCACACACACTGCACGCTCAGCACACACACTGCATGCTTAGAGCACATATGCTGCACACTAAGAGCATACACACTGCACGCTCAGCACACACACTGCATGCTTAGAGCACATATGCTGCACACTAAGAGCACACACACTGCACGCTCAGCACACACACACTGCACGCTCAGCACACACACACTGCACGCTCAGGGGACACACGCTGAAGCTGTTCAGCATGGGACTGAGAAGAGCTGGTCAGGGTCTGCTAGAGCTTCCGGCACCCCCTTCCAATACAGCGAGCAGGGTTCTCAAGTTGGGGTGACATGTGCCGGGCCCCGGCCGGGGGCGCCTCCCTCAGACACCCGCTGCCCACATGTGGTGCTGCTCTGTTGGCCTCTGGTTGTCCCCTGGCTGGGCCGGAGGCTTCCAGGCGATCGGCCAGTGCTGACGGGGCTAATCCCAAGAGGGCCAGTGCTGACGGTGCTAATCCCAAGGGGGCCAGTCCCAAGGTGGCCAGTCCCAAGGGGGCTAATCCCAAGGGGGCCAGTCCCAAAGGACTAGTCCCGAGTGCTGAGGGGGCCAGTGCTAAGGGGTCTGCAAGGTTCTGCTTTCAGACGGCCAGCATGCCAGGGAGAACTGTGGCTTCAGACACGAGGAGCCCAGCACTGAGAGAGGAAGAGGGAAAGAGACAGAGACAGAGCAGGGACAGAACAAGGCAGAGGAACCTAGAGGTAGAAAGGGGCAAGAGAGCTGGAGCCGTTGTGTTCTGCGATCCCCACGGGCTCTGGCTTTGCCGAGGAGCAGCGGGGACCCCAGCGTGCTCTGCGGCCCACACGCTCTGGACTCCATGGTGGCCTTCTGGAGCAGCCCTCCTGCAGGCAGCGCTCGGACTGAGGGGGACAGATTTGGAGGCACAAGCAGCCCGCGTGCTGGTGCGCCAACTCCTGGGGCGAACCTGCAGGACGAGAAGCTGAAGGGAGCCTGGTTTTGGAAGGATGGTCCTCTTGTCCATCAAGAGGATGGGAGAGGAGACCCTCCAGGCCATCCTGTCAGCCATGGGGTCCTCTGCCCCGGAGCCACCAGCCCCTCCCCTCTGCTTCATACCAGGCAGCTCTGGACACCGGAGCTGTCACTGATGGGCTGGCCCTGCCTTGGGCCCCTGTCGGCCTAACTCTTCTGACTGCCAGATCTGATGTGGGCACTGGGCTCCCCAGACGTCTCTCCCCACTGGACGGGGCTCCCGGCTCAGTGGCCTGCATCTTGGCCAGAATCCAGCAGTGCCCCTGTCCAGCAGGACCCTGCCCACTGACCTCCACGCCACACAGAGGAGAGCACACGGCTGCTCGTGGGTTCACAAAGACGGGGAGGGAGCAAGGGAGAGGGCGGGGAGGAGAAAGAAGGCCTTGCGCGGGCCCAGACGAGGCAATAAACAGGGAACTGCTGCCATAATTAACGTGCTTTCAGTAATAACAGACTTTAACATTCGTCAGACACTGAACGAAGTAGGTTGAGTATTGTCACAAAATGTGGGAAAATAAAAGAACACTCGCCTGTTAGAATGTTCCAATACCAGGGTGAGTGATTTTAGGACAAATAAAATCAACCGTCCGACCCACAAACATTTCAGAGAAAAAGAGAGGGGGTGACTGGGCGATTTCAACCCGACAAGACAATTGTGACTGAGGTGGGGGCGTGAGGGAGCCGCCGGGGTGGGAGGATTTTATTAATGTTGTTTGCAACTTGTTAAATAGTGACGAGCTGGCAGCCAGCAGGGACAGTTATGGGCGTCGTGCCCTGGCCAGCTTGCAGGAGACACCATGGGGTGATGGAGTGATGACGAGAAGTCACCGGAAAGTTGCAGCAGGGGCTGGTCTAGAGCCTGGACAAAGATTCCAGGCTTGCGTCTGCGTCTGCCCCACCCGATGGATGGAGCGGCCTCTTGGCCTGGCAACTCTGCCGCAGAGGCCAGGAGCTCGCTGAGAGCAAGTTCACTACCAATCAACCATCTGATCGCAGTGCTGAGCATTTTGTGTGCTCATAAACACAGCATCTCCACACCATGTGCACGTAACACAATCCACACGCATGCAGTCCATACCACACACACAGGTACAGGTCATACATACCACACCACATACACATGCACAGGTCATGCATGTATGCACACACACCATCTAACCCACACCACATACACATGCACAGACCACATGTATTCACACATTCACACATTCAAAACACACAGCCCACATCACACACACGTTCACAGAGCACAATGCACATACACACCACATTCCACACCACAAACACATGCACATCCTGCCATAAGCACTTGCACGGATCACACATGCACACCATACAAACTCACAGAAGCACATATATATGCACATTCACATATATATACACATACACGCTCATTGTGCATAACCCACACCACAAATACATGCAAAGACCACACACGATTACACCCGCTACACTATAAACACACCTGTGGACCACACACGCTTACACCCGCCACACTATAAACACACCTGTGGACCACACACGCTTACAGCCGCCACACTATAAACACACCTGTGGACCACACACGCTTACACCCACCACACTATAAACATGCTTACACCCGCCACACTCTAAACACACCTGTGGACCACATACATGTACAGGTACACAATGCAATTTTACGCATATAAAAGGCACAGACCACACATATGCACACAAATCATACACATGCTCCTTATACCACACACACACGCACACAGCGCACTTCTTCAGATGGGCCCAAGGTGAGCGCTCATGCAACCGATCCACCTTCTGAGGGGTGTATCACAGCAGTGGCCCCAGGAAGAGTCCAGCTAGGGAGACCCCCACCCACGGGTGTCTCGGCTGTGGCTCACGGAGCCAAGGCACCCAGTGTGTGTCTGTCAGTGTGGAGGAGAGAGAAGCCAAGCCAAGCCCGGTCCCTGCTGCATCCTCTAGTGAACCGGCTCAGCAGAGGGGCAGGCGGCCTGAGACTCCAGCTGGTGAACACTCCTCGCAAACCTGCGCCCACACGTGATCCAGCCCATTAGCGTGTTCCTGCACATGCAGCCCATGAGGGAAGGGGCTGTGTCTCCAGCGTGAGGCAGCCCCCAAGTGTCACTGTGGAGGTTCGGGATCAACATGGAGATTCGGGATTAAAGGGGAGGTTTGGTGCCTTGCCGGCCAGGTCTCCGCGCCAGTTGGTGGAGCCATGATTTCTATCAGGCAAGCACCGTGGACCTTCCAAGAGTCAGATCCGGTAAACACACAGAGCTGTGCAGTGCAGCGGTGAGATCGTCAGCAGGTGAGGTCGTCAGCAGGTGAGGTCGTCAGCAGGTGAGGTCGTCAGCAGGTGAGGTCGTCAGCAGGTGAGATCAGCAGGTGAGGTCATCAGCGGTGAGATCATCAGCAGGTGAGGTCGTCAGCAGGTGAGGTCGTCAGCAGGTGAGATCGTCAGCGGTGAGGTCGTCAGCAGGTGAGATCATCAACAGGTGAGGTTTCGTCAGCAGGTGAGATCATCAAAGGTGAGGTCGTCAGAGGGAGATCATCAGAGGTGAGGTCGTCAGCAGGTGAGGTCGTCAGCAGGTGAGATCATCAGCAGGTGAGATCGTCAGCAGGTGAGGTCGTCAGCAGGTGAGGTCGTCAGCAGGTGAGATCAGCAGGTGAGGTCATCAGCGGTGAGATCATCAGCAGGTGAGGTTGTCAGCAGGTGAGGTCGTCAGCAGGTGAGATCGTCAGCGGTGAGGTCGTCAGCAGGTGAGATCAGCAGGTGAGGTCGTCAGCAGGTGAGGTCGTCAGCAGGTGAGGTCGTCAGCAGGTGAGGTCGTCAGCAGGTGAGATCATCAACAGGTGAGATCGTCAGCAGGTGAGGTCGTCAGCAGGTGAGGTCGTCAGCAGGTGAGATCATCAACAGGTGAGGTCGTCAGCAGGTGAGATCATCAACAGGTGAGGTCGTCAGCAGGTGAGATCATCAACAGGTGAGGTCGTCAGCAGGTGAGATCATCAGCAGGTGAGGTCGTCAGCAGGTGAGGTCGTCAGCAGGTGAGATCATCAGCAGGTGAGATCGTCAGCAGGTGAGGTCGTCAGCAGGTGAGGTCGTCAGCAGGTGAGATCAGCAGGTGAAGTCATCAGCAGGTGAGATCGTCAGCAGGTGAGGTCGTCAGCAGGTGAGGTCCTCAGCAGGTGAGATCAGCAGGTGAGGTCATCAGCGGTGAGATCATCAGCAGGTGAGGTCGTCAGCAGGTGAGGTCGTCAGCAGGTGAGATCGTCAGCGGTGAGGTCGTCAGCAGGTGAGGTCGTCAGCAGATGAGGTCGTCAGCAGGTGAGGTCAGCGGTGAGGTCGTCAGCAGGTGAGGTCGTCAGCAGGTGAGATCATCAACAGGTGAGATCGTCAGCAGGTGAGGTCGTCAGCAGGTGAGGTCGTCAGCAGGTGAGATCAGTCAGCGGTGAGATCATCAGCAGGTGAGGTCGTCAGCAGGTGAGATCGTCAGCAGGTGAGATCGTCAGCAGGTGAGGTCGTCAGCAGGTGAGATCGTCAGCAAGTGAGGTCGTCAGCAGGTGAGGTCGTCAGCAGGTGAGGTCGTCAGCAGGTGAGGTCAGTGGTGAGGTCGTCAGCAGGTGAGATCATCAGCAGGTGAGATCGTCAGCAGGTGAGATCATCAGCAGGTGAGGTGGTCAGCAGGTGAGGTCGTCAGCAGGTGAGATCGTCAGCAGGTAAGGTCGTCAGCGGTGAGGTCGTCAGCAGGTGAGGTCGTCAGCAGGTGAGGTCGTCAGCAGGTGAGGTCGTCAGCAGGTGAGATCATCAACAGGTGAGATCGTCAGCGGTGAGATCGCCTTTGGACCTGCCTGAAAGACACTCCATCCAGCTCAGCCCGGAAGAAAGGGGCCAAGACGCAGGCTTAGATTTCTGGATGTGGAAGGCAAGTCTTTTTCTGTGTTTCTGACAGCTTCACACATATGAATCCCTTCTGTGGTTCCCCTTGTTTTCTCTCTGAACCCTTTCTCGCCTCATCCCCCAGCGGCTGCCCCATCCTCCTCCAGAGAGCACTGCGTCTCCTTAGCTCCCGGGGAAGGGAGAGGGCCTGAGGGGTTCTCTTCTCTCCACTGTGGAACCTTGAAAGGCCGATCTTGTGACTATAGCCACGGCTGCTGTGTAGAATGTAATTAGTGATATCAGCGTTGGTGTGTGTGCAATGAGGAAGAGGCAGACCCTGAAGGGCAGGTGAGCCAGCTGGTCTGCACAGCACAGCCCACCATGGGGGCAGAGGCAACAGGAAGTGAAGACTTAGGCCCCCAAGAACTGCGACGTCTCGCTGTCTCTACAGCTCAGCTCTAGCGGCTCGTCCCACGCCGGGGTCCTATGCGTCACTTCCACCGAGAACATGCAGCAGGAAACAGAGGTCACATGCTGGGGTCCTATGCATTACTTCCACCGAGAACATGCAACAGGAAACAGAGGTCACATGCTGGGGTCCTATGCATTACTTCCACCGAGAACATGCAGCAGGAAACAGAGGTCACATGCTGGGGTCCTATGCATTACTTCCACCGAGAGACATGCAACAGGAAACAGAGGTCACATGCTGGGGTCCTATGCATTACTTCCACCGAGAACATGCAACAGGAAGCAGAGGTCACACGGGTTGGGGATGACCTGGGGTTGGGGCTGTCCTCCTGCTTTTGAACCTACATTCCTGATCCTCATTCCACGCCTTCCTGACAGCCTCCCAGCTCCAGAAACAAGCCTTTGAGGGACAGCAGATGACCCCAAGACAGAAGCGACCACCCTTCGGCACGGGCACAGGGAGGCGGCTGGAGCCCTGGCACGCAGGTGGCCCTGGCTGCTGTAGGTGGCCCTGGATGCTGTGTGCGCAGACTCTGAGCCCCAGTCAGCTCCAAATGAAGAGCCATGGTGAGAACTTCCTCCTCTTTTCATTCCCTCCGAGCTCAGCACAGCTTCAGGACTCCATGGCAGGCGCTCGCTGCAATCAGCGTTAACCTCATTACATCTCAGCAACACGCGTGCCAGAGCGAGGCCAATCACGCACCTCCAGAAACGTCCGCTCAGGAAGAGAGGTGCGATTCCCAAGTCTGACAAGCAATTTTGAGCATAATATCTGTGAATGCGGTGATAATTGTTTGTTTGTGCCACCTCGGGAGATGACATCTGCAGCCCAGGCAGAGCCAAGCAGTGGATGCGCACGCGGAGCTCCCGCTGGGCATTTATGAATGATTCACAAAGAGGCAAAGCCTGAGGTGCGTTCCCACCTCAAACACTGCAGCTTCGGGAAGATGGGGGCGTCCTCTGTCAGGACTGGTGGAACCTGCTCTCCGTAAAAGGCTTGTTGTGGCTTCTCAGAGTGACATGCCCTCATCCTCAGGAGAAAGTGGCTGAGAGACTGTGGAGTGAACACACCATGCAGTCTTCATCAGTGCCATCATTATCATCACCACCATCATCATCACCACCATGACCATCATCACATCATCACCACCATCATCACCACCATCATCATCACCACCATGACCACCATCACTATTATCATCACCACCATCATCACCATCTTCACCATCACCACCACCACCATCTCCCATCCTTTTCTGTGGTGCTGCCGTGATTCTTGCTGCCCCCTCAGTTAACTCGTGCTTAATGGAAAACGTCCCTCCTTATCTCAGCGACATACACTTTCTGCTGGAAATGCTGCGTCGTGCATGAGTCACACGGCAGCTCAGGGACGCCAGGGCGCCCTTCACAGCTTTCTCTCCCCGTGTCGATGTCGAAGCAGAGCATTTTCACGTGCACACACCAGGGCTGGGCTGCCCTGAAGTGCCCGGGCTGCCTGGATGCAGGGTGCCACAGAAGTCCCAGACCAAGCTCTGCACTTCAGACTGGACCAGCACACTGACGCCACAAAGAAAGTGAGCACGGACCCCGGAGGCTGAGGCAGAGGGATGCCGTCAAGGCCAGCCTGGGACACACAGGCTGCAGGATTAAAGTATGGCATTCTCCTCTCTCTCCCCTCCCCTCTCTCTCCCTCTCTCATCCTTTCCTGGAAACAGTCCCCGGAAAGAAGTGGGGGGATGTGTTAAAGGATGGAGGAAGCCAAGACACAAGGCCCAACATGCCCAACACAGCAGGCGACTCCTCCCGGGCCTTGAAGAAGCTCCGGAACCAGCAGGGGCTGTTTGGAGGTTCTGAGACACGACTGAGGAGCTGGGCTCAAGGCCCCCAATGGCAGTGTCCATGCTGTGGGGACCCCCTGTTCCCACAGAGAGTTTCTACCAGTGTCCTCGTGCAGCCTGACTCTCAGCCGCCCGTCCTCCCTCCCAGCTGGTCCAGGTGGGCGGCCGCCCGTCCTCCCTCCCAGCATGTCCTGCTAAGAAGCGCAAGCTGGCTTGGCCCCACATGGGATACTCAGGGTCAACTCTCAGTCATTCCCACCTGGAGTCATCGAGAGAAGGGAGAAAAAGTTCTAAGCACCAACCCACTGTAGACTGTACCCCAGGAAACTGCCAAGGGCACTGAGAGCCCCCTCCAGATGTCAGGACAGCCAGAATGAAGAGCGATTACCCAACAGGTAGGAGGTAAAGGGGGACCGTGGGGCACGGCCATCCGTGTGGGCTGGAAGGACAGCGTAAGCCACATGCACCAGACCTGAGAAAGCAGGTGACGTTGCTGCAGGACCCAGGCCCGTCTCAGGTGATGCGGCATTGAGAGGGTCTGAATACCTGCTCTGCCTCCGCTCCGCAGAGGGGTGACCAGCCTTGTTGGCTGGGACGCACCGGGAGGACTCCGGCCCCAGAAGCACATCCCTTCAAGGAGCAACGGCAGGACGGCCAGGGAGGCCCCGCTGCCCCTGCCAACCTGATTACAGGGGCTGGGGAGTCTCCAAGGGAGGAAAGAAACAAGAAGCGCTCAGCCAGGCAAGCGGCTCCTCCGCACTCAAGGCAGGAGGCTGCAGGGCAGGACTGAGTGGGGGGTCACGCTGGAGGCCTCGGCAAGACCAGGGCAAGAGCAGTGGATACCCTCCAGATGCCAGCGCCGTGCCCAAAGAGAGGAGGGTAGCAAACACTGGGCTCAGCTCGAAGGAAGAAGATAGCTCGTATTTTATTTCAATAAATGGCGGGTGGGTGCATAGGGGTCCTTCAGCAGGAAGCAGCCACTGAGAAATCACAATGTAGATTTAGCCCTACGGAAGACTGCCCGTCCACAGACAGGGTGACAGCCATGATGCCACAGGAAGACTGATTATGGGGTCATCGAGTGGGACAGCAAGCACCTTCCAACAGGCATCTGACTGGACCAAGACAGAAGAACATGTTAATCTCTGCTAACTTCTTTTTAAAAATTTTTTATTATTTTATTCATTTGTGCGTGTGTGCGCATGCATGCATGTGTGTGTGTGCGTGTGTGTGTGTATGTATGTGTGTGTGTGTGTAGAACCACGGGCGAATTCGGGAACCACCATGGACCACCTCCACCTCTTCCTTGTTTACTCTGCCCCGGGATTCACAGGCTCCGCCCTACCAGGACCAGAAACGCAGGCCACCCCCGCTTCCGCCTGGCGTCTATACGTGGGGTCTAGGATCAGAACTCAGGACCTTCCGCCTGCAAGGCAGAGGCTTAACCCCTGAGCCACCTCTCCAGCCCCAATCTCTGCTAACTTCTTATCGACTCTCCTGCTCTTGGGCACCAATGAGCCAGTATGGCATTGGTAGCGTGGTGCCCAGTTGTCCCAAATGCCAACATCCAAGGGCATCAGTGGGCTTAGGGAACTTCCCTGGGGACTGGCAGCTTGCTTGGTGCTCCTTACGCTCTGCGGCTGCAGGGTTGGTGCTGCTCATCTACAACCAGGGCACAGGACAGACTTGCTCATGGCCAGGATCATCTGAGACCACGTGACTGGAGAGCCCAGTCCTGCCCAGGCCAAAACAACCCAGTCTTCACCCAACACGAAGTCAGACTCCTGTCAGCAAAGGAAGAATTGTGAACAGAAGGAGCTTTGCGTTTTCATTGCTTTGCTCTCAGGCTTCCAATATTTGGTTTAATGTTAAACAGTCGTCTGATATTTCACTTAGTATTTTTCTTTTATCATGGGAGGTGATTCATGATATTTTAATTTAACTCACTTTTAAGTTGCTGACACGATGTTATTTATAACATGAGAGCCCCTCACAATAAATCCAATATTTATTTGATGAGTTACGCATCACTTGAGAGACCAAATGAAATGAGTCAGATCTTCAGAGGTTGACACATGCTTGACTCAGGATGCTGTCAGCTACATTCTAAGCTCTCTGGAGTCAGAAAACACATATTATCAGGAGAGTGAGAAGTTTAGGAAGAACCTACTAGAATCACGCACAGATCCACAATGGAAAGTCTAGGGCTGTCCTCGTGGGAAAACCCACCCCTATGTGATTCCACTCAATCAACTCGAGGCCGAGTGAATGAAACCTCGTTGGGCATCGGGGAGAGATGTCCGCTGCTACCACACCTCTGGGTGCTGGAGAACAGAGCCTACTTCCTGACCTCTCTTCCTCAATCCTGCGATGGGAGGGCCAACAAGTGACAGGCCACATCTTCGCTAGGGTGAGATTAAATATTTATAACCTGGGCCCTGCTAGGGAATGTTCAATGTTCAACGTTCAACATTTCAGAAAAGAAACCCAAAAAAGAAATAAGATAACACCTTGGACTGAATGAAAGCAGAAACACAGTGTATCAGAATGTATTCATGTAATCTCGAGCAATGCTAGGAAAGAGGTTTATTTGTAAGATTTATGAATGTGAGATTCCCATCTCAGTAATCTAAACAAAAAGAGCTTTAAAAGAAATGCAAAGAAGGAAACAGAATATGAATTTAAAAAGCCAAAGAGATAGAAATCTAAACAATGGGGAGAGATGGCTCAGGGGTTAAGACTCTGTCTTGCAAGCAGAAGGTCCTGAGTTGATCCCAGGTCAAATATAAAAATACTAAATGGAAACATCAGCCTACACTTCCAGTCCTAGTGGGTGGAGCCTGGGAAATCTCAGAGCAAAGCACAAAGAAAGTAGAAGCAATCAGGCTGATTCCTGAAGTACCCCTTGGTCTTCCACAGGGACACATAGTGTTCTCTCTCTCTCTCTCTCTCTCTCTCTCTCTCTCTCTCTCTCACACACACACAGTAAATAAACAAATACAATGATACAGAAAGCTAGTGAAGCTAATAGTTTATTCTTTAAAAAGATAAAACATGGATTGATCAAATGGAAAGGAAAAATTCACAAAACAAACTGCAATGTAAGAAGTGTAAAAGGAGACATTAGGACAAATCCTGCAGAAACAGAGCAAATAATAGGGAGACATTATTATAGACCCCACAGAACAGAGCAAATATTAGGGAAATATCATTATCAACCCTACAGAAACAGCAGTAATAGGGCGACATCACCACAGATCCTACAGAAACAGAACAATAATAAGGAGACATACATACATACATACATACATATATATATATATATATATACATATATCACTGTATGTTAACAAGTTAAAGAATTATAGGAAGTGCATCCATTCATGGATACAATATTCTAAATCTAATAGATAAAAAATTAAATATAAATAATTCAAGAACTTGAATTAATAAATTAAAATATTTCTATAAATGAATGATAAGACTCAGTTGGCTTCCTAGGTTAGTGTTATCAAATAGTCAATGAGTAAGATTACCAATTATATACCAACATTTCCAGAAACTAGAATTGGCTACTTTGTTACAATAATATACAAATGGACTTCTTAAGAATTTGTACTACCTAGCAATCATTAATGAGGCTAGTAAAGAAAAAGTAAAGATATCACAAAATAGAAACCTAAAGATTAATGTATGTCATACATATGCAAAGATGCAAAGCAGCTGGCAAACCAATGTCAGAAACACTAAGGAAAGTTACATGACATGACCAAATGGATATTTTTCTTAGAAGTTAACTTTGGTTTAACATTTGAAAAATCAACAAATATAGTATACTGTGATAATAGGAGAAAAGAAATTTAACTGATGTTATGTTAGCGGATACAGTAAAATAGTTCTTTAAACTACCCACATTTTCATTATTTTAAACTTAATCAATAAAAATCCTTCTCAACATGTGTTCAACTAAGGAGAAAATGCACAGGTTGCAAGCTTAGAAGATGGCTTGGTAGTTAAATTCTTTACTTTCCAAGTAAAAGGATCTAAGTGCAGATACCCAGATCCCATATAAAACACTGGGTGGATACAGCAGTGGCCTGCAATTCTGGTTATTGGAGTCAGAGCCAATAGAAGACCCCAGAGCAAAGCAACAAGGAGACAGAGCAATGCAAGATGGTTTCTGAAGTCACCCTTGGACTTCCATAGAGACACCACACCCTCTTGTGCACGCACACATGCCAAGCACTTACACACATGCATTCAAGTGAAGGAAGGAAGGAACCAGGGAAAGGAAGGAAGGAAAGAAGCAAAGGAAAGAAGGAGGGAGGGAGGGAAGGAGGGAGGGAGGAGGGACAGAGGGAGGAAGGAAGGAAGGAAGAAAAGGAAGGAAGGAAGGAAGGAAGGAAGGAAGGAAGGAAGTTCTCGATAAGTATGCTAGAATAGTGAGCATCCAATTGTGCAAAGAGGACTTAGACCCAAATGAATCAGACTCTATGTTGAATTGTGCGAAATTGTCTTTAATACACCATCATTATCAATTAAAATGTAGAATGGACTTTGTCAAGATATTAAAAAGCTCTCTTACCCCCAAAAGACACCTACATTGAAAACCTTGTGTGAAAATATACAAGCCACCAAGCAGAAGAAAAGATGTGCTGATCATAGCTCTTATTCAAACTTGTGTCCATAATATGCAAAGTATTCATTTAATTCAGTAACACTGATACAACAACCCACTGGGATGAGTGATAGAAGGCTCACCAAAGAAGAAATGCATGTTTATTAACATAAGCAAATATGCTGAGCATTTTCAATCATCACTAAATCTGCGTGACACATGACGTAGAAGGACCATAAACCAAGGTAGAGAGAGCCACGAGGTAGAGAGAGTGGAATTCTAGCCCATGGAATGGTGCGGCTGGCTGAAGAAGATTTTGACATTTCTGTGAAAATGGATTATGCACTTCCCACAGGACCCAGCTCTCCACGTTGTGGTGCTTACCCATGAGAAGTGAAAAAGAGTCACAGACGTGCACGTGGCATTCACAACTTCGCTAGAATAGGCAGGCATAAAGAAACAGCTCAACCATTTCTCAACTGCCCAAAGATAAGCAAACCAAGGCCAGCCGTGCCATAGAGGACCACCCAGGCACACGGAGGAGTGGGTTGCTGGTGTTTATATGTGAGGTATCGTAGGTCTCTCCTGGTAAAGTGAGAGAGGCCGATTCCAAAGCTATGAGCCACAGCGCTTTCAGAAGGCATTTTGGAAAGGGCAAGACGGGCACACAGAAGCAGGACAGTGGTTAGCACAGCCTGGGCTCAGACATGATCTAAGACCCTGGGGATCTGTGGGGTGAAGAATGCTTCATCCATCCATTCCCACGTGACCACAGAGGACCAACCTTCGGGCAGCAGATGCATGACCCTGGAGAAGGAGCAAATCTCAGTAAACAGCCACTTTA